>CAIGQV010019186.1:13510570-13547628 GCA_903798115.1 Danio jaintianensis | reverse complement strand
CTTTCTTTCTTTCTTTCTTTCTTTCTTTCTTTCTTTCTTTCTTTCTTTCTTTCTTTCTTTCTTTCTTTCTTTCTTTCTTTCTTTCTTTCTTTCTTTCTTTCTTTTCATCCAAGGTGAAAATAATAGGTGTAATAAATGGCCGAAAAGATCATTGCCGTTATCCTATATACAATCCATGAAATATGATGTTTACATCGTTTAATAATATGAGAGCAATGTGTAAGCGTGTAATTTTTAAAATAAAGATGATTTAGCCTACATGATCATTCTGACATTAGGAAAACCCCAACAAATTATTTTACTTCAGTGATCTTGATTTAGCGAGATCACTCTAATCGTTTTCCGTTGTTTGAAATTATTAAATAGCGAACTGCCCACCCCCTATAATAACTGTTGATATGTTTTCAACTATCTGATTGGTTAGATTCTCTTTCTCTGAATACAAACTGACGAAAACAAATTTTTGTCATATTTGTTAACACTAATCGATGCTGCATTGTTCATTTCAGTAAAGACCCAGTAAATTATAGAGGATTTATTTGTTTTTTGTTTATTATTAAATAAATCAGTTGAAAATAAATACATGTTGGCCTGTATGCTAGCCTATATGTACTTGATATTATGCTCAGCTAGAACCTCTTTCAATTTTGGAGAATTCCCTTTAGTATTTAGAAAAGAGTTTTGTATTTTTGCCAATATGCATTGGCCAGACTGTGCTTGGCATGGTCTCTTGCAGGCAACAAAGGCAATATCACTTATAAAGTCACTTACTGCATTTAAACAGGCTTCCAAATTGAAAAACGATCATTTGTAATACACTGTGTCAGGTAAAAATAATGTCTCGTGTGTTCTCTGTGGAAATGAATGCCTGTTTGCTTTTTAAACCATGGCTGAAATCCGCACTAACCCATTCGCTGAGGTTTTGATGTATCGACTGGAGTTCACTTCTTTCTTCTCTTTTTCCCCACCCTTTCTTCTTTATCTTGTGAGTGAGAGGCAGATTATTTAGCTCATATTACTGTGTGTACTTCAGGATTTTCCCTGATATGGCACCAAGTCCGACCCCCTGTATGTGAGGGTAGACAGCAATGGCCTCATGGGCATGTAACCCCACTGATCCTTATCCAGACTGGCATGGCCTTTTCACACTGGTGACCAGTATTGAAACCTTTAATGCTCCCTCTCTCTCTTTTTTTTTCTTTCTCTCTTTTACTTTTTTCTCTCTCAACGCACATTACCTTTCCTCCATTTATTTAACTACCCTTTGCCCTCGTTGTCTTTCACTATATGTCACATTTCTTTCCCATCACATGGATCATCCCTCCCTCTATATCTTCATGTTCACATGATGTCAGTAATAAGCATCGAAAGATTTGTTTTACCACATGGGGTAACCATATTTCCTTTCAATGATTGAAACGAGAAAGGAAATCAGGGCAAATAAACTAACCAAGTATCAAAAAAGGAAAAATGTATGGATTTGCTTCCGTTTGTTAAGATCTTTGTGCATTATCCTGTTGTGCATAAGCTCTCTTTATGGGCGTGTACGAATAGACAATATTAAAAGACTTTTAGAAAGATTAGCATATATGACCTAGTTCAGTTAAGTTATACACCCAACCTGTCACTCATTTGCATCTGAAAACAGAGACTAATGGTGCTTTAATATATAGGATATAGGCCTAGCCTACTTTAGTAATTCAATCAGGATATTATTATGTCTGTAGCATCCATAGATTCTGCAAAGAAATTTAAAGTTTCATTTTTGCAACTATTTGTCTGCAATTATTAACCCAGGCTCATGAAAAAACAACAACGTACATTACTTTTCTCGCGACAGTTTCAAAGTGAAATATCTAGTTTCCGAAGTTTTCTCAGAAACAGATAAATGTGTGGCAACGTTTTAGTGCACACACTTAAACATATAAAGATAGGTTCTTTTTTGGCATGTATAGTTCCATGAAGAATTTCTAACACAAATATAAGTATTAGGCAATGGCCTAAAATGTGTAAAATGGAAAATATTGGGAAACAATGGCTAAAAAAATCAATGATTGCATCGCTGCGACAACCTCCTTTTAGAACCTTATTGTATCACGACAATTTGGGAATCAGGTGTCTCTTGAGGTGCGCATAAAGTTTATTATGATTTCAAAATAGCTACACTAGATTTAATATAAAATGTAACAGATGAATAAATATATTTGCTAAACCAGCAATGCTTTAAGTTACTTATTTTTTAAGTTATTTAATTTTAAGTTATTTTGTCAAACGGTGTTTCACGGGACATGGCTCCGAACGCTCCCCATCAGAAGTGCACCAGGCGCGAAAACGAATGACTTGACAGGGGAAATTACAGATATGAAGACAAACGTGATGAAAACGGTACAATATATAAGTTTACAAATCATGCTTTGTGGTGAATGTGTTTTGAGGTGATAATATCATTGTGCAAGCGACTCTGCGGAGATGAATTAATTGACAGTCCCAAGTAAAGTTGATAAGGGTTCACGGAAAAGAATAAAAGTTTATTATTTTAGTACCTATGTTGTTCATTTCAGTTGAAAATTGCAACTAATTATTCTGTATATACGTTATATTTACCTATGTAATTTTGAAGTGGGTGGCGCAGTGGGTAGCACGTTCGCCTCACAGCAAGAAGGTCGCTGGTTCGAGCCTCGGCTGGGTCAGTTGGCGTTTCTGTGTGGAGTTTGCATGTTCTCCCCGTGTTCGCGTGGGTTTCCTCCGGGTGCTCCGGTTTCCCCCACAAGTCCAAAAAAAACATGTGGTATAGGTGAATTGGGTAGGCTAAATTGTCCGTAGTGTATGTGTGTGTATGGATGTTTCCCAGTGATGGGTTGCAGCTGGAAGGGCATCCGCTGCGTAAAACATATGCTGGATAAGTTGGCGGTTCATTCCGCTGTGGCGACCCCAGATTAATAAAGGGATTAAGCCGAAAAGAAAATGAATGAATGAATGAATTTTGAAGTTTTAAAGGCATAAGGTAGTGTACGTGCCACATCGATCTTGGCGTTGAAAAGGAGGCATGTGGTGTGACTATGAAGCCCCATCTGTTGGTGTGGTTACAGTAATGCAAGTAAAAGATGTGTAACTCACCTTGACATTATTATAATAGGCAAATTAGCAGATGTGTACATTCAGGCATTTCTTAAAATGTAATTAATAAGTCCGCATTGCAGACATTCCTCATAAGCAAAAATATCAAAGAGAGAACAAATATGCTAAAAGAATGCAGAACCATCCAGACGTTTATGTTACTCTGCTTACTAGTGCGTAACACACCCTAGGCTGTAAAGGCTTTGTTTAACCATGTGGCATGAGGTGTGCGTGTGGGTTCAGAAACTCGGAAATTAATATTAAATGTGTGTTGTTTCCTTAAATGTTCCAGCACAGACATTTACAGAGTATGTTGTCTGTTGGCTTCATAGAGATTGTTCAGTTTTTGAAACTCAGATTAGAGTTTACATTTATAATTCAGTCATAAATAAGCATGTTCATAATAAAGAAAAGTAAAACTACATTAAAATAGTTGAAAAGACTCCGCTTGTCTTTTATTATTTCTTTCCATTAATGTTTACCAAACATTTTAACATTAACAAAGTTTATCATGTATTAAAAAAGTCACCCCCCAAATATCAATAAGCATTTAATAAATTTTCTATATTAGGAAATTAATTTAACATTTTGACTTTGGGATTTTTATTTTTTACAATTTAGTTAAAACGTAGAAACATGTTTAAGATGAAGGATATACATGTGCTCAGCACAAGTACACCCCATTTTGAAAATCAATATTGATATCCATTTCTCAGTGAATATAGGTAAAATATTTTGGTGCATTTGAACAAAACAGATTTACTAAACGGATGTATTAAAATAATATTTAAGTCACAGAAAATCTTTAGAAATAGAAAGATAATACATGTAAATTCATGTGAAATATTGCAAAATAAATCACAAACTACAAAATTTCAACAAAATTTTATGTATTTTTGTTTCTCTTGATCTTTTAAAAATTATTTATAGATATAAATTTTGGCTACTAATTTTTAGACAATTATCTTAAGTTATTTTGTTAAATTAGCCTCAGATTTGGCTTCAGTACTGACTAATCTAATGTATATACACAAATATAATATTGTAAAGCATCCTATAGAAAATATCAAATTAAATGATAGATTTGTGAGGGATGTACTCATATATGCTGAGCACTGTATATTCAGGTAACTGTGTACAGTATAAATTCTATATCTTTGAATAAATTAAACGAAAAATGTCAAACAATGATATTCTGGATAATATTTTAAGCATCTCTGAAGTACATTTAGAAAAAGTTTGCAGACCAAAGGTTCAGATTACAATTATTATTATTAATAATATATTGTTGTTGTTGAAGATTTAAAGATTACTTTTCACCAGAAGTATGAACCAAGTTTAGCAGAACTTCTGTGTTGTTGCAGGAATGTTGGTCTGTACGGCCGGTTGAACTGATGGACGGCAACATGATTTTTGTGTTCAGAAGTTCAGTCAGTCATGACTTTTGTATGATTGTTAAAGAAAGAGATTGCTTGTTGTTTCCTAAAAGACAGTAGCTGGGTTCGGACTCGCTCTGCTATGCTTCTGTTTCGAGGACCCTTCATTTGACCCATTAAACTCTTCATTGACATCAGACACGTTTTCGGTCCAGGCATCTGCTGTCAATCTTTAGTGGTGCGGTCAGGCCTAACGCCCTCATGGTCTCTGCGGTCTGAACCCAGATTGAGTCGTCACCGTGAAATTGGACTTGATATATGGGCGGAGGCTCTGCTAAAGTTTTGCCGTGGACTATGGTTAACAGTGCATCAGTTTGCCATTTTCTAAAACAAAGGGTTCGGAAAGAACCAGGTAAATAAAAACTGCATGAAAATTAAACTCTAGAATTTATATTTCAGTAAAACCATAAAATAATTTTGCCATTAGTTTGGATTATGCATAATATTTGAATCTATGCATACCTTTATGATGCTTTTTTTTTTTTTTTTACATTTTTGTAAAATGATAAATAGTCCTTCTGAATGCTTTTATTTATTTTAGCTATGAATTAAAAAAATATGTATTATTAGCTATAAAAAAATAATGTTCCAACTTCTGGGTTTCAACATTTTCTGGGGATTTATAGCTATGGATTTGAGTATAATGTTAACATTGTATTCTATAAAGTCAGATTTTATTATATAGTTTTATTCTTTAAAGTTGTGTGTGTGTATGTACAGTATATGTGAATATCACACATATTCAGAAAATGACATCTGGATGAAATAACAAAAGGTTTAACTCTTTCTTAACTCTTCTGAAGTTACAATATTGGTATTGTGTTTAATGAATATGTATATTATGAATATAAACATGTCTCAAAACATGGCATCTCTTTTTTTCGACCACTTGTTTTTTTATGCAGTAAATGCAGTAATTTAGAAGAAATGTCATCAGTAGTTATTCTTTACTCAAACCCATAACTCCCATAACTAGTTTTTATTTTTTTTCAAACAGGTTGAAATGTAATATTGATTTGCAATACAAAACAAATAATCAAACTAAATTACATTTGAAAGAAATAAGTTTGAACCAACTTTCCCTAAAATCCTCTGTAAACCTTTCTGAAAGCAGTTACGGAGTGTTAGAGTTCTTTGTTCAGTTGAACAGATTGTTTATACTGGTTTACAGCACTGAGAATTTTCTAGAAGACCAACATAATAGCCTCGTTAGTGCAGGATTCTATTTATTTTTCAGCTTGGCCTAAAACGTCAGTTTATCTTCTTTATCAGCTGGAGGTTTTTAATGAAGAATGTCTGTTTGTTTAACCTCTTCATGCTATGTTGCCCCCTGTCAACCCCAGCTCGTCATGCAGCCACGAGGAGGTGAAAATGTGAGCTTTTTAAACGCAGTTCGGATCAAACTAAAAATTCCACAGCTTAATCTTTCAACCTCGAATAAGAGAGAGAGAGAGAGAGAAATGTAACAAAAGCTGAACTGTGTAGCCTGGCTTATTTGATTGATGTCATTGAAAGCTAGAAGTCGGAATTTATCATTTAGTTTTGATTTTACATAACATTGTGACCTTGTCCAGGTTTGCAGTCCAGTTTATTACAAAACACTGCTGAAATGATCTGAAAATCAGAAATGTAAATGCATAAGAAAACAAACCCCTTTGTAATGGGGGGAAAAAAAAACGTGCATGGGTTAAAAGGATTTAGCAGTAGGCTATTAACTGAAATAATATGCTTACTTACTATTAGATCTCTTTAAGGATTTGCTAGTTAATGCCATTTTGCATCACAGCTTGTATTAAGAAAGAATTTAGGCAAAAAAATTAAACGGAACAGCCACTTTGCTCTGCTAATATTAAATACTTGTTTTCAAGTGTTATGAAAGGATTTGCATTTTACTTAATAGTTTTTTATGCTTACATAATTGTAGTTATTATTTATTTTCATGACACTCAGATCCACACAAATAGTAAAAAAACACATGTACAATCCTTGCTTTAGGATGTTAATTATTCATTTGAAGACTGACTTGTTTTGTGCTCGTGTTGTCATTTTACATGTCTGGTTTATCATCACAAGCCCAGGTTCTGATTTCTTGACTTCATCTACTTGACTGAGTTTATTTAATCTGACAATTAACTGGTTGTTACATGTGGAGATGCAGTGCACGCTTTACTGAACTGTTGTTGCTGGATGAAGGGATTGCGTGAGAAAGACATAGAAGGAGAAAGAGGACACAAAGAATGTGCAATGTTAAGACTCTTGCAAGCAAGCAAGGTCATATCCTGAATCCAGAAACTTTCAAATAACTTCTGTGTGAATGTATATTTTAAGAGAAATTCACTGTAGATCAGATTCATGAAATGTTTTTCACATTTAAACTTTCAGATTGCATTATAGAATCATGATCTCTGCTCGGACCACTTTTGATGCTATTGTGAAGTTGAACAAAGAGATTTTTATTGACATTTTAGTTGTTTGGAACAATATGTTGCCAGGGTTGGACATGTAAATGACACGCTTAAAAAAATAAAGGTGTTTTTTTCAATGATATAAGAAGCTTGCTTGAATTTTTAGTGAAAAGTATTTTTTATTCATAGTGTGAAGAACTTTTATAATGAAAATAACCCTTTTCCCTTTGTAAATATATATTTTTTGTGGAATTAAATGTTTCCATGGATGTTAAAAGTTCCTCATTGGAGTATGGTACTAGAAAATGTGGATGTGTGTGGTATTTGTTTTGTTTTGTAGAGTAATCTTTCAGTAGACAGTTTTTAAAATAATGCTTTTTTTGTTAACAAAAAAAGAACCATTGGTACAATGGAAAGTTTCCATGGAACCTTCAATATCTAAGCGTATCTCCATCTACCACCATCATAAACTGATTTTTAAAGGTTATTCTAAATATGTCTATGAAGAGATCCATTGGTCGGCAACATCACAGGCTTATAAGTTTCCAAGACCAAGGCCATCTGTATTGACTAATATGTAACATCTTTTTTTGAGAAGAAAAAGGGGGGAGCAATTGGATGTCAGAAGGGATCCTCTTTCAATCGCCAAGTCTAAAACTAATGGGCAACTTTATTCAAGAGGACAGAAAAACGACATTACCTCACTGTATTAGGCGGCCTGATGGTGAATCAGTATAATATATGAAGAGTAACCCAGTCATTCCTCCATCTCTGCTTCTTGGGGATGGATTGCTCATGCCTGTGGTAATTGGTGAGCCTGTTTGGGGAGTGCTGATTAAAGATGGATGTGGGGAGTGGAGGCAGGACTGGGTTAACAGAAAGCGACAGGAAAGATGAAAGGCGGTGGTATTAATGCGTAGCCCAGAGGAGAGGAGCCCAGGCTGGAGACGCTTGTTTTTCACTCTGTTTGTCACGCAAGTTTCTTGCCCCGCCCACCCTGAGTGCTCACAGGTCACTCCCACTTGCTCTTTATTCTCTGTCTGTTACGCCTTGTTATCTCTGCTGCTTTGTGGTGGTGCTTCTCAATTGTATGTCCTGCGCTCCGTCTCTGTCTGTTTCTACCTGTCGGTCTGTCAATCTTCTTAATTTTGTCAGTGTTTCGATCTTCTGCCACCTATTTCTCTCCCATCTCTTTGCTGCATGTGCCATTTGTAATGGGGAAATGTATGTTTGTTTATGCATGCTTTTTATGTTACTTATGAAATGTATGTAGCTTCAAGTGCTTTTCATTAATTGATGAGAACTGAAATACAGCATAATCCATCTTTGTCTCACCCTTTTATTTCTCTCAATAGTATGCTGCTAAAATAGGACGGGTAGATGAAGCCTGCCTTTTAAAGGCAAAAATAAATAAATATTGAAACCCATTGAGGTTTATTTCATTTTCGAGAAAACACTGATATAAAAACGATACTGTAGGAATACACCTTGTGAGCAGTTGAGAGCGTCCCAGATAAGGATATTTAATTTTTTTAATTTTTAATTTAATTTTAAAGAATTAATTTTAATTTAATTTGAAAGAATTAGAGTAAATTAATTTTAATATTTTAAAATTGTTTTAATATTATTAATTCTATTAGTTTAGGGGCAAAAAAACTTAAACCTAGTGGGAAAACACAGATATGAAAAATTGTGAGCAGTTGAGTGCATCTCATAAAAGTGTACATTTCAGATAAAATAAACTAGATTTTAATTAATTAAGTATAATAAAGTATAATAAAGTGTAATAAATTATAAAGTATAATAAAGTATAAATAAAGTATAAAGTATAATAAAAGAATTAGAAGTAATAAATGAATAATTTTAGGCATCTAAAACAACACATTATTTTATTAGGAAAGCAACACATTTTTTCCATTATAACATTAACCGAGTACATAATTATTGTTTGCAAGTAATGAAAAGTAATTTTTCTTTTTTTAATCTCTCTTTCCCTCTTTTTTCATGTCTTAGAACATTATAGTCTAGTGGTATTTTGCCAGATTAGTTCCCAATATATGCAGTAATTCACATTTTTTAAGAGGACCATATTTAAATAATAATTTAGGTTTGAGAATTTTATTTCGCCAATATAAGCATTGTACTTGGGTCAAAAATATTTGGTTCATCTATGATCTTCTCCAAAGGTAGTACTCTTTTTAATCTTTTATTTAAAATATTATTACAAGTTTACACTAAGGTTTCATTTGTTAACAGTGGCATACTAATTATTAGTTAACATGAAATAGCAATAAATAATACTCCAAGAGACCTTCTTAATTTCAGTTAATTTTAGTTTTATCATTAAAACCCAGAGTGGTATTTCTTTAAAGGTGTCACAGGTTTACACAGTAAACTAACATAAACTAACAAGCAAACAATATTTCAAATTGAAGAAGAATTTGTTAAATATGTATATAAAACTATTGTACACATGTACCATATTATTTGTATATAAAGCCTGAGATATTTTATGTTTTTTCTCACTTATTTAGAGGTAATACTTTACAACAAACTCTTATCTTTTAATATCAGTAAATGAATGAACTATCTTTAGGATATATATTTTTATGACATTTATTAACCTTTGTTAACGTTAGTAAAAAATACATTGTTTTAGTTCACGGTGCACAAACTAATGATAACAACTCTATAGTTCTATATCATTCAACAACTTTAATAATGCTAATAATAATAATAGAGTTTTATAAATGTTAGTTTTATTAATGTTAGAAATGTTCATTCATATTCATGTCTCCACAGCTCATTAACTGACAACTTTTGATGTTAAAAATGGATTAGTAAATCTTGAAGATTTATGTATACATTACACATATTATGTTACAGTAAAATTATACATTTTTTATGTTATAAGGTTTTTTATTAGGCTTTGTTCGTTTTTTTTTCTTCAGATTTACTGTGCAATCCATACAAAAAAGTTGGATTCCTCAGTCTCTCAGTATGTGCATTTGTAAATTAAAAGTTTATTGGCGCATTTTAATTAATAAAACCAGTACATAAAAATGAGTTTAACATAATTTTTTGTGTTTAAAATATTTCATGTTTAAAGTAAAATATTTACCTGGGCTCTTTGAAAATAACATTTAATTTAAAATATGATCATTTCTGTTGCCAGATAACTATTTTTATGGTCCGTTTGTTGAATTTAAGTTACATTGCATCTACATGCCAACTAATTCTCATTATCAGATTATAAGTAGACTGTTAGGTTGGGGTTAGGGTTAGGATTAGTGTAAATTGACATTTACTTGCAAAGTTTCTTATAGTCAGTAAAATGTCTGTTGAAAAATCTGTATCAACAAATATTAAGCAGACAGTCTACTAATACTCAAATGGACCATCAAAATAAAGTGTTACCCTGATAACACTAACAGAATTATTACTGGTGTCTGATAGTCTATAATCTTTTATTTGTTTTTCAGATTTTTTTCTGATTCTGATTTTCTTGCATCGCAAATGTTGGAATCATTTGTCTGATTAAAGTTTTTTCCATTGACTGAAAGAGAAACCTTTTTTTTTTTTGCTTTTGCTTTGAAGTGCATTTGAAATTTGAATTTGTTCTGTATGCTATAAATATATTACCACCTTCGAGTTTCATTTATTCAAAATATAAACAATTATATTATTCATTTTAAATCAAATTTTAAAGTAAAGGGAATTTTTATAACCAATTTAACATATTTCTTCATGCAGGTTTACTTACAATAGATGTAGCTTTTCTTTTAAGTTTTAACTGAAAAAAAATATCAAAGGAAAATCATATTCCCTGTGATAAAATAAAAGTTTTTCTTAGCCTCATCTTGGTGCTGTTTTTCAAGCGTCAGGTGTAGGTCTTGTCCAGTGGTTTCCAGTCTTTACTGAGTGTGTTGAGTGCTGTGATTAGTTAAAGTCGCAGGTCTCTCTGGTTTTGTGTGGGTCTCCATGAGGGATGGATGTTGTCAACTTGTATTTCCTCAGTATATGACCTTTGCTGCTCGTGTGGGGTCACGAACACTTTTAGTTTCCCTGCTGACAGAAAACATAAGAAATCAAGAGAAATGGTGAATTCAAATCAAGAGAGAGTCATTATCAGCTCACTTTTTCAATAGAAAAACAAGATATAATTAGACCTAAGTTAAAATGTTGCTTAATAGCATTAAGCATTTAATCAAAGATTCCGTAAGAATCCAAACATATTCTAATTTAATGTTACTAGCTTCAAGTAAAGAAAGGTATGCATATTGAATAAATAAATAATCTACATAAATGATTCGGTTTGTTTTATTTAACCACTGAGGTGATGTGTTTACCTTTGTAGTGCTCTGTTAATACTGTCCAATTGTTTTTTTGTTTGTTTTATATGAATTTATATATAGAGATTTATTTTATTTTTCATTGTTCATCCATCTGATTAAAAACAATAAAAACCATGATAAGTTACATTTAAAATATTTATATTAGTGATTATACACAGTACAGTATGTACAATAAATGGTGCATGTTTACATTTGCTTAAAAGTTGTTTTAATTTGTTTCTCTTCAGTATCTCAGTATCAGTACCTACAATAATGTCACATTGCCCTAAATAACAATGTGTAATTCATTTTGTGTCCTTCTGTTGGGAAATTTAAGGTCCAGATCCGACTGACTAATGTTTAGCAATTAGTTTCATATTTTTTTTTACAAATCTTATTGTTTGCTATTACTAACATTAAGCAGTCAACCAGCTCTAGATCCGGCTTTAACGTTGAAATGGACGTGCGATGTTAATGCATTTTCGACCAAAAGAGGGCGGCAGATTCCTTCAAAACAAACGTCTTTTTCTTATCTCACTCAGCACAGCCGTGGACGACAGAAACGCTTATCGTGTTAGTGACTGACCTTCTTCAGCTTCTGTATTTTTCTGCTGAAAAGAGCGCTTTGAATGAATATAATGATATTATTGCAGTCATTAATTAAAGCATAAACGAAAATGAACAATGCATCAATTCTTTTTCTTTACATGCTCCCCTTTTACGTGCATCTTTGTCTGCTGGATCTCCACCACACGCACACGCACACGCACACGCACACGCACACGCACACGCACACACACACACACACACACACACACACAGAGAGAGAGAGAGAGAGCATTTGTTGTAGTAATTGCATTTTGTAAAATGAAAAAGGAGGATTTGGTGTAGAAGTTCCTATTTCTTATTAACTCACTATTGTTCAAGGCCTTTGACCGTAAACCGTAGGAAAACTCATCATTCATTTTTGATTTTTACTTTCATTAGATGATAGATTAGATGATAAATATAAAGTTAACGAGAGAGAGAGAGAGAGAGAGAGAGAGAGAGACGAAAAGGTTTCACAATGGGATTTGAAATAATAATAAGAAGAATTTAAATAAATAAATAGATAAATACAAATAAAACCACCACTATTACTACTTACAACAGCACTAATAATGATAATAATATTTTTTTGTTTGTTATTTTTAGTGGTTTTATTTATTTTTTAGTTGTTTGTGACAAATTGTACTCTTTTTGATCTTCAAAATGTTTAAAAAGCTAGAAAGCTATTTTCTTTTACAAAAATCAAACCATAAAAATATATTTATATGAATTTGCTGAGCTGGGTCAGATTTGAAAAAATCCCAAATCTCCTGAATCTAAAAGAAGGTGGCGCTGTTGACCAAGAAATGCTTTGAAGTGACATTTCTATCAAGAGAGACCAAATTAATCACAGCCAAATATATGTCGGATGCATTCTTGACTTTGGCTTTAGCTGAAAAGATGGAGCAGGACTGTGTGGCGTTGATTTTGGTTGCTTTGGTGCACAGTGTCAAAATGTTGCAGAGCAGGTGATTCTCTTGGACATTCGGACCATGGAAATAGCTTGTGTGCGGTTGCCTCATCTTACATCACCTATCAATCACATATAATTCATAAAACCTGAAGAGAATAGAGGAGATTCTCAGACGCTAAAAAGGATATCACATTCATTGATCAAGACATCTCTGGCAGTCCTTTGACTGAAGTGATTAAACGCATCTGTGTCTATTCTGAATGGCTTTTATATGAGTCTGCTAATGACTTGCAGAGTCAGTGTTAAATCAATCAACATGCACGCTGAATAAATTATGAGCACAAAAGAAACCAAGCTTATAACCATCTCAAACTCTTGACATTGTACAGCAGTAGTTGCAATAAAAGGTGTGACACCCGAAAGTGAAATCCTACCCCAATCAACCGTGTCTATTGTCATGTCTGATGTCTTTTTGTAGGGAGTCACTGAAGGAAAGACCTCAATTTCACTGTAGGTGTAAATGATGGAGCAAATGTGAAGATCTCAGTGCATTACCTGCTTCAGTCATTCATTCTTCCTCTAACCCACTCAGAAAGCTTATCAGTCATAGTAAGAGAGGGTTTCAGTCCTGGTTAGAAAGTGTTTCAGTCTTGGTTAGAAAGGGTATCACTCATGGTAAGTGCACATGGCATGACAGAAGTGGGTAAGTCTTTTACCCAAAGAGACCATATTAAATCTTTATTGCATTAGGAGGACCATTGCTTGTAGAAAGCAGAATGATGTGATATGCTCATATGTCAGAGAAAAACTGATTTATATAGATTTTTATGTGACAGTATAATTAATCGCCAAATTGTACTATATGTACACTCAATAAATTGAAGTGTCGAGAATAACAATATTTGAAATACCCTTTGTTTTGACTTGAAATATTCAATTCTGTAACAAACAACTAAGTAAGGTAAAAAGTAATGCTTTTGTGTGTGCGAGAATTCACATTGTTCACCAGGCAACAAAGGGTTTTAAGCAGGCAATCAATAAAAATGAATTCTTGTATTCAGACATTTGAGTCAGAAGAGGGAAATACGCTTCCATATGAATAGAACGTGCTTCTTCAAAGATGTTACATGAAGATTCCCTTAAAGAAGCTAATTAGTACACAATATTTACTCAAAAATGATGATTGCTGTTTGCTCAAACTACTTATTCAAAATAAGCTGAAGCAACACAATTATTGAGTTTTATGTCCAGACTTAAATTTGTAGAAACTAATAAGTTAACTTAATTCCTTCATGTTGTCCCAACACAAATCAATAGTGTAAACCCAGCATTTTAACAGTGTTTTTGAATCAATGGAATAACGAATGGAGTAAAATTTGAGAGTGGAATTACATTTATTAGGTTGTAATTAATAACAAAAATAACAATCAATGAATGGAATTTATTTTACACAGTGAAAATTGAGACGCAAAGTTGTTAAATTCTAATTCTGTGTTCACACCAAATGCAAATGTAAGTATTCTAGTAGACTACATACAAATCAATGCAAATATGTGATTAGAGGTGAATTTCCACTGAGCAATATGAATGACATGGAATGCACAGTGCATTTGCTGCAAACGTGGGGGTTCGGAAAATTTATGTGAGACAAAAAAACATCTCCTGAGTAATCTAGTGCAAGTGATTCGATGCTTTGCATCTGGTGTGAATCCAGCATAACACCAATGTGATTTTTTCCCCCTCGTTTGATTATCTATGCCTTAAGGCAATCTATAATATGATCCAATGGCAAAATTAACATTTAGAAGGTAAACTTTCAGAACTTACAGCCACTCATTTCCACTAAAACATATCAATGATTTTGATGACATCACTCTGCACTTCAGCTTCTCGTCAATTCGCTTCAGGGGACCATTGAAGTGAATTCTCATCTCTATAAAGCATTTAAAACAGGCCCTGTTTAATTCCAAGACTCCAGGTATTCAATTATTGAGGTTATTTAAACTCTTTAACTTTAACTTGTTGAAAATGAAGCATGCCAGCTGTTCTGAGGCCTGAGAGAGACCTGTTAACGCCTGAAGCTGGAAACAGCAGGCTCTCTCCTGCCAAATGCTTCTGTCTATTGCTGAAATTTAAACATGGAAATTTCACCACTAAAGATAATATATTCTGCTCCTGGCTTGCAAGAGCACTGCAAAATCAGTTTGTTTTTTCAAAAAAGAACAGGACATTGTCGATTCTCTTGGAAACTCCAACAAGAAACTTGCAGAGGTGGTTAGACTGTTCACCTTCCTATCTGTCAGTCAACGTAAATGATTTATTGACATTCCAGCAGATGAAAGAAAAGTTTTAGGTGTGTGAAGTAATGACTTTGCTGGTCTTCCTGAGAGAAACCGACAAAAATTGCTGGTTTTTTTTCTTTATTTTCTTCCCTTTTTTGGTCAGTAGATATATAAAATGCCATGCATGCCCAAAGTCTTGATTACTTTATTTAAAAAAGTGAGTAAACCCTTTGTTACAAACTGAAACTGAAACTGTTGACCTTACTTAATTTTTATAATTATGCACATAGTTCATTTACTTAATAATTTTAAGGCAACAGGCAACTCACTTTTTATAGGTAAAGTCCACTAATTGCTTTAAAAGCAACAGGTTTACTCACTTTTTTTTAAGTAAAATCAACTAATCGCTTTTTACAGTGCGTATAGTAATCTGCATAGTGCATTTGTACAGATAATCAACATGTTTTGGATGTGTTGGATTAATATCTTTTCATGGCGCCTTGTATATGTTTGCGTCAGTGGAATGAAATAGTTTGACAACTTCTTTACAGTAATTAGACAGTAATTTTAACTGCTGCATGTTGATGAAAATGCCACTCAGGATGCTATGAACGCAAGAATTATGATCGACTTGCTTTTTTTTTTACAGACAGCGATATTCTTGTCCTTGTATATACTTGTCTGTATGTGTGTGTGTCAAATATAAAGCACAAACTTACAGGATGTCAAATTCCATGCTGTCAAGGCTATTAAAAAGACTGTTATAACTCTGTGAATTTTGCTACTGTTCTTTATGACATATAAAGATATGGCAGAATAGTAGTGCTCTTTATAATATGGTGTACTACTCTTGTTAATTCAGCCTTAATTCAGTTCATTCTATTTAGATTATGCTTAAAAGGATTATTCAGCCATCATTTACTAACACTAAAGTGGTTCAAAACTTTTTATTAATTTCTTTCTTCTGTTGAACACAAACAGGATATTATGAAGAATGTTGGAAGAAAGGCATCTGTAGTACACTCCAAAAAAGACGTTTACTATTTGTTCAGATTACTTATTTAAAATGAGCTGAAACCGCACAATTCTTGAGTTTTTTTGGGGGGGACCTTAACTTAATTCCTTCACGTTGTCCCAACACAAATTGATTGTGTGGAACCCAGCATTTATTACAGTGTAGGAACAACAAAAAAAATATATATATAGAAGGCAGTGGATTTTTTTTTTCAACATTCTTCAGTATATCTTCTTTTGTGTTTAACAGAAGAAAGAACCTTACACAGATTTGAAACAAGTGGAAGATAAATGTGGACAAAATTCTTTTTTGGGGGGATGAACTATCCATTTAATAATAATAGAAAATCGTTTTTTAATTGTTGCTGTATCCATAAAAATGTCTTCCATTTTGATGTTCTAATGGCCACCCTATTTGCGATTAAGCTGTTTATGCTTACTCATTTCGTTAATGAGTTTACAAGACTAAATCCGATAATGACTTGTTAAGCATAATTGAGTTAAGAATGCATGTAAACATTCTGTTCGTTGGTACGAGCACCGTTCTTTTATTTATTTCTGTCGTTAATGCTGTATTGTTTTGATTAGAAACTGGTTAAGAATATGAGTAATATAATTAAAATCATCAGTTTGAGGCTGTATTTATTTAATTTGATTAAAAGAAGTTCGTAAACAAATTCAAATCTTTTTAGCTTTCACATCAGAGCAAAAAAAAAAAAGACTGCTCTTTTGTTACAGTGTTAGGCCTTAGGAGCTCAGCTCTTCAATTTGTAAGATGTTACTGATTCGGAGACTCTGGAGTATTTACCGATTGTGAGAGATAAAACGTTATCTGTGAGCAAGAACATCGATACAAATCCATGCTCTCTGGAGTGTTATATCCAAGCCGTTAAAGACTTTAAAAGTTTCCTTTCCTCAGTCTTGTAGGACAACATGGGTAGAATATAAATCACCCTCACTGATCTCTCGCAATTCATCACAACAATACTGGGACACTTCAGGTATGGATATAATCTGTTTAAAGCGTTCGCCGTCTTTGTAGTCATCTGCAGTCAGCTTAAAAAAATGTGCTCTGCAGCTCATCCAAAGCTACACTATGTAAAGTGTCTTTTAAGTCCATTTAACACCAGATCTACAAGAATTGTTTAACTGGGCTTACTGGAATGGTAATGTCAGTCATTAGGATTATTCATACTAGACAGTGCTGTCATTTTTATTATGTCATATTTACATTTTTGAGGTTTTAGAATGAAGCTTTGAAGCTTTGCCTGTGTTCATTTTTGAATTTATATATTTTCTTTGCCATATGTAATGATGTAAGAGCTTAATGACCACCCCGGAAGGTGCAGGCTTGCTTCACTTTGTGTCCAAACAATATGAAGTGAAGCAGAATATTCCTGCTGACAAAACATGTTGTATATTTTAAAATGATTCCTTCTTTTTTTCTTCTTTTTTTGGTTTGTTTTCAAAAATGCTTTGAGTTTGCATTTTACGATTCTCTGGAGTTATTGGAAACAATGTCGGATGTAGATACTGTACCATTGTAATCAGAATCAATGAACAGATTAGTTACATTTGGATAGGTAATAATAAGCAAAAATTATATTATCATAGACGTCAATTTTCTTTTTTAAGTTAATTGCAGATACATATTTGAAGTATATTAATACTCTGTTAATATCTTTGTAAAATAAAAACAAATCTTAGAATATACAGTAATTAATGGTAGTTATTATATTGCAAAATTTTAAAACTTTGTAGTTCTGCATTCTAAAACAAATGGCTGGTTGTTTTAAACCAAATTTGGGTCAGTTATGGACAATCACAACTGCTGGGTTACAATTTGTAATGTAAAATAATTTAAAAAAATGGTCCCACTTTATATGAAGTGGCCTTAACTACTGTACTACTTCAAATTATAAGTACAGTGTACATGTTGTGTTTATATTTTATTGCATAACACTTATGGTGCTATTGAGGTGGGATATGGATAACGTTAGGGACTGGAACTGTAGGATGCTGACAACGAAGCTTTATTAAGAACAGTAGTCAGGCAGGCAATGGTCAACGGGAACAAACAGAAGCATGAGGATAATCCAGAAGCGTAGTCAGGTCACAGGCAAATGGTCAATACAGGCGGCAGACAACGTAAACAAGGGAACAAGGCAAGGGTCAAACACGGATAGACTAGACACAGTATAAGGTCCGAGTGAAAGTGAATGATTATCGGTGATCTACAAGTCTAGATCGCTGGTGATCATGACAGGGACAGGTTTGGTGTTATGGGTTAGTTTGAGGTGTGGGTCAACAGTGTAATTTTAAATGTAATTACAGATCATTTTTAACTATACAGTGTAGAACATGTTTGCAAATAATAATTGCAGTGTACCAAATAATTAATTTAATATAAAGTAGGACCAAACATTTAACCCAGTAGTTGGGTTGGACCATATTTGACCCATATTTGGGTCCATATACCTTGGTATTCTTTGAAACATCATATAAATATCATAGTAAATACATTCAAAGCAATTGTATATATGAAAGTACAGTACAGTACAGTCACTGCAACCACAGAGCCCTTTGTAAGGAAAATAAAGGTCTTACTTAATATAACTAAATAAAGTATTCAGCACTATGTAACTGGAATATGAAATTCGGAAGTACTCCTACACTTGCTCTTTAATTATTTAAATGTAAAGAAATAAAAATAAATACAAGTGTTGTTGAACTGTTATGTTTGTAGACTCCCACAAAACCACTTCTGCATTACTCCATTGCCAAGAAGACCAATCTGAAACCCCCTTGACCTTCAGAGAGTTATAAGATCTGTGTTTGTGCGTATGTTCCACTGTGTGGGATGGTGTGACCTCAAGTTTGAGGTGTGTTCAATGCCATGTTGTTGTGGAGGAGAGTCAGCAGTTCATGTTTTCGGTTGCTTCATTGCATCCGATTTATTAGCTTTCACCAGTCTGTCAAAAATTTCAGATTTACAATGCCCAGCATCCATGTTTTGACAACCTTTGAAAATGTTCATTTTTATCAGTGAATATGGACAATAAGGGGCATCACGGTGGTGCAGTGGGTAGCACTGTCGCCTTACAGCAAGAAGGTCACTGGTTCGAGCCTCGGCTGGGTCAGCTGGCATTTCTGTGTGGAGTTTGCATGTTCTCCCCATGTTCGCGTGGGTTTCCTCCGAGTGCTCCGGTTTCCCCCACAAGTCCAAAGACATGCGGTATAGGTGAATTGGGTAAGCTAAAATTGTCCTTAGTGTATGAGTGTGAATGAGTGTGTATGGATGTTTCCCAGTGATGGGTTGCAGCTGGCAGGGCATCCGCTGCTTAAAACATATGCTTGATAAGTTGGCGGTTCATTCCGCTGTGGCGACCCCAGATTAATAAAGGGACTAAGCTGAAAAGAAAATGAAAGAATGAATATGGACAATATATATCGATGCCTTTTTTTTTAAACAGTTATATTCATTAAAATAAGAGAGTGGACATCTTTTGGATAAGAAAACAAAATACATTTGAATTTAAATTAGGTATTTTGTTTATTAAAAAAAATATTATAAACATTGTTCTAACATGCTCATTTTTAAACCAATATATTAAGCTTTTTTTAAGATTAGTTTCAGTTTTGGCACCGGCACTGACGAATCTAAAATAAATAAATCAGATGTGCACAAATATCTCATTGTATATCATCCCGTAGAATGCATTTGAAACTGAAATGGGCAATTTTTTCAGAAATCTGTTAAGGTATTGATTATGCTTGGTACTCTAACTCAATATGTAATGCAGTTTGTGTGACTATAAAACAGATGCATAAACAGTAATTGTTGCTTTATGTCAAAATGTCATGTTTTCTTTACGCCAATTTATTTCTGTCTATGATTTCTAGTTTTGGCTCATTTCTGAAAAATTATATTGTGTGGGAGAGATATTATTGGGGAGATTAGGTTCCCCAAAGTGCGCTTGTGAACTGAGATACAGTATTTGCCATAAGGAGATGAAAATCAAGCCATTCTTATTTCTCACTGGCCATCTGGACAAAAAAAGAAGGACCCACGGTTGCTATGGTGACAGAATACTTTGACAAGCAGCTCTGCTTTTGATAGATCGCAATATACACATACTGTATGGCTGATAAAGTCTTTCTGAGCATATTAAAATGTATAAGCTAGACAAAAAACAGATCTGTACACCACTACAGTTCTGTAGGTCCAGGGCTTCAGTTCATGATCTTGGAAGAATTTCAGTTTTCGCATTTGGTGCAGTGCTGAAATCTCAGAATCCACCTACAGTGAATTGGCAAGATTTGGGCTCGTACCCTTTGTGGCCGTTTCGTTTACATGTTAATTTTTCCTGAAATTATGTGAGTTCCGCTGAGGACTCTGGACCTCTTTTATAAACAAAGACCGAGTAAATAGGGTCGCTCTCACAGGAAGACTAATGGAAAATGGCAGAAAAACAGCTGCTTCCACTCATTAAAAACCGTCCAGTGCTGTTGTTCTGGATGATGCTTGTAGCTGTGCTCGTGTTAATAGGGGCTGGAAGTACTGAACTAGTTATTTTTCTTACAGTTTCTTTTTTTTTTTTGTTAAAACAAGAAATCACCTTACTTTCATCTTTTGCCTGTACATGGTAGAAATGTATTTGGTATGCAAGCTTAATTGTTCCAATGGATGTCTATGTCATGTATTGTACTATAAAGGTGTTTTTCTGTATTGCTGTTTTCTGTATGTTTTTCACACTTAGTTGCTGTTTAATAGATGTGTTAATCAACAGTCCAAGGCACGTTGTGTATGTTGAGAATTTTAGTTGTTAAATTAGCATTTTATTCAACTTTCATGCAATGTTTAGATTTATTATTTTATATGCGAATTTCAAATTGTCAAAAATCTCACGTTTACACATTTATCACACTTTGTTTTTTCCAAAGCTACTTACAAATAAGTATAAAAGAAGCCCTTCAAATCACTAGAGAGCACAAATATGTACACTGAAAAAAATGATTAATTGGATTTAATAAAATTAAGTTTGTTTGTTTAAATTCAGCCCATATTAATTGTTTGCAACCACTTACCTTAAAGAATTTTATTAAATCCAATTAATAATTTTTTTCAGACACACACACACACGCACACGCGCGCACACACACACACGCGCGCACACACACGCACATGCACACGCACACACACACGTATATACACATCCAAACACATAGCCTAGCCTATTCACTCAGAATTGCACAATATTTTCCAGAAAAATGGAGTGTTTATAAGAAAGTGTCTGGTGGATATGCCTTATCATTATTTATACAACAGTTCTATCTGGTTCTTGAATCTGATTGGCTGATAGCCGTGCGATATTTTGCCAGTAATAGCACTCGACCCGCCTCTTCACCCTTCACCCTTGTGTATTACTCCGCCCACATACGGCGACAGGCTGAGGACACTCTGCAGTTTGACAAATATTACTGCTGTTGGGCAGCATTAAGTACTTTTGAGGCTTTTTTAGTCAATATCAGGAATGTGTGTTGTGTTGGCAGAAAGAAAGAAGAAATGGCCGCAGGTGTTTAGCGTTTTTCCTTATCGCAAACACAACAGCATTCTGGTACTGATTGTGCTGCTTTTTTCTGGGTTAATTATTGTGATATTAATTATTGTGGATGGCATTTCATGTCACGTTCGGCCTTATAATCTTAAAATGTCAGCAAAATCACCTGTTTTGTCTTCACTTTAGATAGAGAATCATTCAAACACTACCTCTAAAGTGACGTTAGTGAATCAGTAACGGCTTCTGCTGTTCTGACGTCCGCTGCAGATGTGAATGAATGGCGGAAGAAAGTAGTTCCTAATACAAAAAGGTTTTTAGACTCTCCGTGTTTGATTTTTTTTTTTTCATATACACGATTGTGCCATCGAACTGTTGTATAAACGCAATATCACAGTCGTAGCAGTGAGATATGGCTGTATATCAACACTGGTGGGATGCTAAGGCAACGCACGCCTCCCACCAGTGCTGATATACAGCCATATCTCACTGCTACTCGTGTGATATTGCTCATGTATCTTGCATATTATATGTTTAACATCCAATCACAGTAACTGGTTTTGACAAAATAAACCAGACAATGGCTCCTGCAGATGTAGTCATTACAGGTCTTGAAATTAACTTCTTTTCGTCTTGTGCAAAGCAATAATACTGTCACTTGTTTCTGTTGCTTCTTTGTGCAGTTTTGGATCTGGAGATTCTGTAATACCACAGAAGAAGTGGACAAGAACACTCTGGTGTCCTTGCCGAAGATCAGTGAAAACATTTTTTAAAAAAGCCGGAAAACTTTTCAATGCTCTTTAAGTATGCCATAAAAGATGGATGATCTTATAAGTGGTGAGGAGAGTTAATAATTTTTTTTTTAGTTGTGCTATGCCGTGAACTGGTCTGGTTTGGTTATGTGTGTGTGTAGTATAGCAGTATAGCAACACAGTACATTCCTACCTTGTGGAGACATTTTTGGTGCCCATAAGGAAAACAAAACAGACATTTTTTTTATTTTTATGTAAAATTAAGATGCTTTGCTGTGAGGGTTTGGTTGGAGGTAGGGGGATAGAATATACATTTTGTACAGTATAAAAAATATTAGGTTTAAAGAAATTAATCTCCACTACACTGTGCCTATAAGCCCCTTAGCTCTTCTAAATTCACTCTAAACAACAGCTCATTTTTTGCTCTATCATGAATTAAAGGCATTTATATGCAAAGCACATTCTCTGAAAACAAGTCCTAATGCTGCCGTGCAGTTTTGGCAAATATTTATATATATATATATATATATTTTAAAACTTTTGTCAAAAACTTTTGTGGGGCAAATAGACATTATTCATCCAATTTTCCGCCATTGTGAGCGTGTGTGAAAAAGAAAGAGAAAGTTGTTTGCCCAGCAGCATCTATGATTTTCTGTCCTTGGCATGTAGGTGTGGAAGAAATAATGGAATTGTGTTGGTTGATTCACAGTAGCTGCCCGTACAGTATTTGAGATCTGGAAGAGAAAGAGAGTGAAAAGAGAGGAGAAAAAAAAAGTGGGAGAGGGAAATGTTAGACTGACCTGAAGCCAGGGGAGGTAATGCTTTTCCCTGCAAGTTCTCGGAGAAGTTCTTTTGATCTCTCCGTCTCCCTCCTCCAAGTGGTTACCTTGCTGAGACGCTTTTAGCAACTCGACGGCTTTGACAATAGTGTGCATTATGTACAAAAAGCCAAAGTTCCAATAAAAAACATCCATCAGGTTCATAATGCGGCGCTGACACGTAATTATACCAATTTACAAAGATTTTAGTCCAGCTATCATTAGCATTTTTACTGCCGTCATAATTAGCTGCTTTTGCGTGCTCTTTGTGAGCAGCCAGAATGAAGTAATTTATTCAGAAGTCACAATATTTAAATTACTCCTTTTAGGGCAATTAATAAGAATAGCATTGATGTTTTCTGTGTATTATGCTGCTCATTACAGCGTGTTCAACCCTAGGATATGCTGGTTTTAAATGCGTTCTTTTATCATTTGCTCTTAATGGGGATAGTTCACAAAATACAAATTTAGGGGACAGCGGGGACGAAAGTAACATGGGATGAAAGTAACAAAGCGATTTTCTCGAAGCCCTGACAACATTTGCTTTCCAGGCTATAACAGCACATTCAGCATACAACCCTTGATGGAGCTGCCAAATATCATGTGATTTCCTGCAGTTCAAAAAGTAAATCATTGTAGTGGTTCTTTTTCCTTATTACAACTTGTGTTTCACTTTTCATGTGTCACACCAATGATCAATCTACAGGTTATTTAGTGCAATAACCCATCCTTAAGATTGCAATCTCTGAGTTTTTCAGTTTAAAAGTGAATCAGGTTTAAATGGCAAGAGTTCCTTTGGGGATGAATGTAACACTGTTATTTATGTCCCACTGCTAAAAGACAAACCTTATTTTTTACTTCTACATTAGAGTTTGCAGTGTTTGGATTCATATGTTTTTAAAAATGAATGGATATTGCCAATAATAATAAAAAATATTCATAAATTGTAGAAAATGTTAACATTTTGCATTGTTGGATTGCTCTTGAAACGTTTGATGGAGGTGAAATCTAAAATGAAAATGCAGTTTAATATTTTTTGTAGAAATAAAGGACAAAAATATGTTTGCAGTTAACATTAACAAGGTCACTGTCAGATATATTTAAAATGAACAAGATTAAACCATTAAATCTAGCAAATATTGTAGTGTTACTTTTGACCCACCCGTGTGTTACTTTCGTCCCTGCTGATGGGCTCAAAAGTAACAATGTGCGACTTTTGTTTAAAGTGAAGTTATATTGGAGTTGTTTTACATTGATACAAAATAACACCTGATTTTAGTAGGCCACTCTTTACAGTTAGTAACCACAGCAAAAATATATTTCTGATAAAAACATTATCTTTTAAAATTAGATTTTTATGGAAAATGTTACTTTTCGCTCTCCCCTACTTATTGTTTACTACTCCTCAAGTGATTTTAAACCTTTATTGGTTTCTTTACCCTGTTGAACATAAAAGAAGATATTTTGAAGAAAGCTGAAAGTCTGAAACCATTGACAAACAAATACTATGGAAGTCAATGGTGGTTTCCAGCTCTCTTGATAATATCTTATTTTGTGTTCAACAGAAAAAAGAAACTCAAACAGGTTTAGAACAAGTATTTGATTAGTAAATGATGACAGAATTTTCTGTTTTGGGTGAACTGCCCCTTTAAAACTCATAATAAGCGCCGAACGATCTTATGACTGCTCGGATTACCATATAAAGCTTTATAAAGTAAAAACATTATAAAGTGTAATAAACCTTGTGTAAACTAAAGCACTGTTAAATATGGAAGCTTTGAGGTATTTTAGTCACAAGATAAACACTGTCAGTTAAACTCAATGTATTTATATTATAATCAGAAGGCAGCACCTAATAAGGCCTTTGAATGTTTTGAACCTGAAATATAATGCACCCTAAAGACAGGACGGGGGAACAAACAAGTTGTAAATATTCACATGCGTTTCAAAAAAAAAAAAAACGACAACTCCTGGATGACCCAAATCTGTCAGATCACAGAGGTTCTCAACTTCTGTTTTAATTACACCTACAGGAATTAAGCAGAGAGAGAGAGAGAGGGAGGGAATATACACCAAAACACTCTGCTTTTGGTTTAAAAAAGTAGGGAGCACAGCACAGCTGGAAACCTTATAATAGTCAGAATTATTCAAGATTGCCAAATAGCTCTGCAATGTTTGTTTATACGCATGTTTATTTAGCACTGTGGGATAGATTTAATGTTTTAATAGATACTTACAAGGTTTATACTGGTATAGAAATTTTACTGCTTTTACAGATTAACTGCAGTCAAGCGCTTTTAGTTTTTTAAATAGTAAGGACATTTAAAATAACTATGATGCTATTTAAAATGTTATAAAAGCTTCCTACATGTGATTTTTATCCATTGAAGGTCGTATAATATACACCGCAGCGTCATCAATTTATTCAATCTTGTAGAAAAATATATGCTGAAGAGAGGCTTGAAAACTCTGTAAAACTTTCTTAAATGTATTTGTTGTATGTTTCACCGAGTCTGAACGTTTGAATGTTTAAGATATTTGCCAGTGTATCTGTGTATTATGATACAACCGAAATGTCTTTCTGAGTGCAGTGAGAGTGAAGTGCATCACATTCAGATTCCTTTTTACATTCAGCTTTTGATATAAAGGTTTCAGCTGTAAGATGTTTTTTTGCTAATATAAATCAGCAAAAAAATTTAATAAATTAAAAAATAAAAAGGTAAATGTGGCTTTTACCTCATAATTCAGACTTCAGACTTCTTTTCCTTGCAATTCTGAGTTTTTATGTTCATGATAGCAGCGTAAAAATACTTTTACATACTTTTGAAAAGCTTTGAGTACAAACACCTACATTGTCAAAACAATTCCTGTTCCCACAGACCCCAGAAAACAACTGAAAATGCTGTGTTGTTGATGTCAGGCCAGTAGTTGGCAAAGCCACTTTGTAAAGATACTGCACATAAGTCTGTAATGTCATGGTTGTTTTGGTAGTCAAGTAAAAAATTTTTGTATTTATTTTAAAAAAGCTATCATTGTTTCTTTAGATCCCCCAAAATTGTTTTGTTATGTAAAAGAATGGCAAACACACACACACACACGCTCGCACGCAAACACACACACACACGCGCACACACACACACACGCACACACACGCACACGCACACACACACACACACACACACACAAACAAACACACGGTCACACAAACTACTGTAGGACAGCTATCTTTTGGGGGACTTCCTATAGTTGTAATGTTTTTGTTTTTTTATGCTGTACAAACTGTATATTCTATGCCCCTACCCCAATCCTACACCTAAACCCAACTCTCACCGGAAACAATCTGCATTTTTACATTTTTATGTTCCTTGTGGGGACCAAAAATGTTGCCACAAAGTCAGAAGTTACTGCTATTGCTATTCTTCTGAGGACATTCGGTTCCTACAACATCAGGAATACAAGGTACACGCACACACACACACATGCACACACAACCACACACACACAGAAACACATAGACACACAAATTTAAATTTAAATTAGAATTAGATAAAAATTATGTGTAGTGAAGTGAAGTGAAGTGTAGTGTGGCCAAGTATGGTGTCCCATACTTGGAATTTGTGCTCTGCATTTAACCCATCCAAGTGCACACACACAGTTAGTGAACACACACATACCGTGAACACACACCCGGAGCAGTGGGCAGCCATGCTGCGGCGCCCGGGGAGCAGTTGGGGGGAACGGTGCCTTGCTCAAGGGACTCACCTCAGTCGTGGTATTGAGGGTGGTGGAGAGTGCTGGTCATTCACTCCCGCTGGTCATTCACTCCCGCTGGTACCGAGTATCGAACCAGCAACCTTCGGATCACGAGTCCAACACTCTAACCACCAGGCCACGACTGCCCTAACATGCAGTGTTGGGGAAAGTTACTTTTGAAAGTAATGCATTACAATATTGAGTTACTCCCCCCAAAAAAGTAACTTGTTGCGTTACTTAGTTACTTTTTATGGAAAGTAATGCGTTACGTTACTTTTGAGTTACTTTTTCATACCTACCTGAGGCTTGATCTCTTTCAGAACTTTTTTTTTAAATAGAGGAGCTCTGCATTTAATGACACTGTAGTAAAGTTCGTTGTTGTGGGAAGAAGAAGACAGGGTCGGCGATACAGGTAAGTAATTAATTTTATTTTTCTGCTCTATCCACACCCCACGTGTAGCAGTGTGTGTGTGTGTGTTCTCTCCTCTCTCTCGGCTGCTCCCTCTCTTCTCCTTAAGAAGGGTGTCTCTCCGGTCCAATCACTAAAATAAACAGGTGTTATTTATTATTTCTGATTGGCCCGCTGACTAGCCGCCGGGCTCTGAGCATGCTCTCCCCCCTCATTGGGTGTTCGATCATGCTTACCTCTCCACAGACACACTGTGTAACCTACACCTTCATTTACCTTTATTGAACCATTAATATTGAACCATTAATGAACCATTATGAGGCAGGACGAATTCATGATTTCCTGGCAAATTCTGACCCTACTATTTGAATGCTGCAGCAGAAATGGAGACTTGTCAAACCAGACAACATTTTCCAGTCTGCTGTTGTCCAGTTGTAGTGAGCCAGGGTGAATTGAAGACTCAGTTTGCTGTTGTCATCTGACAGGAGTGTAACTGATGTACATTTCTGCTGCTAGCTCATCTGCTTCATGGTTAGATGTTTTGTGCATTTAGAAATTAAAGTAATGAATTACAAATGCTCAAATTACTGTAATTGAGTAGTTTTTCTAAAAAAAAAAAATAATAATAAAATTGAATAATGTTACCTTCTGAGAACTTCCTGACGCTATACATGCTGTATATACAGATTATTGAAAGTTGAAAGCAATGTGTTTGCTATTTTTGTATTTTTGTCTTATTACTTCAGTAAAATCACTCTCCAATGAGACGATCCCCTTTTCTTCCATGTGTTCAAAATAATAAGAATACTTCCATCACAGAAATGTAAGACTCTGCCATCTTGGTTTTTGTCTGTTCTCGCGGGGAGCTCATTTTCTCATTAAGTGTGATTCCACGTGATTTCACTCATTTTAATTCAGCAAATTATTTTTTAAAAGCGTATTAATTAAGCTAAAAAGTAACTCGAGTTACATTTTAAAAAAAGTAACTCAAATATTATTACTTATTTTTTTTAAGTAATGTGTTACTTGTTACTTAGAAAAGTAATATTATTACGTAACTCGTGTTACTTGTAATGCGTTACCCCCAACAGTGGTAACATATCTGTCTTGCAATTGTGAGTTTGTATCTCACATTTCTGACCTTTTTCACTCTGTCTGAAATGATCGGTTCAATGATCTTGTCACTCAAACTCCTCCTTTTGAACGTAAAGGACAACTGAACTCTTCAGGCCTCAACTACAAACATTTCACCCGATTCGAATGTTATCACTCGATTGAATGGGCGTTATCAGTGGATATCAGCTGATAGATATGGGCCAGTAGGGGCCTTTTGCACCCACTGGTAGGCTCAGAAGGCTGTAATCATCCATCCACATGGTTAGTCAGCTATACTAATAGAGAAGACTCCACATCCAGATCTGTTTTTACATTACTGTGACGGTTGGGTTTAGGATTGGGGTAGGGGCAGACGTTAATAAAATACAATTAATGGGAAACTTAATAAATAATATAAACAATTCTCGTTAACTTCCGGTCGCAGCCGTATGTGATCTATAGCTGATTAACTATATGGATGGATGATTACAGCCTTCTGAGCCTACTAATAGATGCAGAAGGCCCCTACTGGCCCATATCTATCAGAACATGCAAACTCCACACAGAAATACCAACTGACCCAGCCGAGGCTCGAACCAGCGACCTTCTTGCTGTGAGACGACAGCGCTACCCACTGCGCCACAGCGCCGCCCTTATTTATTTTTTTATTTATTTTTATTTTGTGGGTAAATAATGCAGAACAATATTATGCAAATTAGTTGAAAACATATGGTAGTTTTTTTGCAGTAAGACTACAATTACAAACAGTTCAGTTAAGAATCGGTTCTTTCTTTTGGGAGACAACAACTTTGTTTATCGAGCAATTTGGTCTTTGCAAACTGTAATGGTTCAAACACATTGCATAAGCATGTGGTTAGTGAAGATAATACTTAACAGGAGTTTCTTAATTCACTTTCTGCTTTAATAAGAATTGTCTTTTACATTTTTAGGTTTCATTTCCTCTGCCTCTAAACATTGGCAGATTAAACAGTAAATAACTAGCATATTGATCTGCACTTAAGTAAATAAATAACTAAACAGCTAGTGTTCCAGTATAATCCCACATTCAAGCTGTTTTTGCCAGGCTATCCAGATTTTTCGAGCAACGCATGAAATCATCAGTAATTCAGTCGTGATTCGCAGAGAGGATAAGCTAGCGCAGTCCAGAGGGACATTTTAGCATGTCACAGTCAGTGTTGAAGTGGGTGAAATTGAATCAGCTCTCTGCTAGGCTGATGGCAGGTGGCCCCTGCGTGCCATCCTGATTCCCTTATTTCCCGTCTCTGCTTCCCAAGAGGCATTAAGCCTGTGGGCTCAGGGGAAAAAGAAGAAAATCTGAGATGGAGCCTTTCTTCAAAGCGGCTGGCACAAACCGCTGCCAGGAGCGACTAACAAAGTACATGGGCACAGTAGCAAATGAGTGAGAAAACCCACTAACTTACTCTCAGGACTTCTCTATAATTCATCCTGATGCTTTTACGGAGCTGTTGACAAAAAGGGTCAGGTACTGTACTGCGTGTGACCGTTGTGGAATGGGAAAGTTTATAATATGGGACACCCATGCGCTATATGAGGAGTGGTGGATTTTGCTTATTGGATTGTGTTTTGGCATTGTTATTCATTCTGCACTCCCAGTGATTGCAAAATCAGAGTAATTTCACTGGCAAGGGTCTTGACTCTTGACTTGATGTTATTTATCAACATGTTCGCGAGAGAGAGAGTGTACATGCTCACTGTCCAAAGCTCAGAGTTAAAAAAAAATGAGAATGAATCAATATTTACAGATAGCCTGGGATGGCAATATTGCAGCGTCTGCTTAAGTCAATAGAATAAACTCTTTATTGACCCAGTAGAGATATACTTGTACACTCTCCAACCACTTTATTAGGTATACCTGCTTAATTGCTTATTTATGGAAATACCTATACACAATATCTTACCCAGTCCATTTAGGCATGGTCAAGATGATCTGCCATAGTACAAACCAAGCATTAAAATGGGAAAGAAAGGTGATTTAATTACTTAAAATGTGTTAAATGAGCTGTTCTGAATATTTCAGAATCCGCCGATCTTCTGGTTAAGTAGACCTTATTAAAGTACTCAAGTATTACCAATGATCTATCACATCAATTTGTAACTTTTTGATTTAGTGGTTAATTCGTATGAAATTGTACGATCTCATTGGTACAATTTAGTGCGATTTGCTTATCCCCCAATGACGGTTGGGTTTAGGAGTGGGGTTGGGTGCCACTTCTCCTTTTAAAAATCGAACATTTTCATACGACTAAACTTAGCCACTAAATTAGCCACTAAATGGCAAAACGTAAAATAGTTAAATTTTTTCGTGAGATCAGGCTGGTATTACGCTGTGAAACTTTTTCACCTTACACACTGCAAATAAAAAATGCATCTTACATCGATAGCAGGTTATGCACTTTGAACCCTGATTAACAAGCTATACAAGTGTCAAGAAATTGCTGCCACAAACTATTCTCATGTAGTACTGATAGAATTCATATTGAAAACGTAACATTCTGTTGTTCAGTTTGTTAACGATTTACGCCATTTCACGATTTCAGTCCTGGCATGTAATGATTTTGTATGTTTTTGAACATTTTTTATGTTTCCACACTGTACGTGTTGCCCATATTTATAAAGCTTCTGTAGCTTGAGGTCGGTCTATCGGATGTGATTTTTGTATGGTTGATATGGTTGAATGGGAAATCACCGGACTGACTGTTCTACTTAGCCAATCACTTTGGACAAGGAAAAAATAAACATATAAAGTAGTGACTGCAGGTTGAAGAAAAATAGTGCAGTGAAAGTATCAGTACGGCACTCTAAATGTACTCATGTTAAGGTAAACAGTTTTAAACAACTTATTAAAGTACAATTCCTGAGAAAAACTACTCAATTACAGTAATTTGAGCATTTGTAATTCATTACTTTAATCTCTAAATGCACAAAACATCTAACCATGAAGCAGATGAGCTACAGCAGCAGAAATTTACATCAGTTACACTCCTGTCAGATGACAACAGCAAACTGAGTCTTCAAGTCACTCTGGCTCACTACAACTGGACAACAGCAGACTGGAAAATGTTGTCTGGTTTGATAAGTCTCCATTTCTGCTGCAACATTCAAATAGTAGGGTCAGAATTTGCCATGAAGTCATGAATTCGTCCTGCCTCATATTAATGTTCAGGTTGCTGGTGCAGTAATGTTCATTTTCATTTTTAGAGGGATAACACCTCATGTCATGAAGTTCAAGTTACCTCAGGCTACATCTACACTAATCTGGATCAATTTGAAAATGGCGTTTTCATCTAAAAATGTTCCATGTTCACACTATCATTTCCAATTCTTTCCGCCATCCACACTAAAACAACTGAAAACGCTTTCATTCAGTACCTGCATCGCACCTGCATCATATCCGCCTGCCGTTTATTTACTTTCCAACTCTTTGAAACGTGGGAAAATGTCAAAACTGTTGTCTGATTCTACCACTAAACAATAGCTCCCAGTAAACATTTCGTGTCCTTTGAAGAGAGGCAATATGTATCATGTACAAACTGACATTAATCTTTAATAAAGCTGTCAAAACAGACAGTATTCAAAACATCTGCTTTACAATGTGGTCCACCATGATAGCTGAATTGGTCACATGACTGTCACATGACTAAAATGCGTCATCGTTTTCGAAAGCCTCCGTTTTCACAGTCCACACTGCAAAATGTAAATGCCATTTTCAAATTTATCATCTTTGGAGTGTTTTCAAAAAGATATGCTTTTGTTTCCTAAAAATGCTGCCTCAGTGTAGACGGAAGGCCAAAACGGAGAGAAAACTATGCGTTTTTAAACAAACTGGTTTGCCCTCAAACTGGTTTCTTAACACAATGAGTTCACTAAACTCAAATGGCCTCCAAATCTCAATAGAACATCTTTGGGATGTGTTGGAACGAGGGATTTGATTCACAGATGTGCAGAAATCTGCGCCAACTGATCTATTTCTGGATCGTTTCAATGCCTCTTTGTTTGCGTAAAGCACAATAAGCACTTATTCAGTCAGTTCAACCACATAAAACAGGATCCTCGTACTAATTAAATCCTTTCAAATACATGATTAAGACTGAAAATCACAGATCGAAGTCTGCATAAAAGCTGTCTTTTCAAAGCAGCCTATCATCATTATAATTCTTTAGTACTATTGCACTGGATTATCTTGTTCTGGATGTCAGAGAATGAATGAAATCCCTTTTTATGCCACCTGATTAAATTCATGAAAGTAGCTGGGTGTATTTGAATCTTCAGATATGAATACTATGTAATAACCTATTACAATGTTCTGGATCAAATGTGCAGGTTTTAAGCTAGACAGAAGTGTACCAGCTGTTTCAGAGTGTGTAAACAGATGATGACAAGACCATGGCAAAGTGTAATTTGTGCGCATGGTCTTCAAAACAATATGCAGCATTTAATTTTTTTTTTAAAACAGTTAATACTGAAAAGGACATATGTTGATTATACCAAAATGCATTTGGTGTTACAGCTTTTTTCTCTCGTGTGTCAGATTGTGTATGCTGCCCCCTGCTGTACTGGAGGGTTAAGTGGCAGCAGCTCTTCAAATTGTGCACGCTACTGAAAGATGCAAAATGAAAGTGGAAAAAAAAAAACATGAAATACTGTGAGTCATTCCAAGGTGCTAAGATTTTCTTTGCCACATATCGGGAGCGCTCAGCAGGAGTCAGACTGGCTATCATCACATTTTTGCAGAAAAAAAAATTATAACTTGGACTAGAAAATGGTTCTTTAATGCTATCATGTAAATGTCAGTACAATGATGTGTTTTAGAGTTCATGGTCTTCAAATCAGTCCAGGCGTGTAACCCTATTAAAAAGACTTTATAGACAATACAGTACAAGTCATATGCAATCATTTGCTGCCTTTAGATTTTTTTATTAAACACAGCCTTGACATGTTGAGTCACGTTTATACTTATTTTGCATGGATATATTTGCATGGATAGATCAACTTCCATGAAGACATTTTATTTCTTAAAATTTATTTTATTTTATTTAGAAAATGAATCGCTAAGAATGGGCGCAGTGGGTAGTGCTGTCGCCTCGCAGAAAGAAGGTCTCTGATTCGAGCCCCGGCTGGGTCAGTTGGCATTTCTGTGTGGAGTTTGCATGTTCTCCCAGTGTTCGTGTGGGTTTCCTCCAGGTGCTCTGGTTTCCCCCACAGTCCAAAGACATGTCCTGTAGGTGAATTGGGTAAGCTAAATTGTCCGTAGTGTATGTGTGTATGTCCTGGTCTTCCAGATTGGGGGTTGAGCGTTGGGCTAACAACTCACCTCATAAAAACTAGATGTTATGAAACACCAATATGGTATCAACTTCGATATAAATGGCCCTGGGAGTAAGTAAGTATTGCTAAGAATGGAATTTGGACAACTTTGAAGGGGATTTTCTCAGTATTTAAACGTTCTGAACTCTAGGTTAAAATGTTAATCAAATGCCTTGGGCGAGATTTCTTTTATTCTTACTCTGGAAATTGTAATAGTGGGTTTTCTGTTTAATAATGTTTGAAAGTCGTCTGCGCACTCTACTCTTTTGTGAGCTAAAAAAAATATTCAAAATGACTCTTCCAGTTCCTCTTCAAAAAACATTTTCTACAGTTTTGTGATTACATAGCACTGTAGTTTTAGAGTCTGCTCATATTACCCACTCTACTTGATTTATTGCTTATGTTCGAATTTCTCATTATTTTCAGGTCAGCTTGAAAAGAACCTGCCAAATGAATAAGTGTAAATGTTTTTCTGCTCTCTAGCTGCTTTTCAAAGTAAGGTTATTGTGATTTTTCAAAGCTTACAGATTGCTGAAAAGAAAATAGAAATTGAACGGTATAGCACTGTCTAACAATATAGTTGTCCAATACCTCATTCTCACAATAATTCATATTTATTCTGGCACATCAACATTGTTATTTAACAAATATGTCTGAGCTGAAATATTTATGCAACAATATGTATCCTTGTCAAAGCAGAAAATAGCATAAGCTGCTTTTACATATTTTGTGGGTGTGAATACTGTTACCTAACGCTCGCATAAACAACCCATTGAAAAGTTTATTTGCAATAGCTAATCATTTGAAGTTCCCCAGAACTTACACCCACTGTTCATTCAAAATCCCACATGAAAAAAATACTGTGGTGTTTTTGAAACATGCTATGGTAAAGAATTTAAAATAATCTGTTGTGGTAATTCTGTAGTTGCTACGGTAATACGACAATCCCAAATCAGAAAAAGTTGGGGCAGTATGGAAAATGCATATAAAAAAAAGAAAGAAGTGATTTCTAAATTGACTTTGACTTATATTTTATTGCAGACAATAGAACAATACATTATTTAATGTGTTCCTCATGATTTTTATTATTTTTAAAAAATAAACACACATTCCAATTTTGGTTCTTGCAACACATTTTTTTAAAAGTTGGAACAGTAAAGCATTTACCACTTTGTAATGTTGCCATTCCTTTTCACAACACTTAAAAGACGTTTAGGGACTGAAGGTGTCATTTTGTCCCATTCTTCCTGCAAACAAGTCTTAAGTTGGGCAACAGTATGGGGTCTTCGTTGTTGCATTTTGCGCTTCAAAATGCGTCACACATTCTCTATTGGAGACAGGTTGGGACTGCAGGTAGGCCAGTCAAGTACCTGCATCCTCTTACTCCTGATTCCTGAATGACAGGAAAGGATGTATATTTACAAATGAAATGAAGTTGAGCAGAAAAAACATGAAATATTTTGTGTTCATACTGTCTGCAATGAAATACAAGTCAAAGTAAATTTGCAAATCACTACTTTCTTTTTTATTTGCGTTTTCCATACTGTCCCAACTTTTTCTGATTTGGGGTTGTACTATAGCAATATAAACAAATTACCCAATACTGTATTTTTCTACAATTATAGAGTATATTATATTACAATACACCACAGTTTACTCTAGTTAAAACTAAAGTATACTAAATTATTTATCAGTTCACTGTAGATATTACAGAATGCTGTAGCATTCATTAACAAAGAGTTGTAAATACTATATAAATATTATTATATTATGGTTCGAAAACACTAAAGTATTTACTATAGTATTTTTTCATGTTGGATGTCACGGTATGTAAGAATACAGTGTTTTTCCACCTATTGTTTGGAGCAAGCAGACAAAAATCGGAGCCATAACATTTGCAATCTCATGCAGCTATATTCAACCACCCGTGGGCAAATCTTTGTGTACAGCTGAAAGCATTTACTGAAGACTCTCTCTGGCTTTGTTTTTACAAGGACACTAATTTACCACCTCCCTTTCCTTGCCTCTTCAGTACGCTCACTCTCGCACACCTCCCTCTTCAGCATGGCCAGCGTCTTGTTCCAAAGCCTCTCCTGATCTGACACTTCCTCCTCTTCAGTCATGGAATGAGGTCTTTAAATAACCCTTTCCATTCAGACTTGGCACATACATGTTCTCATATATGTCCGCCTGTGTAAACAGAGCAGCCGTTAATATGTGTGCTTGCCCTAGGCGCTGTGATTACAAATATTCAGCTTTGTTATTCCTGTTATTATCGAAGAAATTAGTATAGAGTGTGCTTGGCATCTGCTTCGCCTCATCTGGCTGCCTATGGAAGCAATTGTGGCTTTTTTTTCTTTTAAGTAGCCAACACACTTCTGAGGTTTCCAGGCATTCCCATGGATGTCTACATTAAACTGGATAATTGTGAAACCTCATTGTTGTTTCAAAACTCAAATTTTTTATCCACATTATCAGATTTGCTCACAATTTATTTTAAGGTATGATTCTAGCTATTAATAAACCATTGACTATGACTTATAAACTCATAATTTGCTGCTTATTAATATTCATGTAGGTAGCAGTTAGGTTTAAGCATTAGGTATACTGAAAAAAAAAATGGCTCATTGGATTTACAATTTTTTTTTTAAGGTAAGTGGTTGCAAACAATTTATATGGGCTGAATTTAAACAGAGAAACATTACTAAATTTAATTTGTTTAAATTCAGCCCATATTAATTGTTTGCAACCACTTTAAAAGAATTAGAAAATCCAATGAATATTTTTTTCAGTGTAGGATTAGGAATGTAGAATAAAATCCTGCAGAATATGTTCTTTATAAGTGTAGTAGTATAACACTAGTCGTCAGGTGACTCGGAGTGAGGATCCACGTGCAGCTTTATTTAGAAATGTCAGACAGGCAATGGTCAATAACAAGAGCAAACGGTTACATACAGGGAAATCCAGAAGTGTAGTCAAGGTCACTGGTAATAAGGTCAATACAGGCAGCAAACAATCAGGAAAACCAGGAAACAAGGCAAGGGTCAAGGAACAATGAAAGACTAGACACAGAAAACACTTAATAATGTTACAGGGATAAACCAACAAGACTCAGCAATGTATGTATATGTATATGTATGTGTGTGTGTGTGCGTGTGTGAGAGGTGAATATATAGTCCATGTAATCAGTCTATGATTCGTTTTCAGCTGTGTGTGTGCAATCAGGGAGAGAACTGGA
>CAIGQV010019186.1:13496426-13510170 GCA_903798115.1 Danio jaintianensis | reverse complement strand
TATATATATATATATATATATATATATATATATACAGTGGGAGCAATGGCTAAAAATCACACCAGAAATTATGGATGTCTTCTTTGCTGGGTGTGTGTACGTGTGCACCTTCATGGATATCTATCACGGATATGATCCCTGAGGCAAGACAGAAATAACACCGTAGTTGTAAAACATTCCCTTTATTTTGTAGCCACCAACTGTGCAGTGTCACACCATGACATGCATGCGAATCGTGACTAGCACGCACATAAAGACAACCAATTTCCCCAACATTTTTAAGCCATTTAGCCTTAATTTCAAATCTTTAATAATCAGTCCTCTTTTTTCTCTCTCCTCTTTTCATCTGCCGTTCTTTGAGTCATTGAACATGCAGAGAGAGTTCCAGCAATTGAAAACTCAAGCAGCATGTTATGAAGCACTAGAAGTTAACACCCACTCTTACTTCTTACACAATCACCAACAGCGATTTTCTCTCCTGTAGTGTTTCCTGAGAGCTTTTGGGCTTCATGTTGACATGTTACACAGATCAGAGAATCCCACAGCTTACTAATGAGGGCTAAAAATTTGCAGGAGGAGAGGAACGGGTTCAGACTGGACACTGTCATACAGTATGTGCTGAGAGAGAGAAGACAGACTAAGCTTTTCTCAGTTACAAAGCCTGCTTGAGCTTTCAGAAGATGTTAAGTGCTAGAAAGATTTCTCATGCATGGGTTTGGTGAGATTCTCAAAGTATTTGATTTATTTATTTGATTATTATTTTATTGGTAGTAGTTGCATTATGTAAACAGTGTTTTTTTCTGGCATTATTTAGGTATATTTAAAGCACTGTCAGTATATTAGTTTTAGTTAATAGGGCCGTTTAAACTGAGCTTAACCCCTGGTTATCAACTTTGTAAATGCTACTTATAACCCAAGGTATAAATAAACATTTTGCACTTTAATAAATAATAATAATAATAATAATAAAAACACCATACATTACAAATAACCAGTTGTTTCATTGTTTAAGGGAAAATTGAAATGATGTTAAGTAAAGAAGATACTATTTCATCTTTAGATTTATACTTCTAAAAGATCTTGATATACAATGTTCGAGTTTTTATGTAAACAGTTTTTATTATATACTAAGATTTGCACAACATTGAACTACTTGAAATTTAAATTTCTTACTAGCTTCAATAGCAGATTCTATGGTTGTGATTTAACATATTTTCACATTCATTAGAATTTCGGTTTTATTCTGGATATTTATTATTACCTATTGTATAACCAATTCATTTATTCATAGATTTTGATTCTAGTGATGGCTGCATAGGATTGTTTGCATTTACTCCAGAGAGTTATAAAGTCCAAAAGTCAAAATGTATTGATAAAAGAAGATGTAGTAGTTTCTAATATTAACAACAGGTTTTTATTTATCCAAATATTCAAAACCTTCAAAAAATGGCAGTGAATTTAACGCTAAATAAAGCTGTAAAATGCTACACTAAAAATCTGTTACCTGGTTAACAGTTATTATATACCGTGAATAACCGTAAATTGACTTTCCCTGAATAACACTGCATAACAGTTGACATTATTACTATGGTTCTTTTTTGTTTTAAAAATTTATATTTTGATCTATTTCTCAGTGAATATAGCCAATATATTTTGGTGCATTTAAGCAAAATATATTTTTATTCAATACAATAAGAGTTTGGTCACCTGACATCTTTAGGAATAGAAAGATAATACAGTTATTACGAAAAAAAACTAATACAAACTATTACATTTCAACTAAATATTATATGTTTATGTTTCTCTTGATATTTCCTGTTTATTCAAATTTTATTTCATTTTTTTTTTACCCTAAACATTGTACCAATCAAAACTCTTTGAAACTGCCCCATTTAGGCTTTGATCCAAATTGCGCCGTTAATGCAAATGAGATTGTGCTCCCAGGTCTCTTTTCAAAAGAGGGCGGAGCTACAAATGCCTAGACATCAGCATGGCAGCAGATTCAATGTTATCTCTGTGAAAAACTGAAAATGTGAAAAAAATGTCTCAGAAGAAGGGAGTCTGTGGAGACTCCGAAGCTTTTGTGCGTCCTAAACATTATCTTTAGCAGGTATGGTGTAAAAACTCTAATGGCAGACGCAGCAGGGCTGTTTATGTTAATGAGGGAGAAATCTGACTGTTTTTATCAAGTGTGATTATAAAAAAATTGAATTAATAAATTTTTACCATTAGAGGCTGGTTATATTTACACACTGTTGCTTAAAGCCCTTTTAAAAGTGATTTTATCATAATATGTCTTTTTAATCATTAAGGTCTTTTTTCTTTAAAAAAAAAACATGTTGTTTTTGAAATTGTCCACCATTCACTTGATTTTCAATCAATCAGGAAATTTTTTTCCTTTGACATTTGGAGGACAGAGAACATGAATGACATTTCATGAAAATACTGTGGGGGAAAAACACCAGGACTGGTCTTTTTTCACATTTCTCTCATATATATATTTATTTTAAAGCCAGTCCTGTTCTTTGCAGGAACTTTGTGAGCCCTTAAGTGAAAATGGCAGGGCGATTTCTCTTTTTTTATCCCAATTTCTCAGCAGAATCTCCTCTCCTTTCTTCCTGCAGAGTTGAACTCAGCTAATCAAGTATTCATATAGAATTGAAAATTCCATCAGGTGTTTTGGAACACAGTTAAAACTAAACTCAGGATGGCAGGTATCTAGGAGCATCAATGTTTTATATTCATCGTACTGCAAATGCACTTTCAAATGCACCCCAAGTGTATGCATGAATGTCTATGCTGAACTCTAGATGTTGCCATGTCTTGGATCCTTTTGCAAAGGTTTCTGCTTTCTTTTCAAAGCACTTTTCGGTATTCTGCTTTAGGAGATTGAGATAATACATTAGTGCACCTGCAGTCGAAAAAATTGTTTTAAGTAGTCATCAAGTCTGTCATTATGTCTGCTGAGCCTTTGAGTGCCGCGGTGTGTGAAAGGATGAGTAACTGTTTTTTTTTTCCTTTCTTTTTTTGTAATCTCTCATGCTCTGAGGTGTTTATGGTAATATTTGGACTGAAAATGGATTTTTTAATGACTCACGCTCAAGCACACCTGTGAAGCTCCTGCTCAGAGACACATGAACACAAGCTTTATTGCATCTATTGTATTTTAGGCTTGATAGGCTGTTTGGAAATAAGAAATAACAAAAAAGAGGGGGAAAAAATCCAAGTGGGCCCCACTTTATGCCACACCATATTCTTATTTGATTTGATGTGGGTACAAGCTGAAATAATTAACAGCTTAAAAAACGAGGGCTAAGAAAAATCAAAAGCAAAAAAACAACTGAATCACAGGAATTGGAGAATACTAAATACCACCAGAAATCTTGCTCATATTTTTTGCTTAAATAATAAACTTTGCAATCTAATGCATCCCACTTTCCACAGACGTGAATGCTGCTGTATGTAAGATCATCTAGCATACCCAGGAAATATGGTTTTTTTCTGCTCATTGTGGATGACATAATGGGGAAAACTTATAGTTAAAAAATTTATTTTAGTACAAATGAGTAAAATTAACAGTAATAATACTGTAGTTTTATTCTTCAAGGATGAATGAGAGAGTATGGACGTTTTGTCAGTTTTGTGGCTTATTCATATGAATTCATACAAGTTCAGCCATGCGAAAATGTAAGATTTTTAAAAGGAAGCATGGCACCAAACTCCACCCTTAGCCCAACGTCATTGGAGGATGAGCAAATCATACTAAAATGTACGAATGAGATCATACAAATTCATACGAAATAGCCACTGAATCAAAAAGTTATACGTTGGTGTTTCCCAGTGATGGGTTGTGGCTGGAAGGGCATCCGCCACATAAAACATATGCCAGAGTAATTGGCGGTTCATTCTGCTGTGGCGACCCCTGCATGATAAATCAGGGATATTCTTTAAGGATGCATTAAATGTATCAAAAGTGACAATAGAGACCTTTATAATGTTGCAAAAACAATTCAGTTTAAAATAATTGATTTTCATTTAAAGATGATGTTCATTAAATAACCAAATCAATTAAGAATTAATGAAAAAAAAAACTTCTTATTGGAGTGATTTCTGAAAGATCATGTGACACTGAAGACTGAAACAACGACTGGTGAAAATTAAAATTTGCCATCACATGATTAAATAACGGGTGGCGTGTGGCGCAGTGGGTAGCGCTGTCACCTCACAGCAAGAAGGTCGCTGGTTTGAGCCTCGCCTGGGTCAGTAGGCATTTCTCTGTGGAGTTTGCATGTTCTCCCCGTGTTGGCATGGGTTTCCCCCACAGTCCAAGACATGCGCTATAGGTGAATTGGGTAAGCTAAATTGTCCGTAGTGTATTTGTGTGAATGAGAGTGTATGGGTGTTTCCCAGTGATGGGTTGTGGCTGGAAGGGCATCTGCGGCATAAAACATATGCTGGATAAGTTGGCGGTTCATTCTGCTGTGGCGACCCCAGATTAATAAAGGGACTAAGCCGAAAAGAAAATGAATGAATAACATTTTCAAATGTATTAAATTAGAAAGCAGCTACTTCAAATAGGAGGAAAAACAATTACAATATTTCTGTACTTTTAAACTAAACAAATGTAGCATTGGTGAGCAAAAAACTATTGGTCACACTTTATTTTATGGCACAATTCCTGCTATTAACGCCATTAACTATGACTTTTGCCTCAGTAAACTTTTAATTTGCTGCTTATCGATAGTTATTGATGTAGTAGTTGGGTTTAGGTATTGGTGGTATTCGTATTAGTATGTTTAAGTACTAATATACAGCCAATATGCTAATAATAGGCATGCTAATAAGCCACAAGTTAATATTGAGAATTGGTCTTTAAACTAAAGTGTATCCACTGTCTTGAACCCAGACTTTTGAACATACTCTATTCTTGCATTTAAAATGGATTTGAATCATGTCTAGGAACCAGAAAAGCAAACCACCACCTGCAAACTGCATAAACAACACACTAAGGACCACACAGCACCAAATGCTTTTTTCATTCAAAAACTATTTGAAAACAATTCAAATCTATTTTCTACAATGCATTGTACTCAATATTCAGTATAAAATGCTTCCCAAATCAACATGTTTGTGTTTTGTTGAAATTTAGAGCATTATTCGTAAGTGACTGTGTATGGGTTCTTAACAGTCTGTAATGACTGTTCATTTTAGAGAGCCTAATCTCTGAAAATCTCATGCCATGAGTCACGGGGTATTTAGGCTTTTGCTTTGCTTTTGAATCCAATGAATCAGTCAAGTTTGGTGACAATGAAATTTATCAAACTGGTCTCTATAGCAACAATCAGACTTAGCTCGCTTGTCATTTTCCGTAGCTGACATGATGTCATGCCTGATTTGATTTGTTAACGTTACAGTAACTCTACATATACGTTTATGCATTTGCCAGATGCTTTTGTTCAAAGAGACACATTACATTCAACCTATGTATTTTTCAGATCATTAATTCCATGTGAATCAAGCCCATGACCTTGGAGTTACTACAGAGGTAATCTACTGTTTGAGCTACAGAAAGGCTCAGTGTTAATGTAAAATGGCTTTATATTCTACACACCCAGAAAATATAAGAAATAAAAACACCCATGGTAAATGTGAGCAAAGAAGTCAGTGGGAAAAATATATTCATTATTTAACATAATAATATATATTCCCATTGATCTTTTGCATTTTTCTGTACATCTAGGTGACCAGTAATGGATTTTTTTTAACCATGACCTGTTTCTCAGGGCTGTACAGACAAGGAAACAAGCCAAACTCACTCAGTCATTCATCACAATGAGCAAAACCAAAGAACTGAGCTTTGATTTGTGGAAATAAAAAGGTTGTTGAGCTTCACAAAATGGAAAGTGGCTATAAGAAAATAGCAAAAACACTGAAACTGCCCATGATAGCAATAATTCAGAAATGCGACAGGAAGTGTTATGAATCAGCTTGGAAGAGGAAATATGTTAGAATGGTTTAAGTGGGGGAAAATCTACCAAGAATTAGTTAAAAGAAGAACTGAAGAATTGTTAAATTAGTTAGAAAGTCTCCAAAATTACAATCATCACTTTTTTCTTTTCTTTTTTTTGTAAGCAAATATTATTTAACCCTTATTTAACCCTTAAAAGGTTGATTCGGCCAAAAATTAACATTTAGTGACTATTTACTCATCCTTGAGTGGTTATAAACCTTGTTCTTTATTCTGTTGAACACAAAAGAAGATATTTTGAAAAATGCTTAAAACCTGTAACCATTGACATCCATAGTAGGCTGAAGTCAATGGTTACAGGTTTCCAGCCTTCTTCAGAATATCTTCTTTTGTGTTCAACAGAAGAAAGAAACTCAAATAGGTTTGGAACAAGTGAAGGGTGAGTAAATGATGACAGCATTTTCAGTTTTGGGTGACCGATGCATTCAACCGTCACTGTACATATTACAGAACTACATATTTAATATATTTTTTGTCTAATCCTGAACTTATCTTATTTAACTATATGTCATATGCAGATATCATGTATCATTTTCAAGTTTGAACTCAAAAAATGTGGCGACAGTTGATTTAGGGGTTAAATGTTAAACAATAACAAAATTTTTGACAGCCTTCTTTACTTCAGAATAAGTGCCAGGGAAATGTAAGCTACAATGTATCTTTTAGCTTTTTTTTTTTTTTTTTTTTTTTTTTTTAGCTCAAGACAGTATTTTTTAAACATAATAGTTTTAATAACTAATTTCTAATAATGGATTTATTTTATCTTTGCCATTACAGTACATAATATTTTAAAGATATTTTTCAAGATACAAGTATTCAGATACAAGTTTTAACTAGGTTAATTAAGCAAGTTAGGGTAATTAGGCAAGTCATTTTATAATGATGGTTTGTTCTGTAGACAATTGAAAAAAAACAATATTGACCATAAAAAAGTTTTAAAAAAATTAAAAACTGCTTTTATTCTAGCCGAAATAAAACAAATAAGACTTTCTCCAGAAGAAAAAAATATTATACTAAGGTAATACTGTGAACAATTCCTTGCTCTGTAAAACATAATTTGGGAAATATTTGAAAAAGAAAAAAAAATCACAGGGCTAATAATTTTGACTTCAACTGTACATTCACTGCAAAAAAAGAAGAAAAGTTGTGCATATACTTAATTACTTACATTGTGAAAGTTAAGTGGCAAATAAAGGATCACTACGTCACTAAGCGGGAACATTAAATGAAGAACAGGAAACCGTGAAATGGCAGCACTAGAAGAAGAAAGCAGCCTGTTCTTGAGGGAGGTCAGAGAGCTGTTCAAGCTGAAAGGCCATAAATGCTCAAGCATCCTTTACTTAACCTGACATGAAGATGTGTATCTCTGAACTTACAGCAGATTGAACCTCACAGAATGAGTCCAGCAGAAAAAAAACACCATGAAAAAGGTCAATGAAAGCAAACTTTAAAGATAATGCATGGTAGGAACTGCAGTTTTGCAATATACAGCCTAAATAGCATATTGTAAATGACTCAACAAGTAATGAAAAAAGTTTTAAATTTATATCATAAAATTTGATTTATATTTCAATAAACAAACAAATACTGCAGAACCTGCTCTCCACTCTGCCATGTTAAAAGTTTACGGCTTGCCAGACTTGGAAACTCGGGTATCTGAATTCATAAATATAGGTCGTTCATGTCCAATTTCTGACTTGTAAACTCTAACTAAAGATCATTCATATAGCACATAAATTCAGTGCAAACAGCTGTACATATGAATTTCTCTAACAAAGCCCATCAGTACTCACGCTAGATTATTCAGCCTCACATGAAAAGATTCAATGGGCTGTCAAAGCAGTTAAATTGAATAATGAAAAAGGATGATTGAAGTCACCCCGTAGTGAGCGAGTCTGTACAGAGTTAATAATTTCAGATCCTCTGACATATGGCACTTCTAATTGGCAAGCAAGAAGGCAGAAGCACTTGGGGCTTCATGTACTCGTTCCCAGCCCAGCCACCGGTAAAAGCGGAATCAAATCAGCCGCATCGGTCGAAGGCTTTCCCCTCTGATCCTCCAGGAGCATGAGCTGAACTAACAGTAGCACAGCACCAAAGGCAAAGCAGTGATTTATTACATTTTCTCTCCTTGCCATTCCGTTCCTCGCCATTTTGAACAACTGAAAAAACAATTGGAGCTCATTTGAAATCAATAGATTCAACGTAATACATAATGCATTGGAAAATCTCGCAAATATGCTTTTTTGGTGCCATTTTCTATCTAAACTAATCTCAGCCACATAACATTAAGCAACGCATTTGACGCTGAATGTGTTAGTAATCAGTTTGTGGTGGAACATGATGCGTTTTCCTTCTGACACGCCGAGTTGGAATCAATTACGAGCTTTTTCATGAAAGCTTGTAAAGGCGTCAAGGTAATTGAATCTGTTCAGTATGATGGCGAAACAAATTGGCCAACTTTGCTTTGGGAATTGTTGTATCTCCTCAGCTTTCAAAAAAACCCTGAAACGTTTCACAGACTTGCAGCCTAAAATATGAAACTTGACAGTTCCATCACTGAAACTTCCTTCCAAGTGGGGTGAATAACGAGTGAATGTATGACATTTTGAATTTGTAAGTATGTCAAACTCAATTTATTTTTCACATAGCTTTGGTCCAAGTGGCACCCATCATCCAGCAGGATCAAAAAATGTAGAAGAAGACTGTTTCAATCATAGCACTTATTCTCTGACTGACAGTGAAGTTTTCGCCCTTCTTCTCTCTCGGGCTCGCTCTGAGGTGATGTTAAATCTCATGGAGCTTCGATGTGGGTGAAGATAGATTCCTTTTTTCATTGCGTTTACAAGAATCTTTGAATGATTTGAATAGAAACTCCATTTATACTCTTCAGTTCTGAACCGGCTCTCTGAAGATGAGTGTTTTCATTTCTCCTTTTCAGTTTCAATCAGCTTTAGATTCTCACTCACACTTTGTAATGGAATTGGATTGCGTATATAATCTGAGAATATAAAAGCACAAGCATAACACTTTGAAACCCTTTAATAATAAAGATAGGGATAAGATATTTTTTGTTTGGGGTGGTTAGACAATAGTTTATGAAAATAAACAATTCAAAAGTACATTCAATGCTATACAAACAGTCATCTTCCCTTAGGGCTTATATGTAACCTAGTTTAAAAACAATACTTACAAGCCAGACCCTTCTTTTTGTGTGATCAGGTGTTTCTGTTCTCTTTTATTTGAATATTATATAAGCAGCCACTGTAAATTAAAAGCTGTGACTTTAAAAAAAGGAAAATTTTCTTTGATTATACCATCTATAAACAACATGATCTAAATATATATGTTTTTCTCCAACATGATTTCTGAATTATCATATTATTGACATACATAGGGCAGTCCAGTGTTTACAGCCTTGGACTGTATAACATTTATATCAAGTTGAACTTGTTAACATATTATGAATATTTATTAGTACCTACATATTAAATTATTAAATATATAATATATATTAAGATTCAAAATCAACAGTTCTCAATCACATGGCTGGGCCCCACTAGGGGGCCTCAGAAAACTTTGATTTTATATTATTTAAAATAAGACAAAACAAGCATTAAAATAACCCCAAGAAATTAAAAAATCATTTGGCCAGTATTTTTTTTAAAAAAAATTTTCCATTTTAAGAACTCGAAATCTAAGGAATCCTGACGGAATAGAGTATTTGAGGTATTGGACTTGGATAAGTCATGTAAAGTATTAGTACAAGTTTTATTAATCTTTAATTTAATTTAAAATTCATAATTTATAACACATTTTATATTTAGTTTACATTTTTCTAGTTTTGTCAAGCCCTAAAGAATTATTGGGTAGAATTTGTCAGTAAAAACAGGGCATTTGAATATTTGTGTGGTCAGTGATGGGCCTTGGAGTCAATGACATTTGATATAGACCTACAGATTATAACAAATGTATATGACAATGACAGAAAATGATATCATCATATATTGACTTCAATTACTTCAGGAAATGTTGGATATAACGTTTTTTCTCCAACACTAGCTATTGCATAGTGTGCTGTTTTTTTTTTTCTTTGACTAACAATGTTTTAATAATGTTGAACTAGCGGTACAGTGCAACATTACATAAGCATCTGAGTCATGATGAAGCAAAGATATGAAAATATTTTCAACTGTTGCAAACAGTCTAGGACAATTGCATTCCATTAGTTCAGATTCTGTCTTTATTTTCAAATCTTCTGAGCTGAATGCTGTACTGTAATTGCAAAATGACAAAACCTCAAAACAAAGTTTAATCACAGCCATTTCAAATTATGATAAACTCACTTCAGAGACATAAAGAGAAAATGAAGTCACAGTAAAAAGTGAATTCAAGAGAAGTACAATCCATTTATTTGTTCGGTTTTGTTTGATCATCAGCTGTGCTTGTAGTGACCTGTCAGTCATTTGAGAGATATCACAAGTATATGGAATAGAAAAGGAGAGAAGCCCAACATCCATAAACACAGATGTTTCATAATATGCAAAAACAACAACAAAAAAAGTTGTTTTGCTCTAATAAATTTACAACAGCCTTGTATATCATACTTTGCATTATATCACTATGATATTTTGAACAAATGGGAGACACTGTACAAGCACAGCCACAAAGCTTAAATAGTTTATAATCTGATAAATAAATCCTGTAGATAAATAATGGTTTCAATGTCATCATTGAAAAACCACTTACACATTCTCTTAAGTCTAGTCCTGTAAATACCTCTTTTTATGGCATGTTAGAGAGCAGCAGTGCATTGATTCGTTTCATTGAAGGACAGTTGGGAACAGTTTGTATCAGAGCTGCATTCAGCCAGGACTTTGCACCCTCCTGCAATACCCAAACACATCAGGGCAAAACTCTTCTTCCATCTGTCATTCAGTGACAACCTTCTCATACTCCCTATCCAACAGAGTCCGTTTTGTCTCTCTCAGCTAGAAAGGAACAGCATGCTTTCTGATAAGTCACTTCTTCTTTTTTTTTTTTGGGTCACCATAAAAAGGAGACAACCTTTCATGTTACATAGCTCTCTAGTCACAATGACACAAGCCATATGTGCAAACTCATCATAAAAATATCTTCAGAGTGCCTGCAGCCATAATAAAGATAAGCCTGTTTCCTATAATGCAGTACAGTGCAGAGTTTTTTTTTCCAAGCATCTTTTGTACCACCAACATCTGTTGTCCTCACAGACTCATGAAGAGCATTACACAACGAAGTAGGAAAAATATCAATGTCTTTGTTGTGTACAGATTGTCAATGCAAAGATAGAGGCAGTGGTATTGTTGAAAACGAAATGTCTCTTCCTTATCAACCACCTGTAAAAACTGCACTGGACGCTGCAAATTGGTGCCTCTAGAAAGATCTTTTCCAGGACTTGCACAGGATCTTTTGAAAAGCTCGCCGGAAGTCCTGGTTGAAGATGGTGTAGATGACGGGGTTGAGGGAGCTGTTGCAGTAACCAATCCAGAAGAAAAACTTGAAAAGGGGGTCAGGGATGGCGCAGGGGTCCCGGCAGATCCCATACAGGCTGTAGCTGAAGAAGAAGGGAAACCAGCAGACCACAAAAACACCCATGACCACGGCCAGCACAAAGGTGAACCGCTTCTCGCGTGCCTGGGATATTTTTTTCCTCGAAATGGTGTTTCTCCTCTTTCTGCGAGATGAAAACAGGTCCAGGGATTTGCTGCTGGCTCGGGACTTTCGGCTGGAGTGCTTGGAGCTGGAGCTGTTCTTGCGGCTGGATCTGCGATCTTTTTTGGATGGGGCCATCTCGTTTTGTGACCGTTTGGCCTTCTCGTCGGACGAGCTGCTGTCCTCAAGGTCGGCGTCTGGGTTATCCTCGGCTGGTTTGCATTCGCCTGGAGATGAGGAACAGTGGCCATTTTCCCGCCTAGAATCCTCACGGCTCAAACCGTTCTCCAAGCGTGGTGTTCCTGATCCGCCATTAGGATCCCGCCGCTTTTCAGACATATTTCGGGTTCTTGTTTTAGCCACCTGATAAATTCGGATGTAAACGAGGATCATAATGACACATGGGGCAAAGAATGACCCAATGCTGGAGTACAAGATGTACCATGTGTGGTCATTCAGCTGGCACATTGGTTTCATCTCATCAACTGTATTCCGGTCCATGGAGATGAGCGGTGGGAAGGAGATTACAGCTGAAATCAACCAGACCACCACAATCATCCCCTTAACCCTGCGAGGCGTCCTTTTTAAGTTATACTCGACCGCCTGTGTAACAGACCAGTACCTGTCCAGACTTATGGCACACAGGTGAACAATAGAAGACGTGCAGAAAAGAACATCTAGTGCTAGATAGATATTACACCAAACTTCCCCAAAAAACCAGTAGCCCATTAATTCATTGGCCAGGGAGAAGGGGATAATAAGTGTGGCCACCAGAATGTCCGCGCTGGCCAGAGACACGAGAAAAAGGTTTTGTGGTGGCTTGAGTGCTCTGCTCGTTAAAACGGCGATAACGACCAGCACATTCCCCACTATTGTAAACAAGATGAGGAAGCTCACCAGCCCCGCGAGCCCTATAATGGTGGCCGGAGAATAGCTCGTAGAATTTGTAGAATTCCCAGAGGGTGTAAAATCAGTGTCAGTGTAAGTGTCCACTTCGCTCGCATAGCTTAAGTTATGCATATTGATTTAGAAAAATTCAGCTTTTCCAGTCAATCTCCGCGAGAAATTTCACTACAAGTTAATTGCAGGTTCCACTCTGTTTTCTTCTTACCTTGTGTTCTTAGTTAATTCCCGTTCGCGTCTTTTCTTCTCCGCACAATTCCTCTCACGGCTCATTTGGTTGCGGTTTTGAAAAAGAAAGCCATCCCGTGGTGAGTTTGAAGCATCTCCGTCTCTTACATCCGTGCGACCTGTTCGTTCTCCAGCGGGCGTCTCTCTCAGCATCCTCGCGCTCTCTCTCCGCCCGAGCTGAAGACCGCGCGCGCCCGCCCGCCCGGGACTCAACTATCCACGTGCTGACAACATTAAACTGATGGAGCGCCGCCCCGCCCCTGGAGACAAGAACCGCCACCGACTGACTGCTTAGCGTCATTTTATGTCTTAACACTGTACATTTTATATCAGTTCATTATAGGAAAGCTTCATGTAAGCAATTTCTGCGTTTCTATTTGTCAGAAGCCGATATAAACATATATAGGTAATATCAGGACGTACATGTTTTCGTATTTGTCAGGAATTGAAAGTACAAAAAAACAACAAAAAAAAAACAAAAAAAAAATTATATTAATTAATATATATATATTAACGTATTTTATGTTATAGTACTAGGCTTTGACAGGACTTGTTCATGGGTGGAACAAGCTGTGAACTGGGAAGAAATGATCGCTTTCAGGCATCTGTGCTCGCTGGGTGTCACTGTTGTAACAATTCCATTGTGCTTTTAAAAAATGGGAACACCCAAGTCAATTTAAGCATATAATTTCCTTATTATGTTACTCAAAGTTTTTGTTTTCTTTCTTTTTTTTTTTAAATTTGCATTGGTATTATTTTCTCATGGTTGCACGGTGGCGCAGTGGGTAGCACGTTTGCCTCACAGCAAGAAGGTCACTGGTTCGAGCCTCGGCTGGGTCAGTTGGCGTTTCTGTGTGGAGTTTGCATGTTCTCCCCGTGTTGGCGTGGGTTTCC
>CAIGQV010019186.1:13421881-13464856 GCA_903798115.1 Danio jaintianensis | reverse complement strand
TGCATTTATGTGTGTGAAAGAGAACGGGCCATAAAGAGAGACAATGATGAGAAGAAAAGAAGCTGAATGTTGAAATTGCACTCTATATCTTCTCTCTCTCTCTCTCTTTCTTATTTCTTTTCATGTGTTTTTTTCAGATGGTGTGCCTCTGTTCATGCTGGCAGCTGCTCTGAATGTGTCCTCTAGCTCCCACTCACACACACACGCACACACACACACACGCACACACACACCAGAGGACCTCAGTGTGTGTACACCTCTCATGCACACACTCTCCAGGTAACCTGTCAATACTGCCTTGCTACACGTGCACACATGCTTTCTCACGTACCCACACAAAAAAAAATGTGGCATTTCTCTGCTAATTTGTTAATCGTGATAGCTGAGAGACATCAACAAGGCCAGTGTTTGAAATCTAGACAGAAATCTCCTGATACCTTGGCAGTGTGTGCTTTGATGGATTTGGCTGAGAATGAATTGCTTGTATTCATGGTAATATGAAAAAACGCAAAACTATTTAATGCACTTCAATGGCTGGTCTAGAAGCGTTTGTGGAATTTGTTTAATATACCAAACAGTCCTACTTGCACAGGTATATTTGTAGGGAGAGCCAAAAGTACACTGCATTAATCAAATTGATGGATTTTTTCAATTCCAAAAATCATTAGAATATTTAAAAAAGGATCATGTTTAATGGAGACATTTTTTTCTGAGAGTTTAATGAAATTTCTTGCTGTAAAAATATTTTAAAAACTTTATTAAAAATACATTCATTCATTCATTCATTCATTTTATTTAGTTTTTGTTTATAGCTTAATAATAATAATAATAAAGGCGACGCGGTGGCGCAGTGGGTAGCACAATCGCCTCACAGCAAGAAGGTCGCTGGTTCGAACCTCGGCTGGGTCAGTTGGCATTTCTGTGTGGAGTTTGCATGTTCTCCCCGTGTTGGCGTGGGTTTCCTCCGGGTGCTCCGGTTTTCCCCACAAGTCCAAAGACATGCGCTATAGGTGAATTGGGTAAGCTAAATTGTCCGTAGTGTAAGAGTGTGTATGGATGTTTCCCAGTACTGGGTTGCGGCTGGAAGGGCATCCGCTGTGTAAAAGATATGCTCGATAGGTTGGCGGTTCATTCCTCTGTGGCGACCCCAGATTAATAAAGGGACTAAGCCGAAAAAGATAATGAATGAATAAATACACATATGGACAACAAGGTGGCTCAGTGGTTAGCATTATTGCCTCACAGCAAGAAGGTTGCTGGTTCAAGTCCTGGCTGGGTCAGTTGGCATTTCTGTGTGGAGTTTGCCAAATACGTCCCAGGAGCTACGTTTTCTTGTAGTTTTTGTGAATCCACCAGAGGCTGCTGTGTATGCTTTTTGAGATCTCAAATTTTTCTTGCGAGTGCCATTCGTGCCTGCTGTTCTCGCGTAAATTTACCAGAGGGCGCTGTCGACTGACTGTTTGACTGACTGAATGACTGACCCACCCTCCTCCTTCCCTAAACCCAACCAATAGTGTTTTAAAAAGCACCGATTGACCTGTCCACCCCCTTCCCTATAGCCAACCGACAGTTTTCAAAAGCAATCCAGAAAAAGAAAAGCCCTCGCCTGATTTTTACCACGTTTTCAGATTTTGCCACATTCTCACCCTGTTATTTACTAGTTGATTTTATTTTTTGGCTTTTATTTTTGTCTTACCTGCTTTCTGGAACCGTTCTTCGCCAGACTCAAACCCCGTCATTGTGGTCAACTCCTCTCTGCGTCTCAAGTCCGCCGATGTACATGGTGAGCTAACTGGACAAGCTGGTAACAGCGGGACAGCCATCCATACGGAGGTAAGCAGTCAGCTGGTAAGCGCGAGAACGAACAGCATCATACCACCCTATAGCGTTCGTTTTAAAGACGAAATGCAGCCATACGTACTTCTGGCTACCTAATTCACGACCTCCAGAAATGTATATAGGGCTACGTTTTCAGAATGAGCCTATGTTGGATTAAATGTTCATATGATTTTAAGCTCCTATTAGTGAATACATTTTTATCATTAACTAATGAGCAATGTATTTGTTATTAATCATCCTTTTTAACATTTGTTAGTAGATGTTCTGCAATTCTGACTTTGTAACACTCAATTGTGAGATATAAAGCATATTAAATGTCTCTTGATTCTGTGAAAAGAATCAGATTGCAATATATTACCTCACTTTTGCTAGAAATAACTGAATTGTTGGATAAAAAGTCACAATAATGTTTTATTTTTTAATTCAGTGGCAGAGACTGTCACGAAACACGGGAGTTATCAAACACGAAGATTTATTAACAAACACTTACAGGCAGATGGAGACACGGGAAGACGGCGACACTGGAACATGGACAACACACTATGGCAATACAATCCTGGACAAAGGAGGAACTAAACTAAGGGGTATATATACACATGAGGGATAATGAAACACAGGTGAAAATAATCAACAGGAAACGGCGGGAAACAGAACAAAGGAGCACATGATGAAAACACAGAACAGACACCTGACAGAGACAGGCTTCTATATTGAATACAACTTATTAATCATGAACAAAATCTCTCAATATTTATTGATCTTTCCTAACATTACTTAATAAAAGTTCATTATTATTTCATGTTGGTTAAGTACTATTGACATATACAACTTTTGGTTGTATTAGTCTATTCCAAGCCCCTCACCATCCCCAGCACCACCTGTCTATAGATCTGCTACTCACATAGCATACATCCTATTTTATGTACTGTAATGTGTTTTTTTTTTTCAACAGTAGCCTTTACTCATCCCTGCAGCATTGTAGCAGTTCTAGTTTGCCTTTGTCTATACACATTTAGATGTAATCAATAAATGCTGTTTGTTGTCAAGATTAAAATACATATTTTGTCCGAAACAGTTTTTCAGAACTTTTTTCCAAGGATAATTTATGTAATTTATGTACGTGTGTGTGTTGTGTTTGGATCTAAAGGACAATGTACCGTATGTGTGGAGAATCTAAAGTGCTGTCTGAGCTAGGAAGTAATTGGTCCCAGGGGAAGCAGGCACCTCTTGCTTTTGTGTATGTCCTCTACTTTTGTCCGACCTCTAAATGCAGTGATTCAACACTGTTCAACCTGAACTATATCTTAGTCATGTTTGACATCTTTCTGTATATGAATGCACACTTACTTGTATTAGCAGCTAATTGTCTGTGTGTGATTCCATTGAGTCATGTGTTTTCATCATTCCTAACCTTGTCCTCAAAAAACAATATTGAAAAAATCTGGACTTTACTAGAACTATGTTAAGCTGCTTTGACACAATCTACATTGTGAAAAGTGCTATATAAATAAACTTGACTTGACTTGACTGACTATTGAATGGTATTGTGGAATATGTTGACAAAATTGTGTGTCGGACAGTAGAGAGCTGTTTGGACTTTGTGGAACAGAATTTATACATCCGTTTGTTGAGAGCAGCTGTTGTGTTTTAATTGTATTTGTTCCCTGATGCATGAAGGATTTCCTGTCCATTTGGGGACTACAGTCTATTTGTAAGCTTGATTGCATTAAACGTTTCATTTGTTATTTTTTTTATTTGTTCGTTTACATTTCCAGTTATTTATTGACTCTAGCAAACACTTTCCTGCTTAAAAATGTCACCATTAAAATGCTCTCCGAAATGTCAAGGGGCTCAGTCATGGGCTTTTGTTAGGACCATGCCAGCTCATCGATGCTGCTGTCCTAGTAAATCTGCAGCAGACTGAGTCAATAGTTCATCAGTAATTCACAGCACTGCAACTCTTGCTATTCTTCCAGTTAAGAAACCCATATTTACATATGCACTTATATTTTGCCTTTAATAAAGGCAATAATAACAGTTATTTTTTAGATTGGTTATTAAAAGCCATTCTTGAATAGAAAAATAGTGATGATAAATGGAAATATAATGTTCCTATAGGTGTAATGTCTTTTCTGATGAGCTTAAATAAAAATTGAGACTAGTGCTGTTTATTACAACTGTACATTTGCACACGCACACACACACACACACACACACACACACACATGTTTGTTTTTGTGAAAAGTGGGTACATTACATAGGTTTCCATTGATTTTATACAGCACAAACTGTATTTTGTATTGGCCTAACCCCACCCTACCCCTAAACCCAACCATCACAGGAAAGAGTGTACAGCTTTACTCTCTGATTAAACTCATTCTGTGTGATTTATAAGCGTTTTGAGAAATGAGGACGTCAGCAATGTCCTCATATTTCACCTCCTTTTTGTAATACCTGTGTCATACCTATGTCATTATACAGATTTGTGTCCTGACATGTCACAAAAACACGTACACACGTGCACGCACACACACACACACACACACACACACACACACACACACACACACACACACACACACACACACACACACACACACATACACACACACACACACACACTCATATACACAGTGTGATGTACTCGGAAATACCAGCCTGATCTCACGAGAAAACTTAACTACTTTACATTTTGTCAGTTGATAATTTGTACAAATTCAGTATACAAGTTCAGTCGTATGAAAATGTAAATTTTTTTAAAAGGTGTGGCACCAAATCCCACCCTTAAACCCAACCGTCATTAGGGGATGAGCAAATTGTACTAAAATGTATTAATGACATTGTATAATTCATACGAATTAGCCACTAAATCAAAAAGTTATGAAGAAGCTTGAGATAGCATTGGAAATACATGCAGAATAATCATACTTAAGTTGTCAAAAAATAGAACAAATTAGGTAGATTCCTTATTTAATGAAAATCTGTTCAGATAAAGTGGTAGGAAGGTTCATTTTCTGAAATATATATATATATATATATATATATATAGTATACTATAAATTTTCTTAACAAAAAGGGCCAACAGAGATGTATTTAGAGTTGTATTTTGTGTGTTTGACATATAAAAACAGAGGCAGGAATTAATATCAACTTCTGCATAAACAGATGGGATTTTAAAGTTTTTTTATCACCTTTAACTCCAGAGAAATTACTGTAAGAGCTGTGGGATTTGACACAATGCATAAACGTGCATTAAACACTTACTGTATACTCAGCAGTGTACATGTGTTTGTCGCCTCATTACAAACATACAAATATATCTGTAGCCTCACTACAAACATATGCTGCAAATGTCACAAAATACATGTAAAACTATTGATGTTATTCATTTAAACAGACCTTTTACATCTTTGCGGTAACATTGAATAAATGTATCAGTTTTACATCCCGCATTTTGCATTTTAACAAGCTGAGATGAGATATGATGCTCCATATCTGTTGCATTACCTGAGAGCTCTAAAATGCCGGTCTTCACGTTTTTCAATAAGAGTCCCACATACACAGTAAGTATAGTTGAGCTTGGATGAACTTAAAAATAAGGGGGAGAAAATGATCATTGTTGTAATCTCAGTAGGAATCATTGTGTCCAATCAAACACAGCCTTGGGTGTGCATATTAATGATTCCATGTGCAACTTAGCAGTCTGTGTTTTGTTCTAATTGGCCTATTTTTCACCAGGATTTTGCAATCATGGTATTTAACATGATAAGGTGGATACAATGGTTTTTAATACTCACAATATGTCACTTCCATGTACTGAACTCTGAAAAGTGAACTGAAGTACTGAAAAGTTTTGAGAATTACATAAATATTGGAAATTGGAAAAGTTGCTGCTTAAGTTTTTATAATAGCAATTTGCATATACTCCAGAATGTTATGAAGAGTGATCAGATGAATTGCATAGTCCTTCTTTGCCATGAAAATTAACTTAATCCTGAAAAAAGAAATTTCATTGCTGTCATTAAAGGACCTGCTGAGATCATTTCAGTAATCGTCTTGTTAACTCAGGTGATAATGTTGACGAGCACAAGGCTGGAGATCATTATGTCAGGCTGATTGGGTTAGAATGGCAGACTTGACATGTTAAAAGGAGGGTGACGCTTGAAATCATTGTTCTTCCATTGTTAACCATGGTGACCTGCAAAGAAACGCGTGCAGCCATCATTGCGTTGCATAAAAATGGCTTCACAGGCAAGGATATTGTGGCTACTAAGATTGCACCTAAATCAACAATTTATAGGATCATCAAGAACTTCAAGGAAAGAGGTTCAATTCTTGTTAAGAAGGCTTCAGGGCGTCCAAGAAAGTCCAGCAAGTGTTAGGATCGTCTTCTAAAGAGGATTCAGCTGCGGGATCGGAGTGCCACCAGTGCAGAGATTGCTCAGGAATGACAGCAGGCAGGTGTGAGCGAAGACTTTTGGAAGATGGCCTGGTGTCAAAAAGGGCAGCAAAGAAGCCACTTCTCTCCAAAAAAAGACATCAGGGACAGATTGATCTTCTGCAAAAAGTATGGCGAATGGACTGCTGAGGACTGGGGCAAAGTCATATTCTCAGATGAAGCCCCTTTCCGATTGTTTGGGGCATCTGGAAAAAGGCTTGTCCGGAGAAGAAAAGAAAAACAATGCATTTTCCAGCACGATGAAGCACCGTGCCATAAGGCAAAAGTGATATCTAAGTGGCTCGGGGACCAAAACGTTGAAATTTTGGGTCCATGGCCTGGAAACTACCCAGATTGTAATCCCATTGAGAACTTGTGGTCAATCCTCAAGAGGCGGGTGGACAAACCAAAACTCACTAATTCTGACAAACTCCAAGAAGTGATTATGAAAGAATGGGTTGCTATCAGTCAGGATTTGGCCCAGAAGTTGATTGAGAGCATGCCCAGTCAAATTGCAGAGGTCTTGAAAAAGAAGGGCCAGCACTGCAAATACTGACTCTTTGCAAAAATGTCATGTAATTGTCGATAAAAGCCTTTGAAACGTATGAAGTGCTTGTAATAATTATTTTTTAGTACATCTCAGAAACAACTGAAACAAAGATCTAAAAGCAGTTTAGCAGCAAATTTTGTGAAAACTAATATTTGTGTCATTCTCAAAACTTTTGGCCACGAATGTAAGTATATCCAGATTTTTATTCTATGGCATCTTTAGAAGTTTCATTAATGTTTTTATGTTTTAATGTTAATGTGTTTTTGATGGACAAACAGTATAATGCTTGAAACTGAAATCTTTAGAAAAGTAGTATTCCCACAAACACATCAAATTGTATAGTAACTTTTGATATTGAGTGAATTTTTTATTTATTTAAATATAAATTTAATGGTCAAGTCTCAGTTATTGTGTTTAAATTAACATTATATTTACAGTAATCTAATTATTTATTAAAACATAGTTTTAATATCACCAAGTTTTTGTTTTTTAGCATCTTTAAAATTATTAACATTTTACAACATTTTTCAACAATTTCTTTTCCTCGTGAACTAAATTATAACTGTTGTTTTTAAAAGTCACATTTTGATCGTCAGTGTTCAAACTTTGTAAATGCTGATCAAACAAACTCAGATAAACTCTAAATTCTCCATGCTGATTTAAAAAAAACAAACAACATCATAAAATCTGTCACATCCAATCATACCATGATGGCATTACATCCTCTCATGTGACTTCTCCCTATTCGTTCTCAATTGCCGCCTCACCAAACCAAGATAACATTAACTTGCACAGTTAGTCTACTATTTTTTTCTACTATTTGTCCTGCAAGTGATAAATATAACCAACCATGTATAGTGGGCCATCAAATTGTTAACTTATTACCAAAACAGTCACCATACACCCAATAATGAGCTGCAGTATTTTATCAAAGAAAAATCACCTTTGACTATTCAGTAAATACCTGCTCGAACTGTTTTAAAACACCAAACCCAGAGGCGGTTGAGTATGTTTGTGCTGCAGTCACTTTGATAGGTGTTTTATCAGGTTATAAAATCTCTCCTGTCTTTCTGTTGCTCGCCGGGAGCTGTTTGTACTTCCCTCGGGTAATAACAGATAAACGTCTTCTTCATATAAACTTGTGGAGAGATTGAGCCCCGGCCCCTACCCTGCAAGTTCCCCAATAAAACTTGATCAAATTCATGCTCGTTTTTTGGCAATCAAATCGCTAGCCAGGCTTGTGTTAATTGTATTGACCTTTGGATAATGTCATTGCTATTGAACACTATGAAAAGGTCCCCAAATCAAATCTCAGAAGAGCTCGGCAAATAGGAATGAGAGGAAAAAGATCCAAAGGGGCTTTTCACTCTGCTATGCTTACACTGGCAAATGTCTAGTATATTTCACAATTTTCTATATGCTCTGTGAGAACAAAAGTATTCATTCTAAACTCCAATATCACTGACGTGCCTGTTGGCATTTCACTTAGTTTCTTACTTAAAAACAGGATTGAAAACAGTTTGCTGTGATGCTATAGAAGATTTTTTGTTTGTTTTGCTTCCTCAAAGACTATTTCAGTGAATGGTGCTCAAAATTCTATTTGTTTCTTTGTGTTTTTCCTTTAATAATACAGAGTGAAATGACATGTAGATATTCATAAAATGAAGGATTTCCTAAAATGAATTTCTGCCATCATTTACTTATCCTCCACTTGTTCCAAACTTGTTTGAGTTTCTTTATTCTGTTGAATACATTTACATTTAGTCATTTAGCAGACGCTTTTGTCTGCTAAATGAGTATATCATCTTTTGAACACAAAAGATGATATATTGAAGAATGGTGGAAAGAAGCAGCCATTGGCTGCCATAGAATTTTTTTGTTTCTGCTATGGATGGTAATGGCTGCTGGATTGCAACGTTCTTCAGAAAGTCTTATTTTGTGTTCAAGAGAAGAAAGAAATTCATTAAAATTCAGAACCATTGAGTTTGAGTAAATAGTGAGGAAATGTTTTGTTTTTGTATAAACTATTCTAAAGGGACTAAGCCGAAAAGAAAATGAATGAATGAATAAACTATTCTTTAAGAGGCTGACCTTTAAGGGCAGTAGGAACACAGTATGGAAACTGAAACATTTGTGTTATAGACTACAGTTGACTATAAGTCAGGAGTTTTCAATGTAGGCGGCCTTGTTGATTATAATGAGGATATTCAGGTTTTGTCCTTGCAGTGTAGACACCTTGTTAAAGTTTGTTTATGCACAGAGCAAATATTCACCTGCCAAAAATATGCACCACGAATAAGACTTTAATTATATAAATGTGCTCAGTCCTATTCACACAAAGAATGAATCTTGTCAAACTACAAAACTATGTGTGGGTTGTTGTTTTCTTCTTCATTCGGCGGCACAAATTCAACAAGCAATATAGAAAGGCTGCAACCAAAATCTGTATAGTACACTCTCAAAAATAGGTATGAGAGCTGTCACTGGGGTGGTACCTTTTCAAAACGTTTGTAACTAAAGGGTCCTTATTAATACCTCAAGGGTACGAACTAGTACCTAAAAAGTACAAATACGTACCTCTTGAAACTTTTAGGTTCTAATATACACCTTTGTGGTACGAATATGGACCCTATGTGTACCTTTCACAGAGAGTGTAGGCAGAAAAAAATAGAGGCTGTGACAAAAGAAATACGTATGAATTCACAACTCAGTTGACACTTTGTAGGACAGATTATAGGACAGTGATAACGTGACAAAGTATTTCATTTGTCATTTCACAGGCTATTTCCTGAATAATGACCTATAATTTTACTAAAAAAAGCAACCCAGGCTCATTCTGAAAACGTACCGCTATATACATTTCTGGAGAGGGCCAAATACGTCCCAGGAGGTACGTTTTTTTTGCAGTTTTTGTTTTAGCGAATCCACCAGAGGCCGCTGACTGACTGAATCAGTGACTGACTGACTGATCGACTGACCCACCCTCCTTCTTCCCTAAACCCAACCAATAGTGTTTTCAAAAGCACCGATTGACCTGGTAACAGCGGGAAAGCCGTCCATACGGAGGTAAGCAGTCAGCTGGTAAGCAGGAACGGTGTACCAAAAAAACCAAATGCAGCCATACGTACTTCTGGCTACATAATTCGCGATCTCCAGAAATGTATATAGGGCTACGTTTTCAGAATGAGCCTATGTTGCAAAAAAGTGTCTTTACACACATATAGAGTAAGATATGATGCATGCTTTTTAATCTAATTTTCAAAATTTGGGATTTGGAATTTGTGATTGGAAGCGCATTGAGTTATACAATTGTAGCACAACATTAATGGGTTCAGTCCCAAAGAATGTGTACATTCACTTCACAAGTCGTAATTGAAAGGCTCTACCAAACGTGTAAATGTGAATTTTGGGAATTGAAAACAGAAAAGTAGTGGCTAAGGGACCTTCTAAAATAGTAAGTCTACATTACATGCGTATTACAAACATTCAAATTATATACAACCATAGACAATAGAATATACACTATAGTTTTGAAAACAGTCAAGATTTACATTTAGTTTTACATTTACATCTAGCCATTTAGCAGACACTTTTGTCCAAAGCGACTTACAATTGAGGAGACATTCAGCAATTCAACAAGAAGAGGCAGTACACACAAGAAGTGCTAATTATACAAAGGAACTGTTAGTGCTCAGAGAATTAGGTGCTAGAGTAAGGGGAGTTTTTTTATATAGAGAGAGTTTGCCAAGCCCACTCACCTGTGTGAAGCACACTTTATAAATGCATAATGTATTTCATAATGTAAGAACGTGTCTGCATGGTGCAGGTGTGCAAAAATGGTGCAAGTGTCGGTTAAAGTGTCAGAGAGATGAGAGAGTGTGTTTTCTACAAGTGGTTTGTCAAGCCCACTCACCTGTGTGAGGCACACTCAGTTTGAAGTTGTCATGTGGTCAGGTGGGGAAGAGAAGAGGGGGTCCTGGCTTTGTTCACAGTGGGCAGTCAATATAGCTGCTCTAACAAAGAAAGCCCTGCCTTCTAGAAAAAGAGCCAATCATCGATGGACACAATGTACAGTTGTAAATTACCTCAGAGGACCAGCATTTGTTGTTTCCTCATTCAAAGATACATTCGAGCTGCACCCAAGAGGCATTTCAAAGATGGCCAATGTGTAAAATGACTTGCCTTAAAGCAACTTTGATAAAACCGTTTTTTTTTAGCTGTCACAAAAGCAATTACTTGCATGTATGAGATTAGATTGTGATTTTAGATTCGCAGCCACAACTTTTTATTCACGTGTCTTCAACTGCAGGTCTTTATTCCATATGTCACTGAAAAAGCTATTAATAATAAAGGCATACTCAGAAATGATTACATTTTTAGCAGCTATAGGGCAGACTCCATTTATACTGACACCATGCTTCAGTTTACTTTTAATCATATTCATCTATTCACCTAAAAGATTTGCCCAGGTGTGTTCACAGATTTGTTGCAGTGGACAATTATATCACAAATTATAACTTTAATGTAACTTTAAACTTATGAAAACTATATTAGCGTGCACACCAATTAGAAGTTGTTTATAAGAAGTTCACAGCAGTTTTGCTGCTTTAAATACTCAAGTGTTGTTGTTTTTTCATCATTTATCAGCTTGAAAATCAAACAGTAAATAAAGTGCTAATAATATTTGAAGAGTTTAGATGCAAAAACCTCTAAGTGCCGTCTGAATTTTTTTTGTAAACTGAGCACTTTTTTCAGGCTCCTGTGTGTAGGTTCAGTAATTTCACTTTTACGTCAAAGAATGGATTATTTTCATTGCTTTTGAAGTGAAATAACTAAACATAAACACGGGAGGCTAAAAAAAAGAAGCAAATTTTAGATCAAAATTTCAGATGGCACTTAGTGGTTTTTGCATCTGAACTCTTCATTTGTTACCGTGTCATTACTGGTATACTGTATGTCTTTATTTTTAAATAATTAGAATTAGTACTCAAAAGATTAGCTTTTTTATTTTATAAGCTGCTGTAATTGACTTTATTAAGATATAAAAATTACAGTAACAGCCTGAATAAATTATGTAAAAATGATCTATACATACATCATTTAAAAAATTGTTCATATATATATATTAGGCTATAAATTACTGCATTGCTCTGTGGATATCAAGTAAGGAGCACCCAGAATGCTGCTGTTGCTTTTGCTTTCTGATTTATCCAACTTTTACTTTTTGTTTTGGGTTGCAGTGTGTTGTCTTTCTTATTTTTTATGTAGTTTTTGTGGGCAACAATATGAATAAATTTGTGTTTTGCAATTCACATTGCATTTTTCCGCTCTCCTCTGTGAAAAGGCCTTTAGTCTGTCACATGTTTTTTGTGATGTTTTTTTTTTGTTCTGCTCTACACATGCAGCAGCAGAGAGGAAGTTCTAATGGCGCTGTTGTTAATTAATTCTTGTGTGATTAAACTGCTCAGCAGAAGATTAATGGATGGATGATCGCTGGTCCTCAGAGGGTGCATAAGCTATCAGTGTTCTTGTACAGAACAAAAGCACGCAAAAGAAACCAAGCAATCTGCAAACCCTGATAACTCAATACGTTAAATAACGTGTTTCTCTCTCTCTCCATTTCTCTCTTATGCTTTCTGTCCTTAAGTAAAATTCATGCATATTCTAATATTCACTGATATTCATCTTTCCATTTATTTTTCTTCCACCTCCACTTATTTTCCTCCTACATTTTCTGCATCATTCTTTGTCCCCACAACTCCTCCTTTCTTTCTTTTTTAAACAATTTATATTGTTTCCTCTCCCACTTCCTTCCTCCCTCTTTAGTTTTGAGAGTGAAGTTAAATTAAGAAGTCAATTATAGCTTTTTGCCATGTGGCGGTCAGGAAAAAAAATTGCAGTTAATTATGATTAATTATGTGTAATACAAAGCAGAATGTAGTCAGATACGTTGTAGGCGAAAGAGAATAAAAGAACAGAGAAGGACTGACGCAAAGGGACGTTTTTCTGTTTCTGACAGTAATGGGGAAGATGGCACTTTTCTCTATCTCCTGCTGATTTAATGGGCTTTAATTCTTCTCTCATACACTTTGTTAAAGAGATGACAGTGATGATGGAGTGATATGATTTTCTGAAAAGAAAAGAGGATGTCCTTTCTGTGCAAAGAAGAGATTTAAAGTCCTTTTTGTTTAAAATAATAACAATAAACCTCTAAAAATTTGTAGTTCTATTAAGCAATTGGGTTACAATAACCTGAGTTGAAAAGTCATATCAGTGGCCTAAGAAAAGCTGTTTTGTTTTAGGTGAATTGTTTTAATATTAAATGACCAGCCAGTAAATGCTTTGTTATTGGACGCTTTCAATCTTAATAAATTAATATCGATTAGCTATGAGTTAAACAAACAAAAACAAAACCTACATTTGTTGCTAAGTTATAGAGAAAGGATGACCTATGATAAAAACTGTGAAAGAGAAATAAGTGGGGAAAGATAATGAAGGCTGAACCACTGAAAAAATATGGACCACAAAATGGTGGGTAAAAAAAAAAAATAATAATTAGTTGAAGCCACAATTTGTGTTTTTTACAATGCACATCATCATTGCTGACTTCTAACTTTTTTTCTCCCACCTAAACAGCCTTTTTGTACTAAAAATGTAAAAATGAAACTTGATTCCTTATTTGACATTCGCCCCGCAAGCACTGACATGATTATATACACAACATGCAGTGTTTCTGTGACTGTCCAAAGTATGTGAACATGAGGCTCGCAATTGGCAGTTGGCTGATAAGCATCTGTAACCCCTCCGGTTCGACATCTACCCACTCACTATGAGCAGGGCTCGAACCAGTGATTCTGGCATGGGAGGCTGGTGCTCTAATTAGGAGGCCAAATCCCACAGCCTCGAGCGTCTGTCACTAGAGCAACTCTTGAGATCTGTAGAGTGAGCTTTACCTCGCACAGCACTGGCCTTTGTTACACTCACACTGCTGAACCTCACTGCCATCCGGGTCACAGCACCATTGTAACCTCTCTAGTTCAACACCTACCTGGCTACTATGAGCAGGGCTTGAACTGGCAATTCCAGGATGGGATGTGGGTACTTTAATAATGAGGTAAAGACTGCAACCTCTAACATCTGTCACTAAAGCAGCTCTTGAGATCAAGGGAATGAGGTTATCCATATAGCACTCACTGAGTACTCCGTTACACATCTAACTATTTTAAAAGGACCTATTATGCAAAAATCACTTTCATAAGGAGTTTAAACAGTTGTGTGGCAACAGTCTGTGAATATAACCAGTTTCTAATGGTAAAAATGTATTAATTAAATTTTTTTATAATCACACTTTATAAAAACAGCCTGCAAAAACACTATGATTGACATTCTCCCTTTGTACATGTCATCAGAGGGGGAATGCCCCCCTTAAGAGTTAACATCTTGTAAAAAGAGGCATAATATAGGTCTCCTTTAACAAGCAATTTTTTTAATTGCACGTTTGGTTCTTCAGTTAAATTGCATTTTGTTACCAAATCCGGCACTGACCCAGAGTTTTATCAAAGCAACTCAAACTCTGCTTTTCAATTACAAAGCTGAAACATTTCTTTAAACAGCATTTAAAGTGGTGTTTAGAAAGATGATAACCCAGGGTTAGTGCAGTGTGAAAAATATTATCCTATTATATGGATGGTGGCTATGCAGCTCATGGAAGACAGCCTAATTGTGTTGCAGTTTATGCTGCAATGTAATAGGATCGTGTCTGCATTTGCTTCTTACATATTGATGGTAGCATATGCTGGTACTATTATAGTGGTTCTCTCTGCGTGGGTTCTGCATTACTTAATGATAGATGCACTGCATGCAATTTAATTTCACCTGAAAAATTCTCATGGTGAAATGCTGAGGGTATGAAAAGACAGGCTCGTGAAAGTTTTGCTGGGACTGACAGATGTGGGAGTTCATATTGTTTTAGTGCTTCTCACAGCCATACCACAACATAATCTCTAAGCCACACACACACACACACAAACACACACACACGCACGCACGCACGCACGCACGCACACGCACACACACACACACACACACACACACATATCATCATCATCATCATCATTATGACAGACATATGCACATAATGAAATGCAAAAAACACACACACACAAAGAAACTCTGGCCATAATAGAGACAGAGATAAGTGTTTCTTTGACTGACTCAGGGGGGAAATCACATGGAGCAGAATTTATCAACTGTGTAATTGATCTATTGCTTGCTTTCACACACTCATTCCAGTCTCTCTTCTCTTCTCATCTCTCTGTCTCTCTCTCTCTTTCTCTCTCTCTCTTTCTGTCTCCAAATATATATTCTCTCACTATATGTATGTATTTGTCTGCAGCGAAGATATTCTATGTCTTATACATCTTTCTTTTTATGGCAGTGTACCTATGAAAGATTCATAAAAGCTGCACAGAATATATTATTCAGTAGCACAGTAAAGAATATGATATACTATTCTTTAGTTTATCTTTCAGAGGTGGAAAAAGTGAGAAATACAAGCATGTTTGCAACAGTACCACTCTCACCGGCTTCACAGAAATAATCACAGGGAGCCCTTTATTAAAAGTAATTATAGTTTCATAATTAGGTGATCATAGAATGGATAATAGATATTCAAGCTTTTGAAAAATTTACTATTCCTTGGTTAAATTGATTTTAATTTGCTTAATCATTTATACTCTATACATCTTATCACATCTATACAATATATCTCATCAAACATTTTTTATTCTACCCCATACAGTATAAATCTATTCTATTCCATTCGTCATATACACTATACATATAAACATATCTACCCATTTATATCTCATCATATTTACACATACATCTCATCAAATCTACCTAACACTTCTCATCATACTGTACAGTTCTATTCCTTTTATCACACTGTATATCTCTTCATATCTACCCTATATATCTTGTCATATCTACAATATACATCTCATCATGCTAAAAGGACCATCACCTTCAACTCAGTCTGGTATAAAGAGAACTGCTGGTAAGCCAACACAACACTTAATCATAACTTCACCAAAAAACTGGGCTCCTGTCAGGATCATAAGGAACTTAGGAGTAGTTCTTGATGAGCAGCTGAACTTGACAGACCTATAATACATCAGTAAGCTTAGACCATTCTTATCAGAACAAGCTGCTTGTCCAAGATCTTGTCCTGTCCAGGCTGGACTATTGCAATGTTTTCTTTGCCTCCCAACTAACACAATCAAGCCTCTGCAGCTGATTCAGAATCCAGAAACGAGAGTGTTATTTAACAAACCAAGAAGAGTGCATGTCACACCTTTATTCATAAGTCAACACTGGCTGACGATTGCATTTTGCATCAAATTCAAGGTGCTGTCATTTCCCTTCAAAACAACCACTGGCTTTGTACCCCTTTACCTCAGCCTACAATTTAAGGCTTATGTGCCTGGCAGGACTCTGCGTTCTGCAACCAAATGTTGCTTTGTGGTACTATCCCAAAGGGGCACAAAATCAATTTCAAGGACTTTCACCTTTACTGTTCCCTGCTGGTGGAATGACTTGCCTAACACTATGCAGGCATTCTATTTTCATCATACATACACCATACATCTTATCATGTGCACAGTAATATATCTCATTATATCTACCCTGTTCTTTTTATCATATATACAGTATGCATCTCATCATATCTACCGTATTCCTCTCATCATATATACTATACACATTAGCAGTCTTCTTTGGTTCTAAAATATATATCCCACCACAATCAACCCAAATCATTTGTTACTCAAACCCTATGTGCATTCATTTTATTGAGGAAAAAACCCCAAGACATACCGATGAAATTAGCGGTGGTGGATTTTAAATACTCAAATTACTCCAATTAAGTCGTTTTTCTCAAGAGTTGTACTCTACTAAGTAGTTTTATTAAAGAGTACCTTTACTTGAGTGCATTTTTAGTTATGTATCAGGACATTTTTGTTCTATTTTCCTTCAACCTGCAGTTACTACTTTATATGTTTATTTTTTTCTTGTATACAGGGATTGGCCAAGTAGAACAATCAGTCCTGTGATTCCCATCCAATCTAATCTCCCATAGAAAATTGCATCAGTCAGATTGACCACAAGATAGGGACACTTTATAAATGCAGCAAACAAAAAGACACAAAATCATTACACGCAACGTCCAAGAGACCACATATCACTGATGAGAACATAAAGGATACCTGTATAGTGATTGAAATTGCCAAATTGCCTTAAACAATCACTAAATGCACTACAGAATGTTACGTTTTCAAAAACATGCATAAATTGCAGGGTTGAAAGTGTTAACATATTATCACAGCTAGATTTTTGCCTCTTAGTTAGATTTTGCTCCATGTGTAAAGGCATCAGCTTGCTTTCTCTCTGCTTATTATAGGTGCATATATTTATGTAACGTGTTCTCAAATAAAATTAATCCCACATTTTAAATTTATAGTCCATGAAAGGCAAATAATTTAACTTACACTTAGAAAATCCCCCTGATTTTTAATTTGCAGGGTGTAAGGTGGAATGAGTTTCACAATGTAATACTCACTACTGAGTACTTTTAGAATGGCTACTTTGTACTTATACTTTGAGTAATATTTAGAAAAGATACAGGTACTTTTACTCCCACTAAATATTTTGGCAATTAATGGTACTTTTTTTTACTTGAGTATGATTTTTTTTGTACTTTTTCCACCACTGGAAGTTAGAGCCACTCCTAACGATTTTTGTAAATTACACAGTATTTAACTGTAATGTGAACTATATTTTATTGTAGGACAGTTATGCGGTATGTTACTGTATTTTAAAGTTGCGTTGTGAACATTACTGTTGTAACATATGAAGTTGGAGTGACAACGGAGGTGAGGGTCCAAATGCAGTTTATTAACTCCGAGCCAGGCAGGCAATGGTCAAAGCAGAAGCAAACAGAAGCATGAGGATAATCCAAAAGCGTAGTCGTGTTAACAGGCAAAATGGTCAATACAGGCGGCAAAATAACAAAAACAATAAACAAGGCAAGGGTTAAAAGCACAGCAAGACTAGTCAAGGAAACGCTTAGAAATGTTATAGCAAACAAGACTCAGCCCTGTGTGTGTGCGTGTGTGCGTGCGCAAGTGTGGTGTATAAATAGCCCAGGATATCAGTCCATGATGAGCTTCCATCTGTGTGTACGTAATCAGGGGTGATCCGGAAGTGGTGTGTGAGTGAGGTGCCTGATGGGAAATGTAGTGCAGTTCAGTGGCAGAATTGTAGTTCGAGTGATAGTGAGTGTTTCCAGTGATCTGCAAGGGCTAGATTGCTGGTGATCGTGACAACTGTATATATTTACAGTAAAGATATACATGCAACTCTGTAAATACATATACATCAAGATAAATGACACTGTAAATGTAAATACAATATTTTTGCTTTCATTGATTTACTGTAAGTTACTGGCGAACGGCTGCCAGTAAGTTAGATTCTACAGGAAATTGTTAACAGTGTAGCTCAACTTGACCTTACCTAATTTATTTACCTTATATTTTTGCCTGTCTGATTGATACAAGTTATTTCCGAGTTCTGTTTTCAGTTGTGACCTGTGCATTTGAAAAAAATAAATAAATAAATATGATTTTTTTTTTTTATAGACTCAGCAATTGATCAAAACACTTGATCAAAATGAATAATCTTCACTGCCTGATTAAGACAAAATTTAAAGTGGGTCACACACAGGACAAGAAGCACTTCACCAAAGCCTATAATGCTTCGACACATTTTTTAAAATATGAACATTTAATTTAAAACAGTGTTTTCAATGGATGTACATGTGCTCAGCTGCAGCCCCTCATGACCTTACATTTAGATCTCTTTTCATCTAGTTTTATTGTTGAACAATTAAATGAATAGGTCTATTTAACTGAATATATTCACATCACTTCTTACCCAGTTTTATTTGCCATAAGAATTTGGTTTTTATTCCTATTGCCTACCTAGTTTTTCTGCATCCAACACATTGATTATGACAATTGATTATTTGCTCACCATCTACTCTGACCAGACCTTAAATGTGGCCTTGTTAGTCAATGATCAATACTTCCCCTGTGACTGCTCATAATACTTCGACTCGTCAGTATCACTTCATATCATATTTACCATACACAGCATCTCTTATATATATACTACACTGCTTCATATCTATTAATATATTTCTTTATATATTTACCCTGTTCATTTAATCACATATGCTATACATTGCATCATGTCCAACTTAAAAATCATATCATATTACAGTTCAGTAAAAAGTAAATTCATTCATTCATTCATTCATTTTCTTTTCAGCTTAGTCCCTTTATTTATCAGGGGTCGCCACAGTGGAATGAACCGCCAACTTATCCAGCATATGCTTTACGCAGCGGATGCCCTTCCAGACGCAACCCATCACTGGAAAACATCCATACACACTCATTCACACACATACACTACGGCCAATTTAGCTTACCCAGTTCACCTATAGCGCATGTCTTTGGACTGTGGGGGAAACCGGAGCACCCGAAGGAAACCCACGCGAACACAGGAAGTCCACACAGAAATGCCAACTGACCCAGCCGGGGCTCGAACCAGCTACCCACTGCACCACCGCGCCGCGTAAAAAGTTAAAAGTTAAAAACTAAAAAAGAGACCCCTTATATTTTCTCAAACATCTTCAAAAAATAATTTTTACTGCTTTTCTGTCTACTACCCATTTATGCATTATCTAGTGTTACATTATCTTTTAATAAAGAATGACAAATCTCCTTTCGTCATATATCTACCAAACACATCTGATCACATATACACTACACATAACGTTCAAGATAAACTACATGTCCACATTACACATCTCATTGGGTCTGCACATCCTGCTCTGTCTTCACTTTCACCCCTGATCCAGTATATTCTGCATATTTTACACTATAAATAATCAAATCATATTCAGATGAATAATTAAAAGCGCACTCAATTATTAAAACTGCGAAGTCTGCTTTTTTTTCTCAGGCACCTACTGACCCGTAATATTAAATTTGGCTGTGTGTTTTTTTTAAAGTGTTCTCTGCTCTACAATAAAAAGAGAAGAGGGGTCTCACAAAAATGGTGATCTTTTCTTCTTTTTTGTGCTAACATGCTGAAGCCTCATCTATTTTTACATATACAGTAGTATTATGAGCATTTGTTTAGATTTACTGAAATTATGCATATTCAAATCTAACTCAAGCAAATTTTTTGCCAATGAAATGTGTACTGATGAATGAAAAGTAAAGAGAACCTGCAATTACGAAAGATCCATGGGAAACCTCTGTATGGTTTTGAAATTTCTCTGTGTGTGTATGGAAAAAAAGGCCTCTTAATCAAAATGAAGTGTGTTAATAGATTGGTAGAGGCCTCTTTCACCGACCCCAATAACTGCACAATGCTGTAATTAGTGCACTGTAAATTATACACAGACGTCAGATCTGATTACATAATGCTTATAACTCTTTCTTTCTCTTTGCACTCTGTCCTTCTAGTGTAATTGTAGCTACATTTTCTGGCTTACTTGATTTTACAGCAAAGTCTCTGATGTCAATTTTTGAGACTTGTCTTCAGATATATTCTGACTGGTCTTTCTACTTAGTACAAAATCAGTTATTGTATTTTTTTGGCATAAATAACAAGGTGTTGCAAGTACAGTACAGGATATTTCTTTCCAAGCACAGGTTGCTGGGTTGTAACTGGAAACCCATCCGCTGTGTAAAACATGCTGGATAAGTTGGCAGTTCATTTCACTGTGGCGACCCCTGATGAATAAAGGGACTAAGCCGAAGGAAAATGAATGAATGAAGCACATTCTTATGGATGCTGATTAAAGCAATGGCTTTCTTTTCTATGATATTTTATCCAGCTTCTTTAATGATTATTGAAGTATTTCACCATTAGCTTAGCATCTCGCTAACAGTTTTCTTTATACTAATTACAGTTAATACATTCGCCTATTTTTGAAATGATTAAACTTCTAAAACTTTTGTGCTTTTAATCCAAGCATTTGACATTTACCTGCAGTAATGGCTACTATTATAATATTGTCTGTTTGATAAGCTTTAATAATTCAACATCCCATGCTAATCAATGTGAGGCTGAACACTTGTGAACCACTCGTTTATTTTTCTATTCAATTCAATTCAATTCATCTTTATTTCTATAGCGCTTTTACAATGTAGATTGTGTCAAAGCAGCTTCACATAGAAGATTATAGTGAATTGAAATGGTGTCCGTTCAGTTTTTAGAGTTTAAGTTCAGTTCAGTTCAGTGTGGTTTAATTTTCACTGCTGAGAGTCCAAACACTGAAGAGCAAATCCATCGATGCGCAGCTCTACAAGTCCCGAACCATGCAAGCCTGTGGCGACAGCGGCGAGGAACGAACTTCACAAATTTGCAAAAGTAAAGGAAAAAAAAACCTTGAGAGAAACCAGTCTCAGTTGGGCACGACCATTTCTCCTATGGCCAAACGTCTTGTGCAGAGCTGCAGTCTAGGCGCCGGAGGCTGGTGAACGCTGGACGTCAGCGAAGACTCGTCCGTCACTGGGGTCTCACAGGAATCAGTCTCATGCTCTCCACTCCTCCATGACCACCACAGCAGCTGCTCAGGATACGGCCTGGTCCGGGATTATGGAAACCTTGGGATCATCTCTTCACAGGTCTTGGATTGCATTAGTGGCATTGCATAGTCTCTGGGGGCCTCGGGATGAGTATCCCCAGGTGGAAATAGAGAATAAAGAGAATAATTAGCGTATCTGCTGTTCACAGTGTATATAAACGAGATGCAAACACTTGCGTGGAGCACATTCATGCATCATACCGTTATGCGATGCATTGAGTGTATGCTTTACTAAAAAGATAGGTCTTTAATCTAGTTTTGAACAGAGAGAGTGTGTCTGAGCCTCGGACATTATCAGGAAGGCTATTCCAGAGTTTAGGAGCCATAAATGAGAAGGCTCGACCACCTTTACTCGACTTTGCTATTCTAGGTACTACCAGCAGCCCTGAGTTTTGAGATCTTAAAGAGCGGGTTGGATTGTAGCGAGACAGAAGGTTGGTTAGATAAACAGGAGCTAGATTATTTAAAGCTTTATAGGTAAGAAGCAATATTTTATAATCAATACGGAACTTAACAGGCAGCCAGTGTAAGGAGGATAAAATTGGGGTGATATGATCATATTTTCTAGACCTGGTAAGAACTCTGGCAGCTGCATTTTGTACTAGCTGAAGTTTATTAATAGAGGATGCTGGGCAACCAGCGAACAGAGCATTACAGTAATCCAGCCTAGAAGTCATGAAAGCATGAACTAGTTTTTCTGCATCTGAGATGGATAGCATACTTCGTAACTTAGCGATATTTCTCAGATGAAAGAAGGCGGTTTTTGTGACATGGCAGATATGATTTTCAAAAGTTAAATTGCTGTCTAGTATAACACCCAGATCTTTTACAGTAGAGCTAAAGCTAACTTTGTGTCCCTCTAATTGCAGGTCTAGTTGTGAGATCTGCTGTGTACAGGATTTAGGCCCAATAAGTAATAAATCTGTTTTGTCTGAATTTAAAAGAAGGAAATTGTTGGTCATCCAGTCTTTAACATCTTTAATACATTCAGTTAGCTTAGACAGTTCAGACGTCTCATCAGGTTTTGTTGAAATATATAATTGAGTATCATCTGCATAGCAGTGAAAGCTGATCCCGTGTCTTCTTATAATGTCTCCCAGGGGTAGCATGTATATTGTGAACAGCAAAGGGCCTAAAACTGATCCTTGAGGCACCCCATACTGTACTGGCCTGACCTGTGAAAGCTGTTTATATATTTATATTCACAAACTTGCCACAGTATTTAGTGTGTTAGTAAAGATAGCATCCATACTGCTAATTACTACATCAAGGTCATTTGCGTTTGCGGTTGTATTTAGAAATAGAGAAAGATCAGGTAAGTTATTTGTGAATTCATCTTTAGTGGACGGGACGATAGTTCTACCAGGGCGATATATCTGTGCAGATCTGCTAATTTCAGGTAAACACAGCTTATATAGTAAGAGGTAGTGGTCTGTTATATCATCACTTTGTGGTATAATGTCAACATCAATGACCTCAATTCCTTGAGACAAAATTAGATCTAATGTATGCTTTAAGCGATGGGTTGGACCAACAACGTTTTGCTTTATCCCAAGTGATTGTAGTAAATCTGTAAACGCGAGCCCTAATGTATCATTAGTGTCATCTATGTGGATGTTAAAGTCTCCTACAATTAGTATTTTATCAGTTTTAACTAGTAAGTCAGAAATAAAATCAGAAAACTCTTTTAGAAAATTGACATAGGGTCCTGGGGGTCTATATATGGTGATTAAAGCGAGAGATAATATAGGTTTTTTCATAATATCCGGAAGCATAACATTAAGCGCCAATACTTCAAAAGAGTTAAACATAAGTCCGTTTCTCTGATTAACATTAAGAATATCACTAAAGATTGATGCAACTCCACCACCACGACCAGTCTGACTTTCTAATGCTCTGTCATTCGAATGACAACTGACGTGTTTTGTCAAATGCTGTTTCAATGAACATTTCACACAAGAATCGTGACTGGCTAACTGCCTTGACTGTGAGGTTACATTTTTGTCATCACAATGTGAATCACAATGTGTGAGAACAGTAGGGATGCGCTGCCAGGAAGTTCACCACTTATTACTTGGTTTTAATAAATCAATGAAAGACACTAGCAATGAATTTTACACACATGCATAAACACTTGCAGTCTTAAAAATGATGGCTCTTTATTGCCATTGATGATTCCATGAAGGCCCTTTAACATCCATGCAATCGATCAATCAAACCTGAGTGCAAACCATGCAATCGAACCAAATGTGAAAGCACCATTAGACTTGTCATGGCATCTATGTGTTTCGGCTCTCTGGTGACTTGAAGTGCTTCTTTTATCCTCGTTTGTAAGTCACTTTGGACAGTGTCTGCTAAATGAATAAATGTAAATGTAATGTAAATGGTCAGTCACGTAATCTGAGGTCAGTTATTCATGCTGTTCATGGATGGAATAAACCCAGTGCTGATTCTCACTCAGTTTAGTGTAGAGATGAACACACACATACACTAAAATATGTCTAGAAACAGGGATTCTGAGGGCAAAGCAATGATCATATGTGGGTGTTTAACTCCTAGAGGGATTATGCTACCAGATATGGCCAGCCAACAGAATGGTAGCTAGCAGACACACGAGAGGCTTATATTTTAATTTGCTGATAAAATTAAAAAGCAAGTGTCTCACCTTTTCATAACTGTGACAAGCTTTGTTTTAATTTATTATGATGCCAGTCTCCCTCTTGTCTCCGTGGAGAGACTTCATTAATTTTGCATATGCCTGTTTTTTGTTAGAATGTTTTTGTCAGTTCCCCACCTTTTCTGAGTCAGGTAGATTTGGTAACTAAGCACTTGTGGGAGATCAAAGGAGCCAACTGGTACTAATTATTTTACCTCAGAAATGTCTCCCACTCTCGCTCGCTTTTTCTTTTGGCACAGGGCAAATTGTGAATGATTTAAGCTCTCGTCTGTCATGCAGAGACCTGTGTCAGGCCACTTGGGGGTAGATTGTCGGCTTGAATTGTGCAAGGGGAATTAACGCGCTTGGTTCTCTCTGAGGTCAGTTCCTCCTGCCGCCTCAAACCTTCCTCAAGGGCCCGATATGCTTTTCTTCTGCTTATTCATAATAGCATTAGACTAGACTTTTATCCAGCAGCATTAGGGTTTATTTCTGTGTGATCAAATGCATGCCAGCCGATTTTAAATCTAGAGAGGGGTTTTAAAGGGACTGTCTGTCAAAACATATAATAAGATTATCTGTGGTTTCAATGTTAAATCCTTCTTCCTGAATGTTGCATTTTATATCAACAAAGATGGCTTTCTATGTCTGTATTTCAGCCAGGTTATAAAGTCAAAAGATGAAGCAACAAAGCTGACATATGAGGTATTTATTAAGTTTAATTTTTAAATGAACCAAAACTAACCATATCAATTCATCCTTGTCCATAGGAAGTGCATGACAAGTAGATTTGCTTTCACAGTGCAGTATCTTCTAGACATATACTGACAAAATAAACAAAACTCTTCTTGGCTAAAGTTACAGATACAGTGTTTGAGGGTCAAAACAGACATCGGTCATGGTCAGCCAATGAAGACCATATGAGGGCATTACTCTTTATACTATAATTACTGACAACTCCACATTTTTTTGTTTTTTTGTTTTTTTGTTTTAAAAGGGGTCCAAAGCAACACTCGAAACATTGCTTGGCCAGAGGACGTTACATGAAACAATTACTTTAAAGGCATAATATGAAAGATTTTTTTTTTAAATATCCAAAAACCACTAGAACAGCTGTTATACGTTTTGCTGACTTATGTACTTACATTATCCAAAATGTTTTGAAGAATTCAAATCCAGAGAAATAAGCGATTTTAACTAGTAATGTGGACTGTGTCCTGTGTCCTGTGTCGTCATGCTACTGATGACCCTTGATTTCCAGTTTGGTTTTATAGAAAACACGGAAACACCAAAAATGCTTTAATGTTTTATTAGACTGCACAGAGCAACATCTTAACAGAACCTTAAATGTGTTTAGTATGATAAAACAGCACTGCTTCTTACCCATATGATCCTGACCAGAAGAATTGGAAGCGGTTCACTGTGACATAATAAAAGCTCTGCTGCTTTTGTGTTGCATCACACTTGTCTCTCATCAGCAATTGCTTCAGCTGTCTTGTTTCACTTTGATAACTTTCAGCTTTACTTTGCTTTAAACTACCATGTTAAGTTTTAAAACTACCATCATAAGTTTTGAATACTTCAATTTATCCATTAACATAGGATGTAATTAACATGAAAATTCCAATGATTCCACACGGTGTCAATTTGTACATTTGTTTGTTGTGAATATGCACCCTCTAGTGGCAAAAATTACATACTGTGACTTCAAGGCAGAACGTCCATGAGCCCATTAAAACTAATGCATAGCTAGCTTTTGAGCAGGAGAGCCTCTTTTCCAACATTAAGCCTAGTAAAAGTGCAAAAAACATAACAAAAGCCATTCACTGTATCCAAAATAAAGTTGTGAACTAAGCGTGAAACATTCATAAGCATGCAAAAATTGCAACTCTACTAATAGCTACAGAATAACAGCTTACAAAGCTCCTTTTGCTTACAACAGGGGAATTTCTCTTCTCACAGTTTTGCTTATCTTTAGCCTTATTTGTGCTGTGAGGGTTTTCGTGTTACATAATTGCATTTTCTTCATGGTCTATTATCATAAGCATTATTATTCTGGCCACATAAAAAAAAGCATTTTAAATGGATGCAGAAATTTTGCATTGCTTAATTAATGATGCTTGGAAATATTTTCAACCAAATGAGCTTAGATATGCGATTGCTGTTCATGACAATTGACTTGCCCTTTCACTGCACTGTGAAATGAATGTACTAAATGACAGTTTATGTAAAAACACCATTCATTTCTCAGTTTCACTTGGAATAAACTCATAACGGGACCTGCAGAAAAGATACAAGGCTTTGCAAAATGGCACTAGCCAGAGCCAGCTGACACATCCACACAAAGCACACAAATGTGATAATCAGCAACAGCCTGCCGCTCAGAGAGATCCATACAGAAACTAGTGTCACATAAAGAAAAGTGTTAAATTCTTCAAACCTTCTATTGGTTGTAACCATCATTTATTTTATGTGCAGCAAAAATGTGACTCATTAAACAGTCATACACACAAGAGTTTTTTAATTGTAAATTAGTTAAGACTGACATCAGATGTACATGACATCGTCTTTTTTTCTTTCTTTGTCTGTGTTTTAAGTTATAACCTTGGCTTGACCTTAATGAAAGTTGTTTTTTACACTTTCAGAAAATAAACTGATTAATCTAAACATAATTATTTCCTGCCCAAAAAATACTGGCATAAGAATCGTCACCATCATAAACATGATTGTCATTAGGCCATTATAATTGTGTCGTGATTGTGTCATAAAAATTTCTTATAAAAATTGTTAATACTCTGTCGAACAACATGTATTACAACGCTGTTGTTTAGTGAATGACATTTTAATGACAAATTTAATTTCTATCACTGTAGTTTTCAAGAAAATTTTATTATTTTCTTAATTATATTATATTGTCACCATGACAATCATGTTTATACATGTTTATATAATCATGTTCATGCCTCAGCCAACATTGTTTTGCAAAATTTGAAATATTTTGCTCTAGGTGCATTTCATTGCACATTTCAGAGGAAACTATCTACATTTTTGTAGAAAAAGAAATATGTTACTTGGGGTATGTTTTGTTGTATGTTTCAGATACACATCCTTCAAGTACACATTCAAGAAAAAGCAGGGCTTGTCTTACAGATCAGCTGCCGATCCACTGACCTAAACCCTTCCCTAAACCCAACCAATAGTGTTTTTAAAAGAAAACACTACAAGAAAAGTGCACTACAACCACATAGATTATGATCTTGCATTGCTTTTTTTCTCCTTTTTTGTGGAATCTTTTTTCACTGAACTCAAATCCAGTGAGTCCAGAGTCACAAATACAACACTGCACAAGGTGAGCTACCGAGCAAACTGACCATGCCAATAAAGTTGTCCATATGGAGATAGATAGGTGGCACAAACGTATTCAATTACAACTATTAAGTTGTTTTGTGTTATTTATTTGCCAAAGAACAGGCACAAAAATAACCCTGTATTCGTCGATAACATGTTCATGTACAGTAAATCATTGGTGTGAAAAGGAACAAAAGCTGTTGGCCCAGTAGTGTTCATTGTAAACTGCAGTCAAAAGCATGTTTAAGTACGTTTTTTTTTTTGCTAAAGTATAGGCTGAAACATTTCCAATGAGCCTGTCATGTTTTTTGTTTGTTTGTTTGTTTGCTTGTTTGTTTTTGAATAATTAAATAAAACCAATATTCTGTGATAGACTATAATTAGCATTCTTTTGCCAAAACGTTTTGCCACTGAAATAACCAAGCTTAGTGTTTTTCCTCTTTTTAGTTGAACATTTCCCTCAAATTCTGACGTTTTAACTTAATACGTGCAGCCTTTAAAAGCTAATATTATTAAATTATCCATACATCAGTTCTGGCCACTACTGCACAGTATAAACACACCTACATACATTGTTATTAAATAGCTCATTGAGCACTTGAACAACTTGGTGTCACAGTCAAAAAATATCCTCTTCTTCAAATGCTTTTAAATGTAATTTCTAATTATCTTTCAGTATAATTGTTGTTATTTTGGGTTACATCATCTTTAGTGTGTCACTACAACAGCACTACATCATGTGTGTTATTTTTTCTTTGCCTGACTCCTGTTTTTCCTTTTCTCTCAGTTTTATATATTTTCAGCTTCCACTATCATACTCTCAAGAGTATAGGAAGCATGCTTGCCTTTGAAGCGTAGCTGCTGAGAGAGATGAGAAGATCTGTGTGAGTGAAAGAAAGGGCAGTAGGACAGTTGGGTCACAAGGGCCCTGATTATTTCTGATATTACAGTAATTTCTGTATCAGGGTGATGAGAGGGATGTTATAACCCACATGGGCTGCAAAAGACCTGGAGGGATTGGTGAATAACAGTTAGTGAGGTTTGTTTTGTTATTTTTAAGTATCTAAGTGGGTGTGAAAATGGCACATGTTTTCGTATTACTCATATGCTAGTCGGGTCCCTTTGTTCCACTTTTAACACATTTTAACTTTGGCATTTACCTTTGCTTGAAATAATGTTTCGAATAATTAGCAGAAGAGCTTTTGACATTTCTGTGTTTACTTTGTTTTGCTGTGTTTGTTGCTCTTTGCTCTGATACAGCAACATCTCTCAATATTCAGCACTGAAATATGTACTGAAAACTGTGAATTGTAATGGATGACGTGATTGATTGACTTGGCTGTTCACGCCTGAGTGGCTGTTTTTTCTTGATAAAGATTTGATAGCAGCAAACTGATGTAATCTAGCATTTTGCACTCCATTCCTAAACCCATAAACTGAACACATAAATGTAGCCAGAGAATCAGTCTGGCGACAAATGAAGTTCATTTGAGGATTGCACTAAAAGAATAATCAATTAACTTTGGCACTGACATTTTACAAGAGAGCAGCAGTTCAGTTCACATTTCATATTTCATGAAGGGTCACGTTGAGTTCTTCAGCTCTATTGCATAATATGGCAAAATTGTTCTGGTGTAACTAAAAACGAAGGACATTTTACAAAGTTTTTTCTTGACGAGGCCTCCTGTACTGTAAATCCCAAAGGGCCAAAAATCAGAAATGATACGTGATGAAAATCTGTGCCGAAGTTCACCATCGCAATCCATCAGTCGCATGTGCTAGTAAATCTTCACGCCTATGCCCATCTGAGATTTAGCACTGAACAATCCATTTAGATTTTTTTAATAGAATAAAATGCATCATGGTGGTCAGGCGCTCTTTAAATCTTCCGGATGACATTCACGTCTAACTAAAGTCTTTTAGAGAGATATGAATCGGGTGTTGGACATCAGCCCAGAACACTTCTGTGCATCTCCTTTACGTTCGTTTAATAACTACTCAATTCATTTCTGATAGGTTTGCTAAATCTGTATTTGCAAGTTAAAATGAGGTGGAGATGAAGAGCAAACATAGGCAAAGTGATCAAATTTAACTAAAATATAGTTGTAATGTGTTTGATGTGGAGGCCTTAGAGATTGGATGTTGGTGAAAATAATGTAAATTAGAGGATCCTAATGAGACTGGATCTCACAGTTGGACAAAAGTGCAGATAATCAGTATTAATAATCAGATTTATTTGTCAGGGTATGAAGAATGATTATATTTCCCCTAACCAGAAATCTGATATTCTTCATGTCATTAACACATACAGATTTACACTCACCGGTCACTTTATTAGGTACATCTTCGTAGTACCGGGTTTGACCCCCTTTTCCCTTTAGAACTGCCTTAATCCTCTGTGGCATAGATTCAACAAGGTACTGGAAATATTCCTCAGAGATTTTCCATATTGATATGATAGCATCACGCAGTTGCTGCAGATTTGTCGGCTGCACATTCATGATGCGAATCTCCCGTTCCACCACATCCCAAAGGTGCTCTATTGGATTGAGATCTGGTGACTGTGGAGGCCATTTGAGTACAGTGAACTCATTGTCATGCTGAAGAAACCAGTCTGAGATGATCCGCGTTATCCTGCTGGAAGTAGCCATCAGAAGATGGGTACACTGTGGTCATAAAGGGATGGAAATGGTGAGCAACAATACTCAGGTAGGCTGTGGCGTTAACACGATGCTCAGTTGGTACTAATGGGCCCAAAGTGTGCCAAGAAAATATCTGCCACACCATTACACCACCACCACCAGCCTGAACCATTGATACAAGGCAGGATGGATTCATGCTTTCATGCTGCTGATGGCAAATTCTGACCCTACTATCCGAATGTCACAGCAGAAATCGAGACACATGAGACCAGGCAACGTTTTTCCAATCTTCTATTGCCCAATTTTGGTGAGCCTGTGCGAATTGTAGCCTCAGTTTCCTGTTCTTAGCTGACAGGAGTGGCACCCGGTGTGGTCTTCTTCTGCTGTAGCCCATCGGACTCAAGGTTCAATGTGTTGTGTGTTCAGAGATGCTCTTCTGCATACCTCGGTTGTAACGAGTGGTTAATTGAGTTACTGTTGCCTTTCTATCAGCTCAAACAGTCTGGCCATTCTCCTGTGAACTCTGGCATTAACAAAGCATTTTGCGCCCACAGAACTGCCGCTCTCTGGATATTTTCTCTTATTCGGACCCTTCTCTGTAAACCCTAAAGATGGTTGTGCGTGAAAAATCCAGTAGATTAGCAGTTTCTGAAATACTCAGAGCAGCCCGTCTGGCACCAAAACCATGCCATGTTCAAAGTCACTTAAATCACTGTTCTTCCCCAATCTGATGCCATGTCTATCTGTCTTGACCATGTCTACATGCCTAAATGCATTGAGTTGCTGCCATGTGATTGGCTGATTTTGCTTAACGAGCAGTTGGACAGGTGTACCTAATAAAGTGGCCAGTGAGTGTATATTGTCAATTTATATTTTATATTTTATATTGGATCATAATTTGGCAACTGCTATCACTGCATTTTTTTTTTTTTTTTTTTTTTTTACAAATATCAAATTAAAAGGTCAAAACAGCTCTGTTTTCAGAGTAAATTTAGTGTATGAAAAGTGCATTTTTAGAAAGGGTTATTTTTTTTTATTGCAGTTTGTATAAGAATGAATATACAAAGGCAATACCAGAAAAATTGAACAATAATAAAATGAAAGAGCAAATAATGACATGACCAGTTCATCTTCAATTGTTGTAAATAATGACATATTATTTAAAAAACAGGTATAAGGCATTAAAATAATATATAGTTTTTTGTATATAGTATGAAGATAGTGTGCCATTTCTGTCTTAAAATTAGTAAAACTAGTTTGTTTTTACTGACCATTATGTGTTCTTTCTACAGACCATCATTTCCTAGATAACTTTATAAAATATGCAGTATCATATTTGATGCTTGACCTCTAAATTACCAAAACGATTATAAAAATCATGCGTTATACTGAATGCCATCTGTCATGTGAGTGGTAGTTAATTTTTGTAACAGTAAAAGGCATTTTAGTAACATTCTAAACGTCCTCATTCGTGGTTCATGCATATTTTTGCTGTGAGATTTTATTTTATTTTTATTTAAGTAAACATAAGAATAACCTTGTAATGTTTCAAGATGGAATTTACTGGACTGAAGCAACATAGGCTTAGGCTAAGTAATAAGGCAACTTAGGCTTATCTGCAATAAAAGCTTTGATCAAAAAAATAAGCTTTTAAATGTAATCTTAATGCAACACATGGGAGATATAGTTGTAATGGCTCTGTTTTGTTTCCAGGATTTTCAGTTTCCTCTGGCTTTTTTAGGTTCCTTTGTTGAGCTGCTCATTATTCTATATTGCCTCAGCTCTTTCAGTTTTTTTGTTTGTTTTGTGTTTTTATGTTATGTTTGTGAGATTTCCATGTGGATTATACTTTTTTTTTTAAGTAATAGTAGATAATTTCTTCTCATTTCCCTAAACCACAGCTATGACAACAACATAACTAATATTTAAATGCATTTTATGTAGCCTGTAATGCTTTTATAAAGAACTAATTGAATTACAAGCTATCAGAATTCATCATACTTAATAGCCATATAAATGCACCAAAAAGTCTTTTTTTTTTTTTGTTTCGATAAATCGCTTTATTATAAGAAAAAAAGCCAGAATTTATAGGGTTAACTTGTCCCAGAAGGTGTTCTGCAGGAAGCATGGCCATCAATAATTAATCTATTGCCTCATTTCTGATTCAGTGAATGTCCTGTTAGGGTCACTTTAAATGTGACACTGAAAGATTGTTATTGGCTCTGGTTCTGACAAAATTAGAAAGCCTATGCCTTTCCACTTAAACAAATACTATAGTAATTTACAGTAAATACTATAGTTATTTTGAACCATTAAGTGCATTATACTGTATATATTATAGTATTTTCAACACATCTGTTAATTAATGCTCCAGCATACTGTAGTATTAACTATAGTGATAAACTGTAATACACGCTGTAGTAGACTTACATTTGTCCTCAAATAAACTAGTATAAAATTCCCTGTAGTTGTAGAAAACTACATATTTGGTCAATTTTTGTTTATATTCCTATAATTGTTGTGTTGTCATAGCAACTATATAATCACCAAAACAGATTAAATCATGTGCTTTACTATAGTATAGCTCAAACACACTATAGTATATTAAAAAGGCTACAGCATTTTTTCATATGGGTTGCCTTAGAAAATGTTGCCCTTTTTTTCATATAATACAATTTATGTAATTTTAAGTGTAAATTTTTTTAGGGTCTAGGTGCTGACTTTCTTTTTGTGGTAATGATGGGCATGTATAGACAAGTACGCTTAGACAACAAGTATTTCTCCTTAGAAATTTGCCTTTTTTGGGTACCAGCATTCTCGAAATACAGGATGTTGTGGACCATGTGGGGACATGTCTGCTAAAACAGCATAATAACACTGTGCAATTGTTCTCGTTCACTTTCCAACCACACACATTAATCATAAAGTCCTCTGTGAATTTTAACAAGGCCAAGAAAGAGTTTTCTCATTTAGTGTTTAACAGCCCCTTAAACTACAAACTCATAGCTCTCCTTTGAAGGACTGACATTAATGTATTCATTTATCATCCTCTTTGTTGTCATATGCATTGGTTACATGACATTTGTGCTTTCAAAATGTTGCAGAGGTTTGTCCAACCATTGGTTCCTGTAGGCAACAAAAGCCATTTATTGTTTCTGTTTGACTGATGACTACTTGGGGCCTGGGGTCAAGTGTGAGCAAAACAAAACAAAACAAAGGACTGTTGATAAAACAGTCTGAATGAGGAATAGTAATTGAAGTCAGATAGCATCGTGTCTAAAAAAAACAAACTAAAATGTGTCTGTGTCAAACCTAGAGTGAAGTTCAAAAGTTCACATCAAAACGATAAAACAAAAACAAAAAAACAAGAATATTAATGTAAGCCTCTGATTGTTACACTGAATTGTTAGGTAAATGTGTGATGATTTACATCCACCACAGTGGACAAACCTTTATATGTCATTTGAACCATTCAGGGCGTGATACTACAGTAAATTCCACCCAGCCTGACCATTAGCCATAATTCTGTATGCCTGTCCTCCATCATGTCATGGCAGATTTTATTTATAACACTATAAATTCCTAATGCACCAATACCTCTGGAATATTTACTGTTGTCTGTTGTTGCAGACATGTCTCAAAAACTATATCCAATACTATATATCATAACTGTAATGTCGCAAGCTGTCCAAAATATGAGGTCATTTGGGATCCCATTAAGGTCCCATTAGTGTAAGATCTGAGGGAGTGTTCGCATTCAATTAAAAACAACTCTGATGTGATTTCTTTGATTGTGGATTTAATTTGAATAGACATAAACAAGCCGTCTGAACCTTTGTGAGCACCAAACAAGTCGACTGAGACCTCTGAAAAGATCCAAACAGTTCCAAATTAACTCTGATGCGGTTCAACTGAAGTATGAACACAACATGAAATAAAGATATCCAAATAAAACAAAAACAGGACATAATGTCATAAAATTCAGCATTGAAACTGAATGCTTTTGTTGGTGCAGATGGCCTAGTCTGGTTAGTGCACCGACATGTACAACAGTGCTGTGGGCATCTCGAGTTTGAGCCTCTCAACTCTCAACTTCACCTCCTGTCATCATACTGTCCAGTCAAATAAAGGTGAAAATGTCCCTAAAATCTTCTTTACGGGTTTTGTAAGCATTTCTGTACTATTAAAAATGCTATTACACAATGAGCAAGTTCACCCCAGCATTCTGCAGCAAAGTTTTGGTAAATTCTGTCTCAAAATATATATGTGGCAAAATCATTTATTTTCTACTGGTCTCTGGTTTGGTCTTAAACGTGTGAATGCTAAGCCAATCAGGACTAAATATATTTGATCCAGACAAAAAGAACTAAGAAAACTAATCTTCTGTACAAGTGTACACACCCTAAGAATACTTTTTTTTTTTCTTGTTTTTGAGCACATACTTACTATAAAGTTACAGGACTGACTGTAGCATTACATTCAGGGACAAGTGTTATCTGTAGACCATAGAATCGCCCATAATCTTAGAACATAATTGCTGTCATATACACTGAAAAGACTGGGACAATCTTTATTATTGTAATTTAGTATTGAAAGGATGTCTGAACCACATTTTGGATAGTCTACTGATTAGTAATTTATGTTATCATAAATGGCAGTTTAAACATTTTATGTAGGATTATCTCTCCTTCCTATGCACTCTGAATGCCATCTGCTATAACTCCACAATCTTCACTCTGGCTCTTCAGAGAGCACCTTCTGTGCCTGAATTCATGACTGTGGGAACTGTAGACAGAGCAGACGGCCCTTAGTGAGATAAGTGTGCGATGCATCCAAGAGGCATTATGACACTCAGAAGTCTTATATTCTGACATATTCAGAGCCAACGGTAAGACTTTCCTTTGCTATATTTCGAGAAAAGAGTCCAGCTAATAGATATGTGTGTGTGTGTGTGTGTGTGTGTGTGTGTGTGTGTGTGTGTGTGTCAGTATATACTCTTCATCTCTGCATGTGTGTCTAGTTGAGGTTATCGATGCATTAACTTGCCCGAACTTTCCAAATAACAGACTGAGATGAAAACAAAATCTCAGCGATATCTAAATGCAAGACCATCTCTATATCACCTTATCAGCTGCTTTCTCTCTCATAAACTCATCCCGGCGTCTCCTTTTCTCTCGTATTTTCTCTGATCAGCGAGATCACAGGCTGACACTAATAGCTTCAAACATCTTTAAACATTTTGTCTTTCTAATCATCCATCAAAATGAAAAAATGAGTTTTAACAAAGGAAAAGAGTCACATTTAATCTTGTTTATTTGATGTCAATCATGTTTGTTTGCCACATTTCTGAAATCACACACAAACTAATTAACAAATGTGTATTTTTGCAGAAATTGTTTGTAGCTCATGATTCATGGGTGTTTATTTACACAGTTTGAATTGCATTGCGGGACCTTGATCTTCGCTATGACAACTTTTGATGCTGAAAATCTATTCGACTTTCAACGAGTTGGAAATAATATATTGGGTTGTGTATGTAAATTATGGTACAAAACAAAGGTAATGATCTGCTGCTACTTTCTTTTAATTTAACAGATTTATTTTGTAGAGAGTATGGTTCTGTTATGCATGAATTCTTTGCAACAACTTGAAATGCAGCGCAGGAGTGGGACACTACTTGAAGGGTAATCTTTACCAATTTCCTTCACAAATTGCCCTTCAACAAGGCTATTAGTGAAGTGTACATATTATATAAGGGTACTTCAAGAAAGTAATTTTGGCATTTATAACCACATACACATATCCTCACAAATTCATTATAAAACCAGATTGTCATTTTTAATATATGTTCCATATAGTTAGGAGGCCTACTATTGTTTGATTTGTAAGTGTAGGGTAGAAGAACTCAATCTTCAATCAATTAAGCAGTGTCACGGAAATGTGTCTTAAAGTACTGTTCCAAAATTAAGCGAGCAGCAGAGTGCAAGTCTTTAGATTACACACTGCACAACTAAACTAATTACAAACTCCTCTAAAACTCATCGTATAGTTCAGTGGGCTGTCAAGTAACTCTTTCCCAATGAAAAATAAATAAATAAAAATCACTGCAAGACCAAAGCACCAGCTTAAGTCTCATTTACCATAGCTTTAGTTTGCTCACTTTCCCTAGGGCTGTAAACTCAGGGAGCAGTGATGCATGTGGAATACTGAGATGCAAGCGGTAAGAATGTCTTGGATGTCCCAGAGTACCAAAAAACAATCTAGTATTATATTGAATAAAATGTCATCAATTGCACCTTCCAGAATCACACATACATGTACACAAAATACTACTAATAATGATGTCGTTTAATAGAAAATTATCTAAATATATGCTTTCAATGCCTGTCTGGATATCTCAAAATCAGCTTTGGGGCTACAAAGAAATTGCTGTGAACATATTGAAGATTTGACAAAATTTAGCCATTCAGTATCCTAAGCCAAGCCAGAAATCTAAGCCAAATAGTAGACTGAAGGGGCTAAAAAAAGCCATTTGTAAGGGTTTGATGGGTGACAGGTGTAAACCAGACAAGATGACTACAATGGCATAATGGAGGTGTGTGTTAGACAGTTATAGAACACATTAATATTTATGTGCAAACAAGCCATGTACAATCTAACATATTTTAACATAAGCCCATATCCTGAGTGTTTTATTAAGGATGTTCATGTTTCACATTCAGAATTTTTTTTAGTTTGTGTTGTGTTGCTGAGTTTAGTAATTCTTATTGCATTCGTATGGTATACAGTATATGGAGTCGTCAGGTTTTTATTTATACTATTCATTCAATAAAATAACATTATTGTTTTTTGCTGTTGTATTATGATTTGCATCCCTAGATTGTGATTTATTAAAAAAAATTAATTAACTAATTAGTTTTAATTTACACACAAAAGAAAATGTTATTAAATATTTAAAAATAGAGCTATTAATTGCATTTAACGTGCATTTTAATCTAGCTATACTTGTGTAATTTGAAAGTAGCAGTTTGGAGAATGGATGGGTAAATTGATGGAGCTGTGCTTTTATTCAAATATGATTATGTTTAATAATTAGTAGTAACCATTTTTATATGGGGAAAACTGCATTGTATATTTCCTCACTGTTTTTGCTGTTGCCATATATTCTTCCATTTTAAACAATAAGATTACACTTGCATTTTTAATGTTCCTCAATCTAGCTATATATATCTCGCTAATTTGAATCATTTTTTTAAATGCTTCCTGTGGAATACAACATCAAGTTGTATATTGTAGACATCAGTTTAATCAAGTTCCACTTTTCGTTTACTAGCCATCCTCATGCTATTTGAAACATCACTTATTTTGTTTATTATGAAAATGTATGACACCCGTCACATTAGTTAGTACTAGTGTGACAAATGTATTGATAGATTAATGGAATATGATAGTAAATCTGATAATTTTTTCAAATACGAATATGCTTACTACTCAATGGCTGACAGGATTGGTTGCCAACAAATACACTGCATGGTTTATGTGTCAAGTGTCCAAATATACATCTTGTATGCACAGATAAAAACACCCCACACATTTCCAACAGTCATTCAAGGGCAAACTCTTTTCCTTTTTTCAGAATCTGTCCTTAGTGGCCAAACCACAACAGTGTCGGTGCTCAGAGTTGACATGGCATTACAAAACACACACAAGCACACGTAGAACTCTATCACACTCACATGTACGCAGTCACAAAAACACACACACACACACAAATTTCCCATCTGTGCCGTCTGTTCTTGCCGTAGTCATGTCAGTGCATCACAGCAGGTAGCAGCAATAGCCGAATGAGGTGTCAATGTGAGCTATGAAGATATGACAGGTTTTATAAGTTCAGTGCCAGACTGCAGACTCATAGGTACCATCCTGTTTTACTGCCTCACCACGGAGCTCACCAAACCCAACCACGGCATGGATTTAAAGCACTACATGCTACATTTATAGTGGTAGTTAATGAGATTGCAGCTGCTGTAGTGTAATATTTTCTTTTTTATAATCTTGATGCAATCTAGAAGTTGTCATGGGGATGTGGAGTGTGGTAGGTCGAGCTCACGCAGCATTTTTCAGCATGTTTTGCTGACCCACTCACTCTGCGTGACACTGACTTACCTGAGAGCCAGCAGAGTGAGGAGCTTGACAAACCGCCAAGCACAAACACAGACTTTTCCTCTCTCTATATAGCTGACACCATAACGCCTCGGGCCAACAGAACTGAAACAGAGGGAGTCAGGATGTCCAAATGATGCTAGATTCTTCAATCAGAAGCAGAAACTGCACCTTCTCCAGGGTTGTAAATATATCTCTCCTCAGTATTAACTATTAATGCATTTAAGGCTTGATATATAGCAATTTCCAACAGAATCAGGCCAAAATAAAGTTTGTTTCAGGATTTTGAAACAGCTTGTCAATGTAAACTTAGCTGAGAAGTTTGGTTGAGCTAAGAAACACCTTCAAACAACCATTGGTTGATAAAATTGGTAGACATAAGCTGTGTCGAAAATTGCATTTAAAGAAATATATGCGAGCTGAGTAGTATGTCCGAATTCATAGTATTTGAAAAAACAGCAGGCGAGAAGTAAATGGATGGCCTACTACTTCTGGCAAGATTCTGTAGTGCAAATCCAATGGACACTTTCCTATCCCCATGATCACACACAAGAAAATGAATGAACGTAACTGACAGGGATAGGTCATGTGGTCATGACAAATGGCGGATGTAGTGTGTCCGAATACCATTCACACTACTCACAATTATACTATATAGAACATACTTTTCTAACGAATGTAGTACCTACATGAGTTGTATGTGATTTCAGATGCAGCAATAGGTTTGTGACTCCTCCTTCTTTGTTCATTTGTTATGGTCAGTCTGTTGAGGTCATAAATGTGAACAAATTTGCGGTTAATTGAAGTACAATTCCTAGTTGTTGAAGGCAACAACGACATAGTATACTGTAAGTACTCTACAAATTAAAATGTGTTTATTTTATATTATATATGTGTTAAGTGCTAAATTTCAGAGCTTGTTCAAACATATTTACTTTGATCGGATGCTTTCTCAATTGCTGTTTTCTCATTTTTTCCCACTCTTTGTTGCTGTTTATATAAAACAGTGGAAGACAAGATTACATATTCACCTAAATATTGCTGTTGGTCTTTTAACACTAGAAGTACCAGAATTGTATTACTACTAGAATGGCAATAGCTGTGATGGTTCATGAGGCTGTGCGGAATTGCACTTTTGTCATATTTACATTCAAATCTTCATTGAGGATTTTAGATGCCTGTCATCATATTTTATAAAGTCATCATTACCCTAAAAATACAATGCCTATAATTGTGTACAAGTTACTATAACAGCTGTGAAGGTGCAGACCTCACTTTGACTAGCAAGTGGGAGAGCAATGTTTTTTCACCGCAGTGAATAATATTTGAAAGTTTGAAAGATATGTTTGAATAAAAACAGAAAGTTATGTTTTTGTTAGCGGAAAGTTGAAGGCAACAGAGGCACGGTAAAAAGTAGCAGACGCTGAAATGCATGAAGTCAATTAGACCAGTATGGCCATTTAAAGTAGAAATACTCAGAACTAATTACGGGTTTTATTACTTTATTAAGTATTATTTATAGAATAGCAATGCTATAATGAAATATTCACAAGTAAGAATATTATAGTTATATTGGTTTTATTTGAGCAAAGTTATTAAATTACAAACTTTATAAATAGTCAAAATGACCACCTCAGAAGTTCTAGTGTTAAATTCCTGAAAGGTTTTTTGGGAGCAAGAAATGGTTCTTCTACGGCATCACTGCAAAAAACTTGGATCTTTTCATTTTAAGAATGTTTAGGAGGTTTACAAAATGAATGGGTTATTCACCACCCAGCAAGCTTTTTTGCATTTAAAAGATCTGTCAGCGAAAATCGAATTGAAGTCTAACAAAAGTTTATTAAAATCTAATCGATTTTCACTGACAGCTCAAATTTAGCCTTGTTTTAGCCAAAACATGTCTATTGGACGTCTATTAGATATCTTTTTAACACTAAATTGTTTGGTGTGAATCGATACATTTTAAAAGAGAGGACATGTAGTTTTCATCATAAAGAGTGTGGAATAGGCCGAGTCGCCAAAATGTTGCTCCAAATTTCCATTTTTCATTTACCTGATATGTGTTTCAAAATGATGGCTATTTGTTTTGTGGTTTATTCCCTGTCAGCTTTAGCATTATGACTTCTGTGAGGATTCCCATCATATAGACTGCCACTCTAATCAGTAACTGCCTTCTTGCTATTTTGGCATCTTATTACTTTCCATCTGCCGTAATTGCCTGTGCAGCCAGTGTATTGAAATTCTGTTGGTACTTCGTGTTGACTGTAAACAGTATGCGCTGATATTATGAGATATGTTATCATGCTCTGCCACAATTTGTGATTTTGCTGAAAATAAAATGGTAAGCGGGCGACGCGGTGGCGCAGTGGGTAGCACGTTCGCCTCACAGCAAGAAGGTCGCTGGTTCGAGCCTCGGCTGGGTCAGTTGGCATTTCTGTGTGGAGTTTGCATGTTCTCCCCGTGTTCGCGTGGGTTTCCTCTGGGTGCTCCGGTTTCCCCCACAAATCCAAAGACATAGGTGAATTGGGTAAGCTAAAATTGTCCGTAGTGAATGAGTGTGTATGAATGTTTCCCAGTGATGGGTTGCAGCTGAAAGGGCATCCGCTGCGTAAAACATATGCAACAATCGTTCCCAGAGCAACAATTCTGTGCTTGTCTTATCAACAACAAGGGTTTCGATGTTTAAAATGGTGCTCCATTAGTCACTAAGTAAGGCATTCATACAAAAATTCAGACAATAGTACAAGGATTCAGATAAGGGCTTACAAACGTTTTAGCTCACAGTTGTGTCATCCATTCTGCTATCTTGTGAGTAAATGTCAGGACATACAAACACTTTCAACACAAATCTGAAAGTGGGATAAAGTGACGTTAGAGTGAGGTTGTCGGCGTGGACAGAAGAAGACAGACAGATCATCAGCGTGGAGAAGGATTAGCATGTTGCAGAACGTGATAAGGCTTATCTCTACTGCCAACAGCACAAGTCACAGAAAACTCTCTGTCACAGCTCAACCAAAATCACTTTAAGCAGATACAACATGAACTTGAACATGAAAGTTCATCTTTATTTTTAACTTTGCAGAGACTAGATTGATTAGTTAGCTGGATGCTATGGAAATCATTTTTTAAGGGTTCATCCAAACACCCTATTGTGATTTTCTCACAGTCAATCCAAAAGCTTAGGACTCTTGCTCTTTATAAAACACCAAATCTTTGAAGAACCAAAAAGGCCATCAGTTGTCAAAAACCTATTCTATAATGAGTTGACATTTTTTAAGAGAAATCCATGAATATGATAATTTTATAATGCATTTATGATGTTTTTGGGTCTTTCAAATGTTGGCTATACCTGTGCATAGAAATCTGTCTGGTTTCATTTATTCATTTTCTTTTCGGCTTAGTCCTTTTATTAATCTGGGGTCGCCACAGCGGAATGAACCGCCAACTTATTCAGCATATGTTTTACGCAGCGGATGCCCTTCCAGCTGCAACCTATCACTGGAAACACCCATACACTCACATTCACACATATACACTACGGACAATTTAGCTTACCCAGTTCACCTATAGCGCATGTCTTTGGACTTGTGGGGGAAACCGGAGCACCCGGAGGAAACCCATGCGAACACGGGGAGAACATGCAAACTCCACACAGAAACGCCAACTGATCCATTCGAGGCTCGAACCAGCGACCTTCTTGCTGTAAGGCGACAGCGCTACCCACTGCGCCACTGTGCCACCCCTCTCCGGTTTAATTAAATCATAAATAACACAGTGATCCACAGTGTTCCACAGTGATCATCTCTAGTCAAATGGTTGTGCTTTAGTTATGCAGTTTCTATATGATGCATCATTCTTGTGGACATCCAGTCATTTTTGACTTTTCGTTTACGTTAAGTTTTTTGGGCCATTTTACCTGTAAAATTAAACATGCTTAATGTAGACAAGTAGATGTAGAATGTAGAATGTAGTAATGTAGAATTTAAGGTGTTTTCCATTTTCAGTCCTCTATAAAAACTATAAATCACTTATTAATGATTATATACAAATATAATGACTATATAGTTTTTAAAAATAATGTAGTTTGGAATTGGTAAAATGTGGCTGGGAATAAAATGATTAAACATATTGTATTTTTTTTTAGATAAGAGCAGCAGAGTTTTTGTTTTCTTAACAGCAATATGAATTCAGAATAAAATGAGTAAATACTGTTTGTGATTTTTGTGCTATATATGTACTAAAAACTATATTTTTATGTGGAAAAAAGGACACAGACGTTCTCTTTTATTAAATTTTTTCCCACCCATGTTTCAAACGTAATAATATTTAAATTACTTTGGTCAGTAAGTTTTATTATTCATTCATTCATTCATTCATTCATTTTCTTTTCGGCTTAGTCCCTTTACTAATCTGGGGTCGCCACAGCGGGATGAACCGCCAACTTATCCAGCATATGTTTTACGCAGCGGATGCCCTTCCAGCCGCAACCCATCTCTGGGAAACATCCATACACACCCATTCACACACATACACTACGGACAATTTTAGCTTACCCAATTCACCGCATGTCTTTGGACTTGTGGGGGAAACCGGAGCACCCGGAGGAAACCCACGCGAACA
>CAIGQV010019186.1:13327223-13408168 GCA_903798115.1 Danio jaintianensis | reverse complement strand
ACACACACACACACACACACACACACACACACACACACACACACACATACATACTCATACAAACACTTATACACACACATGCACGCACACACACACACACACACACGCACACGCACGCACACACAAACACACACACACATAGTTTTATTTATTCTTTTTTGAAAATGGGCTTAATGTTTGGCCTGTGGAATGGGGTCAGTTCATGTGACAGAATATACAGTTTGTACAATATAAAAATCATTATTTCTATGGAAATAATAACATAGAAACCCAAAATGTGTGAATGTGTCTGGGGAAATAATAAAAAAACTGAATTGTGTTTACCTGAATCTCTAAAAATGCAATGAGCTTTATGTAATTGAGGTAAAGTTTTTGGTGGTTTATTGTTTACCACACTACTCAGAATATCTGATCTGAAATCGCATGTATGACTTCAAAACAACATTAGCACTATTTAAGTGACTGTGAACAATGTTGTACTTTGATAGTGATTGGCTGTTAATATGATTTCCCGTTTTAGAATGAGCAAAAAATACTTTTCTGAAATTCTGTTATTAAGGAGAAAGTCTGAATGTGCGAATATAAAAACAATCTTAATGTGAAGGTTAGGGTTAGGTTTACTGGAGAGAAAGTATTGCTAAAGTACAAAATCAATACAAGTCTATCACAACTCCCCACAAAGATTGCTGTACAAACATGTGAGAGAGAGAGAGAGTGAGCATTTTTAATATGTCAACATGGAATGGCTTATTAGACTAAATGAGAGCAATCAATACAAATTAAGAGGTGATGGCGTCTTGAATAGATATCATTGATTTTATGTCAATTTGGTTGCATAATGTAAGCGTATTTCCTGATGGGATGAGATGACGATGCAAAGCAATAGAAGTGGTTTTAATGGTTATAATGGGAATTTTATTGGTTTGAATGGAAATCAATGTTCCCCGTGGGTCTCTTTTGGTAATGCTTAAAACCGCTAAATCTGGAAATTCTCCTGGAATATGTCCCACAACTAGAAATCACTAATAGGCCTATGTACTGTTTGAATGGTAGGCCTATTTGTATTTGAAGCCTAATGCAGATCTCAACTGGTCTTATTTTGTTTGCTATATCTATCATGGTATCATCTGGGATATCAGAAAGCACTTAGTACTAGTACTGCTAGCTTTCTAATTGGGCAAAATTGGCAGAGACAAATCGCCATGTAGGCAGCAGACCTGAGCAAGACAGATTGCAAAAGAGTGTTCACACCTATAACCCTGTTAGAGCTGATAATAATGGCTGGATTATGCTTCCCAGGTATTGGATTTTATTTTATGTTAAGTCCAGCAGATGGGCAAACACCCAGTCATTAAAATGAATATTAGAATTTTGGGGTGTCTGTGTTTGGGGTTTAATGGGATTTAAAATTTAATCTTGTGGGCATTTTTAATAAGCAGATGCCAGGCTACGACTACAAGTAGGCTTCGTTTCATTCCCAGTGCGTGGATGGATCTCGTTTGCTCAAAGCCCCTTTACGCGTTGTTACTAGGTAACGGGCAGGCAGCGTTGTGCGGGATTTGTAGTCTTTAAACATCTAGTCACTCGCTTCAGCGCGAAATGTTTTGGAAGCTAAAAACTACAATACCCTTGATGCAAAGCGCAGCTGGAAGTACAGGCACGTGAACGCCGTATGATTCCAGTAGCGCTTCCTGGATAGCGCTGCAGATGCTCTACGCAACATTACGCGTTTTATTTACGTTTTCTACCTAATTTGCTTGTTTTGTCAAAATGAAAATGCAGCTTATGATTTTGGTTTCCTTGTTCGTTGTCGAAGCAATGGCGGGAAAGTACTCAAAAGAAATCAATGAAAACAATGCGTCTGATAAAAGCAACAATCAGGTGGAATTCAGGATTGCCAAACTAAATCAGGTTTGGGAAAAGGCGATAAGGGTAAGAGATTTGACACATTAAAAGTCGATAAATGTGTCACTATTACAAGTAAACAGACTATAAAATGGTTTAATGGATTACCATTTGTGTGACCACTGTTTACTTCAAATATCTTGGGGAAAGTTTGGTTAACGTAACAAAACCATGGTGAATGTGTTACCATTGCGGTCTAACGTTAACTACAAATAAGTTTTTAAATTCTGTTTTGAGTTTGAAGTAAAATTCTGGTTAATATTTCATATCTGCTTAGAAAAAATGACACGCTTTCTTTGAGCATTATGGCGTTATTTACTGTGACCGGTTGCCAATTACTTGTGCTTTAGATGCAGCTTGCACCGGTACGACTGTCAGAACTACACAGTGACCTGAAAATCCAAGAAAAAGATGAACTTCAGTGGAAAAAACTCAAAGCAGAAGGGATGGACGAAGATGGAGAGAGAGAAGCCAAGCTCAGACGCAATTTTAATAGTAGGACATTTTTTGGTTGTGTTTATAGTTATTATGACATTAAAGAACCCATGGAAAGGCTTAACAAAGGATAACTTTTGCAAATGTAATAAGTTGTGCAATAATTTCAGTTAATTATTTTTCAGATGCTGGTAAATATCATTAATGTAGCGTAATGTACTATAATTAGGGTTACATTTGATTACTTTTTTTTTAAATGTTCTAACATTTTTAACTGTTAATAATTTTCAAGCATTCATTATAGTGTTCATTGTCTGATTTTCAAACCTTTTCATTTTTTGAATTATGACAATTTAATTTTAGGCCCTCATTTTGCTGTGGAGATTGGTTTGAGGTAAAGATATAAATCTATAGCTTGAAATAGTTTGACATTGTTAGCTATGATGTTGTTTTTGAAACCAAATCTTTGCGTAGCTATGACAGGAAACAAAGGCATCTAGTAATGCCTTGGGGAAAAGAATCCCAAGGTTATTCAGGAAAATAAAGCATCAGAATTGCATTTGTTTACTAACAGGCTTTAAATGACAGGAGGCACATCTTTGTGCACATTAAAAACTAGCAAAGCAAAAAAAAAAAACATTCAGATGTAACCCCTTTGTAATAAATAACATTTTCATAGGTAACTAATATAATTACACATTTTTCCCCAGTAATTGTAACAGATTACAGGTGTATTTTGTGATAAAGTTAAGTTTTTTAGGTGTCCTTGTTACTGTGTTACTATTCGTTTAACTACTGACTAAGATGATTTAATTATATATAATTTCTGTATGGTTAGTGTTAGAATGAGGGTTTGTTTTAGCATTAGTTGCGTGTTATCATGCATAATTAATTGTAATTGTTATAGTAAGTAAATGGAACATGTAACAAGGACACCTTAAAATAAAGTCTTGCCTAAAATGACACACATTTTACTACTAGTTCTCATCACCATTGGCTGTAATATGCTTAATGTATATTTAACATACAACTTTACTTGTTTGCACAGTTATTCTTGCAAAGTATGGAATGGATGGGAAAAAAGACACCCGGACATTGGACAGCAACAGACTAAAAGATCATGATGTTAAAGTTGGAGACATGTTTGATGACCCAAAGCTGGATAAGCTGTGGAACAAGGTAACATATGTGACTGAACAACCACTAGGGTGAATGAATTTGTAACTCATTTGCAAACTTCTTCACGCATTAAAAAAAATATTTATATATATTTTTAACCTTTGATCGCCAGGCCAGAACTTCTGGAAAATTCTCTGACGATGAACTCCTGACCCTGCATAGAGAATTCCAACACCACAAAGACAGAATCCATGAGTATAACATTGTCATGGACACTGTCAGCCGGACTGAAGGTAAGGGTTTGAATTGTGTTCACTAAGGCATGGCATAGCATAGGATTACTAGTAGTATTCAGTTGTAAGAATATCCAAAATTAATGATCAGCCAACTTGATTGTTTTCTGGATAATCCCAATTTTGTACAAGCAAATTGGCTGATTCAGATTTTTTTTTTAACTGGTTACAATAAACAAATGAGTATACCATAGGCTGAACTGTCTTTAGAGATTTAAAATCAGAAGCAATCACATTTTAATCAATATCCAAAGAAGCTTCATACATAAGCTAGATCGGTTATTGCCATAAATTAGAGTGTATAATTTCAGAATATCTAAAAACAGAGAACTGAATGAAAATGCAAATTCACACTCTAATAGAACAGCAGTAATAAAGTGTTTGCCTGGTAAACATTGTAACATGATCCCACCTCTGTCATTTGAAAAATACTGGTTTAAAAATAAAGTTCTGTTGTTAAAGGTCCCGTGAAAAGCTTTGAAATATGCATTTTTTTTATTCGAAATTTGACAATCTCATTTGAAACATGAAGACAGGGCACGACATGTAGTAGTTCCTCCCCTTTATAAAAGCAGCCAATAGCCTTTCGGTTTTTTTTACAGCTCTCATCAAGTGCATCAAATGAGAAGCGTTATGAAGGGGACGGGACATGTCAGATACCACATTTGATTGGTCAGAAATTTGATGAGAAACTGAAGTAAAAGTTGATGTAAAAAAAAATTATCAATTTGGCAGAAGTGTCAAATTGCAAGCTTTGGATATTTATATCAGCTTTATATCTTCTAAATGAGGATTTTGTCACTGTTTTGGACCACAAAACTAACATACTGATACTAACATCTAATAAAATGTATTTTAATTTCACAGGACCTTTAATAACCTTGTGCAGGTGGTGAATAATTACTTCTGATTATTTGATTTAATCTAATAATAATTGAAATGTTGCAGTTAATGTTTACTTGAACGTTACAGAAAAAGCCTGTTAGAAACAGAAGGTTGTTAGAAAACATGGTCTGAATTAACACTTTTGATCTATAGTTTTAATATTATGCCCATAGTTAGCTGACCAAGCTTTTTTGGAAAAGCACCCTAGTAGTTTAATAATGGGAAGTCTTTACATTTTAACCTCCTGTGCAGATTCTTGTCTTTGAATTTCAGCAGCCAGTGAGTAAATTGGTCTGTTCTTTCCATCAGAGATCCATAAGAACGAGATCAGTCCTCTGGAGGGTGACGTGAAGGAGAATGTTCTTCATCAGAAACACGCAGATCTGAAGCAGAGAATGAGGGATCTGAACCAGGGCTTTGAGCGACTCCGCAAGATCACTCACGAGGGCTACACTGATGACAGCGGTGGGCAAATTTAATGACACTCAATCAGTGTTTAAGAAATAAAGGGATTTCCTAAAACTCTCTCTCTCTCTCTCTCTCTCTCATATGTTTGCCTGTTGCAGAATTTAGGGAGCCACGGGTCATTGAGCTTTGGGAGATGGCAAAAAGATCCAATCTCAGCGAAGATGAACTCGATTCTCTTAAAGTAAGCTTTTCTTATGTTGTACGCTGAATAAATTTGTTCATGTTATTGACAAACATTAGAGGTTTGATTATTATTATTATTATTATTTTTAATTATTATTATTTTTTTGTAATATTTAATACAATCTAATACATTTAAAACTCAATACAAATCAGAGGGTGGCAATTAGATTGCTGTGCATCATTTACTCTAATTATTTTATTAATAATTACTATATTTAATGCCACAGTGGAGTTATTTGTTATTAGAAATAACAACAAATAAGAAGTTGTGCCAAATTACTAACAAATGCAAGAACTGAGAACAATTGAGAACAAATCTATTTAAAAGAACCATTTGGATAAGAAGTAATACAGAAATGTAATAATCAAAAGTAAAAAAAAAACATTAATTACAGGCATTAATTAGAAATAAAACAGCTTTACATGTGCACAATTGAACAAAAATCATGCAAAAGTTGCATAGTCTATATTCTGGGCTCTTCACATGCCTAATTTTCTGTTATGGTTTTAATATTAGAGATCAACAAAAAGATTAATGCATAATAATGGTAGGTTTAAATAAATCAATTGTTTTTATGCATCAATGCAATATTGTTCACATTTGCACTGTGAAGCATGGCAAAAACAATTGCACAGCTCCACTAAACATTGTATTGAAGTTCAATTTTATGGTCTAGAGCTTATTTTTACAAACATTTGAAGAAATATAATTGAATCTAGTCTCCACTCATTTAGGAGGAACTCAGACACTTTGAAACAAAGGTGGAGAAGCACCAGCACTATCAGGAGCAGCTGGAACTGTCTCATCAGAAACTGAAGCATGTGGAGACTCTGGGAGATGAAGATCACATTATGAGAAACAAAGAGAAATACAACACTCTGGCCGAGAAAGCACGAGAGATGGGATACAAGGTAGAGCAGCAAAATTGAGTTTTACAATAACATTTCTGATTTATTATTATTGATGCTGAGACACCGCAGGACAATAAAACCATCCACCTGTGTATTCTGAGATTTTTCACTAAAAAATGTTGATTGTAATGTAAAGAAAACATCTCAAATGAAATTTTAAGTGTTACTGTCACACTTTAAAAATATGTATTGTAATTGGAATCTACAGACGCAAATAGATTTAATCAAAATCTGTTTTTTTCTCCTGCGTTGAGCCATAAATCTTTATTTCAGCAGCACTCACACACACACACACACACACTAGATTTACAGTCGGTATTCTGTAGGTTTTTTACAGAGAGAGAAGTTCTGACGTAATTTGATTATTTGACTGATTATACAATCAAACATTGTGAGAATTATTGGCAACACTTTAATTAAAGGGGTGTTCATAAGACTGTCATGAAACCTTTATAATCATGACATGACACATCATCACGAATATGAAGGAGATTTTATGTATTCTCATGCTCATTAAATGTCATTTTAAAAGGTGACGTTGTTTGAGATGTCTTTATGACAACTTGACATTACCAAGACAACAGAACCTGTCATAAACGCGATTGTCATGAGGACATTATAAATGTGTCATGATTCAATTTGTACCACTGTTATTGAGGTCAAGAAAAATAATAATGACATCTTTATAAAATTCATGAAACAATTATAAAAGCCTCATGTTTATGACAGGTTATGCTGTCTTGCTAATATTAAGTGGTCACGACAAAGACAAATCGAACAATGTCACATTTGCATTTAATATTGCATAACTGAGCTAATGACACTTAATGACTCATATTTGTCATAAGCATGCTTAAAAAATCTCATAAAGATAATGTGTCATCACTCTCATGATTATACAGGTTTCATGATAGTCCGAGGAACACCCCAATATAGTAGTGATTTTAGAAGAAGAATTGTATGCAATTAAAAAAAGGGGATGGTTCACCCAAAAATGTAATTTCATTCTTTATTTACTAGCACTTTTTCTGAACCTGTTTGAAAAAACAAAAAAACAACAACAACCATTGACTTCCATAGTAATTTTTGTTCCTGCCATGGATGTCAGTGGCGCTGCTTTCCCCCCAAACTTCTTCAGAATATCTTGTTTTGTGTTAAACAGAAAAAATAAATTCATAAAAGTTTAGAACCACTTCAGTGAGAGCAAATATTGAGTAAATATTCATTTTGGGGTGACCTATGCCTTTAATGAGATAGTAGCTAAAGACCTTGTTATACAAAAAAATTGCAATTCCTAAAGCTTAATCAACTGCTCAAGCATAACTACTTTTATTTTATAATTACTTTAAAAAAAATTTTTAAATACTGTATTCACCTTAAGTGTCTTGACTCATCAAAATAATTGTCATGTAGTATGTTATAAAATCTATACTAATGCTGTCACACTTGTTTGTCTTTTAGATGAAGAAGCACTTGCAGGATTTAACGAACAAGATTTCCAAAAATGGATTACAACACAATGAATTGTGAACACTCAGCATGGCAGCACTACAGTTAGTTATGATCACATATGCAGTGTTATCCCACACTGATTGGCTGGGGTTATGAAGGTAAGGTGCACAGTATTTCCATTGGGAAGTCAGACCAATTATTAAATAATGAGATTTTTTTTTTTACAGAGGACTGAACAGTTCTGTGCATTCTGTTCATTATCCATGTTCTATTCATTGTGACCCAATTTTTATTGTATTTCATAATACTTGCTAAAAAATAAACTGAAACACGTGTAGCTTCCCACAAACATGTGGATTCAAAACAACTTCACAACAAAACCACACAAAGTTTTCAATGTAAACTTTTATAGCTTCCATTGAGTAATCTCCTAAAGCCGAGCATCTTAACATTTAAACGCCACCTTTTAAGAAAAGCTAAATTGAACTCTGCCATGAAAAATGGTGCCATCCCAATGCAGGTTTGATGTAATATCCAGATAACCTCTGTTACGAGCTAAACCTGGCAGATTGAGGACAATAGATGTGCTTTAATGGAAAAGGCTGCGGTGAAATGAAGAACGAGAAGCCAAGATCAAGCACAAAAGTAAAGCAGGTCTTGAATCAGCCGTTATATTTACTGATTCATCAAACAGCATTGAGTGCAGATATTACCAACATGATTGACAGTTTTGTCCCGAGTTAGACTTATTTTGAGATTTGTCACTAAAATTATAATTCAAACTATAGACATTCTCTTCTATGACAATGTAATTACTGAATCGACAGAGTTTTGTGATTTAAAAAAACTTGTTCATATCAAATCCTATATTCTCCAGTATTGTACTTCCTGATCAGGAATGTGTTATCTGTTAATAATAGCATCTCTTTTGTATAAATCTGCGTTGTGCTCTTGTCATGTCACACATTTCATAATAAAACAAACTGACCATTTTTTTTTGTACGGTTTTACTCTAATGGTTGTACTCTTGTTTAAAGCATTTAAAGGATGAACCATGTTAGTCACTTGTTGTATCCTTTTAATCAATACTGCAATAACCAATATAGAAATGTCAGAATAATATCTGGAAAATATACAGTGTGTTTCTAGTGTAAATGTACAGAGCATATTGGTCACCAAAAGAAGTATTATATATTTACAGTTTTCAGTTTATTTTATCTGTTTTCAGATTTTCTAACTCTCCATGCAATCAGAACAATACATTCATCTACAAGGCTCCACATTAAATACAATGCAGAAACATTTTATAGTGTATAGCGTGGCTCTTCAAGCACAGGTTAAATTCAAATGAAGACAAAACACAACCGAGATAGAAGGTGAATTGGCCCTCTTAATGAATATGTACGATGCGACTTTTGTCAACCCTTGACCCTCTAAAGCAGTGTTTCCCAACCCTGTTCCTGGAGGCACACCAACAGTACATATTTTGGATGTCACCCTTACCTGACCTATTAACTTCAGGTTTTGGAGTCTCTTCTTATGTTCTGATGAGTTAATTCAGGTGTGTTTGGTGAGGTAGAGGAGGAAAATGTGTACTGTTGGTTGTGCCTTCAGGAACAGGGTTGGGAAACTGCTATAAAAGCAGATTTTTATTTGACATGTCCGCAAGTTTGCTTAGGTGCACATATCGCATGTTCCGTGAAATCAGACCAAACACTTCATTTTAACACAAAATTAAAAAATGCTGCATTAGATTAACTGACAGATGTCATAACACTTTCTTGGTCTAATTACTTTTTAATGTCAGTCATGTCTGCTAATTGAATAATTTTATATAAATAAAAAATCCTAATTTTTGGAAGACTGCATTTCACTTTGTATTTTGGTTGTGTGTGATGATTACTTTATAAAGTAAATAATGTTTAGAACCACTGATATATATAGTGGAGTGTAAAAGTCTTGAGAGACGACTAATAAAAGCGATTCTATTTTGCATTTGTCTAACATATTTCAGCATCACAATGTGTAAAAACGTTTAATAAAAAAAAAAATGCCAATGAATTTCTTATCGTACAATAACTTTTCTGTAGATAAGGATTTGAAAATGTGTTTAAAACCTGATGATCTGTTTCATGGATGTTTGAGAGAAAAAGGAACTAATTTAAATCCGCAAACAATTTCAACAGAATAAAAAAAAAAAAAGACATCAAGAATATTTTTACATTTAAAAAATTAAAAGTGCTGCCACTTTTCCAGGGACATGGCTGCAGGTCAAATATTCCATACTAAATCTATACTCTTATCTTTTTTAAAGTTTATTCATTATTAAAATCCAAATGTTAATGTCAGAGACCAATTAAAAAGAATCATCTTTAATTTTCATAATTTTTTTAAGTAAAAAATACAAATATTTCTAAACTTAAATGGAAAGAAAAAAAAAATCCTCATATTAAAAGACTTTGTGTGTGTTTATGTGAGTGTTCCTCTCCTCTTGTGCTCTAGTTCCAGCAGTCTGTCCTCTCTGCCCTGTGCATGCTGGGCACCAACCCTCTGTGCCGTCTCTGTCGCAGTGATGTCAATGTGGGCATATTTAGTGCTGGAGCCAGCCGCTGGTCACAAACACACACACACACACACAAACATGGATTTATTACCGCAGTGTGCAAGCTTTGGTTTGTATTCTAGCACATTAAGGAGTGTCATTTGTTTTCTTGCTTAGAACAGACTGAACAATAGATACTCTATTTACACTACCGTTCAAAAGCTTGGAGTCAGTAGTTGTTGTTTTCTTAATCATGGAAATGAATAGATTATCAAAGATGGTTTCTAAAGTGGCATGCTGTTGTTTTGAACTTCCTACTCAAAGAATTGTGGAAAAAAAGTATCACAGTATCAACAAAGATATTAAGCAGCTGTTTTCAACCTTAATTAAAAAAAATAGGAAAAAAGAACACAAAAATGTGACCAACACCAAATCTACACAGGGTTATTATGGTATATTAAAACTAAAACCATTACTAAAATAATGATTGATATTTGAGGTAAACTTTAACAAAAAAAGTTACAGTGCAGGACACGTAATTATTAATAATGTATTTTCTAGGGGTGGCGTAGTGGGTAGCACTATCGCCTCACAGCAAGAAGGTCTCTGGTTCGAGCCTCGGCTGGGTAAGTTGGCATTTCTGTGTGGAGTTTGCATGTTCTCCCTGTGTTCGCGTGGGTTTCCTCCAGGTGCTCCGGTTTGCCCCACAAGTCTAAAGACAAGTGCTATAGGTGAATATGGTAGGCTAAATTGTCCGTAGTGTATGTGTGTGAAAGGGAGTGTATGGGTGTTTCCCAGTGATGGGTTGCAGCTGGAAGGGCATCTGCTGCGTAAAAAAACATATACTGGATAAGTTGGCGGTTCATTCCGCTGTGGCGACCCCAGATTAATAAAGGGACTAAGCCGAAAAGAAAATGAATGAATGAATGTATTTTCTAACATGAACTAATGAACAATAAATATTTATCAATCACAGTTTATTAATGCATTTTTTTTTAAATCCAACACTGCTTGTTAATGATAACAAACTAACAATGAACAACATTTTAATTAAAGTATTTATATTAGTAAATACATTAACTAACATTAACTATGTGTCCCTTATTGTAATGTTACCTAAAATATATATATTTATTTTGAATGACCTGTATTTTTTTTAAATCAATTATACTTTTATTATATATAGTTTTGTTTTAGTTGATGTATAAAAACTAAAAATAGAACATTATAAGCTTAAAGGTCGCACGTGCTTTGAAATGTGCATTTGTTTATTTGATGTTTGACCTAATCTCAACTGGAAAACGAAAAGAGGGTGGGACATAGAGTAGCTCCTCCCCTTTAAAAAAACAGACAATAGCCTTTAGTTTAGAAAGATAAAACATAAACTAGAGAGCATTTGATTGATCACGATTTGATGAGAAATTGAAGTATGAGGTGACCTGAAAAAAATAAAAAATAAAATTGCTGATTGATTAAGGCAGGAGTGACAAACTGCAAGCTTTGGATGTTTATATCAGTTTATACTTTCAAAACGCAAGTTTGAAGTTAATAGATATCCTTAAAACATCTAAAATGTTTTATTTTAATTTCTCTGGACCTTTAAAAAGAAAAAAGAAAAAAACACTTTTACATAACATTTTTGTATGATCATGTGACACTTAAGACTAGACTAATGGAGGCTAAACAAATTTGAATGGCAGTGTATATTTAAAGATAATTCTTCAATAAGCAACAGCTTGGAACCAAATCATGATAATACTATGAGAGTAATCCTGTGTACCTCTGACAGTGTGGCTTGATTCAGGACGGTCCTGGAGATCCAGCTCCATATAGTGCAGCTGTCGTTTAGATGTAGGACTGATAGGGATGTTGACATAATTCACAGAATCACCTTGAGCTCTGTCAGTGACTGTCAGTCCGCTGTCTCCTGTAAGACCACAGTAGAAACCCGATTCATACACAGATACTAATGAAATGCTGTGATCAGATGGAGAGATATATAAGAAGGCCATGCGAATTACCATACTCTCCGGCTCTGAACTGTGTCCACCTGGACAAATCACTCATCAATGCCATCTGTTCATAATTGCCTTTTGGATCTGCTGAGTAGGACGAAAGGAATGAAAATATAATTGCAACCAAGTCTTTCATTTTGAATCACAACACACTTGCTCGCCTCGGTCTTGATTTCTGCTGCAAATCATTCAATTGTTAATGTAATCAGCTTTTTTTTGTTTTTATTGAACACAAAGCACACAATATAAAGCTAATACAACAAATATAATATAACAAAAGCATACAAATAAACAACAACATTGTTATACAGACAGCTTACCGAAAGGGGAAACAAATACACATGACAGCATTTCCAAAATTTTGTTTTAAAATTTAGTAAACAGAAATATGTACCCATAAAACAAATACTATAAATAAATAGATTTTTTTTAAAGAGATTTTAAGAGAAGTTTATGGTCACCATAAAATTAACCAATATATATTTTTATTTAAAATATCGGTCACACTTTACAATAGGGTTTCATTAGTTAATGTTTGTTAATTTATTTACTAACATGAACAAACAATGAGCAATACTTAATCATGGTTCAACATTTACTAATGCATTACTAAAATCCAAATTCATGCTTAACATTAGTGAATGCACTGTGAGTTAACATGAACTAACAACTGTATTTTCATTAACTAATGTTAACCAACATAAACAAACGATGAACAATAGATATATTACAGTATTTATTCATGTTAGTAAATGCATTAACTAATACAACCTTATTGTAAAGTGTGATCAAAATATGTGTAATGTTCAAAAGTTATATGAACATTATAAACATATTAAGATGAATATTCCAAATATATGAAATAACAGAAGTGCTAACAAAAAGTAGAAACAAAATAAATATAAATAAAATAATTTAAGACAGACATCAAAATAAATCCTATTTATTTGTTTTTCACTTTACTATAAAATGCAATTACCTCAATGAAACTAGCATCTTTCATCTGTCAAAAAACACATTTGGAAGATTTTTAGAAGATTTGTTGTGTATTTTTTTTTAAACAAAACCGAATAAAAAGCCTTTGAGAGTAAAAGTGGCAGTGTGCCGCTTCTTGTTTGTGATTCCAAGGCTTTTATTCTGATCAGTTGAAAAGCAGATAAGAGTATGATGCTCACCGTCAGTCTTCTGCTGCTCAGGACTGCTTTTCTCTTCCACCTACAGTACAAGAAACACAAAAGTGATTTAGAAAGCAGACATAGACCAGCTTAATGCGCTTTTTATTTCTTTTCATCAACTGTGCCAGTCATTTCTGCATCTTGTGCTGCTGTACATCACCAAAAGTTTACAAAATCGCTGTTGAACTAAACACCGGCAGAAATACAACGTATGAAAATCTAATCTCAAACTGATGATTTATTTATATCTTTAAAGGAAACTTTACAACTAGTATCGACTGCCTGCACTTAAAACTCATTTCAAAACCCGAAGACATGTTTGTGGCCGCAATAAGCAGCTGAAATTTTATCACTATTGTACAGAGGTATTGAACGCTGCGAGCCACAGCGCTGAAAGTGGAATGTTTTTCAATGTGAAATATTGATCGCCCAGAGTAGGAAAACGCTTGGATTAGTATTTTGTTTTGTTAAGCGTTTGGTCAAAGCAGACTGTTTTTATTATAGCATATTACTGCATTCTCAGATCAACCCGAAGCATGTGGTGAGATGACAAATGCATTTAAATTCAGTCCACAAACAGGTTGTGGTTCCCTGCTGATGCATCACGCATCAGTCCTCGGATTTGTGCTGGAACGCCGGATTCTGTGATTAGAGGAGAGCACGCTGGAAAACTGATGCTCAATCTGCACCACACCGTCTGTTGCTGAAGTCTGATTTTGCTGGTATACTTCGTCCAAATCCAAAGAAGATGCATTTGAACTCAAACAAAAGCTTTATTTGCGAGTATAAGCAGAGGAGGATATCTAATTATAACGATGACTATATTGGCACCCACTCCAGAGTGACCTCTTTGAAAGCAGAATGTTGGTGGTGCGGGGTGTCATCCATTTCTGAGTTGTGATATAGACTTTCTCTGACTGCTATTCTCTTTTATATTCTATAACTGCTATTTAACTTTAAATGATTTTTAAAATAACACCTTCATTTTTAATTCGGAGTCACTCATTCTGGAATCTGACTACACCAGTACAGGTTCCTAAAGCCGCTATACATACGTTAACAGAGTAAATTATCATACCCCTTTGAAATAATTACTTTATATTTGTCATACAACCTGCAATCAAATCACATTCCAAATTAAATGTAATTCCATTCATTGAAATGTTTTTGTAGCCTTCTCCTAACCCATGCCTTTCTACAACTTTATCCCGAAGGTCTTTTGAAAGCAGGGTGTAATATGAGTAAAGGTATAGATTTTCACAGGGTATGATGATTTACTATAGGCACTGTATGTACAGAATCAAATTATTTAGCTCTGTGCCTAAGGTAACAGAAGGCACTGCTCACAGAAAAAATCTGAAAATATATAGAGGCAAATAAAATGCTATTCTACACCGCATTACTTGGCAGTGTTCAGCGTGCTGGTTTCACTCTCCCTCTAGCCGTAGTCTGTGCAGTGTGAAGTAGCTTTCAGACTGGATGCGGAAATTGCTGCACAACGAAACTCATTCATTTCAATGGGTTGCACCCCGCAAGGGTGGTTTGTTGCTGCACTGACCAAAACGCAAGAACAGCAGAGCGCACTGTCCACTAGCTTGGCCATGCACTGTGGTAAAAGTTCAAAATAGCTCAATATTCACTATGTAGATATTCACTCATGTACACATACACGTCTATGCATGAACAGCACACGCTCACCAGAAAAGCAAAGTCGGCTCAAATAATAATAATGTGCCGACAGGACATTAAGTGCGCATGTCCACCAAAGCGCTGAAAACGCAGAGCTCTTCTAAAAACGCTCAGCTGTGAGTGCATTTGCAACTGTCAGAGCATTTTAAAAATATGGAGACAGCAACAACAAAAAAACAAAACACCAGTGGAAACGTGCCCTCAATCAGTGTTTCTCAACCACGTTTCTGGAGAATCACCAACATTGCATGTTTTGGATGTCTTCTTGGTCTGTCACGTTCATTACAGGTCTTTAGGTCTCTGCTAATGAGCTGATGATCTAAATCAGGTGTGTTTGGTTAAGGAGACATGGAAAATGTGCAGAGCTAGTGGTCCTCCAGAAACGTGGTTGAGAAACACTGCTCTAAATAATATACTAGTTCTGGCTGCGTACAAATTCTGGTAAACTAACACCTTATTCACTCTCATTCATTCATTCATTTTCTTTTCGGCTTAGTCCCTTTCTTAATCTGGGGTCGCCACAGCGGAATGAACCGCCAACTTATCCAGCATATGTTTTACGCAGCGGATGCCCTTCCATCTGCAACCCATCACTGGGAAACACTCATACACTTCCATTCACACACATACACCACGGGCATTTTAGCTTACCCAATTCACCTACACCACATGTCTTTGGACTGTGGAGGATACCGGAGCACCCGGAGGAGAACATGCAAACTCCACACAGAAATGCCAACTGACCCAGCCGAGGCTCCAACCAGCGACCTTCTTGCTGTGAGGCGACAGCATTCAGCATTCAGAGCACATTCACTCTCAATTTAGTTTTATTGTCTATAAAATGTAGTTATTTTATTGGCTTTTTTTTTTATCATTATAATTTTAAGTTATTAAGTTAAATTTAAAAAGTCTTACAAAAATTACTTAATAATATTTAATAAAAGAATAAATAATGATTACAAAGCATATATGTTTGGTTTTTGGCCAAGTTCATTCCGAATTTTTGGTTTCAGCCTAGATTTTTCATTTTGGCACATCTCTAAAAACAAATATGCCAATAAATTAACGAGAAAACAAATTCAAAATGACCTTTCGTCCCCCACAGTCAGGACAGATGATGGGTTGTAAGTGTGTTGTGGTGGGACCTTCAGGTGGCACTGCTTCTACTCCACAAGAGTTCAATCTCCTCTGGAGAGTCTGTCTTATGAAGGTGTCTGCAGGAATACCCTCCGCTCCACATTCAGACCCTCGGTCCTGGACCACACCAGTCGAAAACTGTTCCTGACTGTGTTGTAGGAACCTGCGAGGGATGTCGTAATGCTGCAGAGGTGAACTTGTGTTCATGTTGGCCTGCGTTTGATCAGCCTCTCTGAGGGAACACACACATGGGTTGTCCTCAGGAATCAGGGGAACTGTCCTTACTGGAGTGTTTAGAATGGTGACTGAACTGGGGTTTTGAGGAAGGCTTGTTAAGGATCCAAACTCATCAGTCTCTCCATGGCCAATATCCATGCTCCCAGTGTAGGAGGAGAAGCTTCCCGAATATGAAGAGTGGCTTCCGGTGGCAATGCCGCTGTCTGTGGAGCTCTGCCGTCCCGCCTCCTGAAGGCCTCTGGGGTGAGGGGGTTTGGACGGGGGCCGAAGCCCACCCATCATTACTCCATATATGCGCTCGTCACTGAACGTACTGACTGAACAGGCTGTACTCTTACATCCTGTAACCAATAAAAGAGATGATGGTGGTGGTGGCGGTGGTGGTTCGACAGGGGTGGGGTGTCTGACTGGCTCGGGCCAGATCGCCAGGCGGCTGCCCAGGCTGTTATCAGAATGGCTGGCCTCAGAGGACGAACTGGAGATACTTCGATCATCTCCTGCCAAAGAGGCGCCATAACTGAAGGTGGAGGCTGAGGAGTAATGACAGAGACAGAGAGAGGTTAACAAATCACTGCTTGGAGTCTTCTGTCAGTACTGTCTGTGCATTTCTAAAACATATAACTGATAATGAATCGAGTTATAGCGATGTTCAGTTATTGGTGGAGCAAAAAGAAGAGTTTTAGAAGAATCTTTACATGGCTTTGTTAAAGACATATGATGAGAGGAACATACTACACTTAAATAATTACTACAATTTTTATCTATTTAATTTTATTTATTTATTTTTAGAAATCTGATTGATCAATTGTTGCATACTATGTTCAAGTATTTTTTGAACCTGAGAACCAACACTGCCGGTTTCATGTCTTTTGTATCAATTTGTGGACTTTCTTATGAATGAAGGGTTAGTTTTAAGAAACTATTATGATCATGTCATCGTTTACTTCTGAATTGAGCTTTTTAAACATTCCACTTTGATTTCCTAATTACTGTACTGTATATCAAGTGGCTGCACTTTTATAAGTGTTAGCAGATCTTCAAGGTTTCTGTATGAACTTGTAAAATGTTTATGTCAAAAGGATAATTTTTCTTTAAAAGTTCATCTCTATGTATATGTTTGATCATTTTAGGATTATTATTTCTTTATATGCATATGGACAGTTTTGCATATACTGACATCAATATAGATGCATTTTGTTTTTATTGTTCAAAAACATGTTTCTGAAAAAGTAAGATAACGTTCTATAAATGACATCCGAGCCTCAATTATGAAATACATACACAGGTGTGACCCTAGAGACTATGCATACACTAATCCATACCAATTTTTGACATAGGCTGATGTAGCGTAAAGCTGTTTAAAACATAAGGAGACATGCATGCAATTCTTGCCACACACAAAGGATTTATACATTAAAGGTATAAATATAAAGGGTGATCTTTTATATGTCTACAACACAGCTTAGAGTTTAAAATGATATATTGTCTATGGTTGGTCATGTAATTTAATGACACAAAAACTGGGTAATGAGCTTCCAGTAGTTTTTCTGTTATTTTATGCATTCATTTTTTAGATGATTGTATAAATGAGGCTCCAAGTTTGTAATCTATAATGATACAGTGATATATGTATATAGTAAATACATTGTCTTTGCAGTTTGAACACTTTGAGTATTTTTCTGCCCTCTGATGATAGTGTCCATGCTTTCATGCTTTTTTTTAACTGTGCTCTCTTTCTTCCTGTCCATTTTTTAGTTGCCTGTACATATCCCAGTATAAATTCAGTTGGTAATTATTGCTGACAAAAATAAATAAATCAGTTCCTTCAGAATAAATCTTTGGGATTTGACTATACATTATGCCTCACAAAACCCTGGCCTCTGACATACATTACATTAATTTCAATAGTAAAAAATGACTTCAATTTCCATCTAAAATTGAATGACTTTATATGATGGCTTTTATGATCCTTTTATTGTACTTTGTATAGTCCTTTGGGATCTTGACAAAGACTAAGAACGGTTTTTGAAAGGGTTTAAAAAAAATGACATTAAGAAGAGTGAATTATAACCAAATTTGCATTAACTGCATTTTCACAATAAGTACATTCCTTTAGGTGTATATTTGGTTAATAAATGCTGAATTACCTGCACTGCTGTGGTGACTACAAATGGACAGCATGCTGAGTCTTTTCTCCAGCTCACTGGCCTCCTGGCTAATCCGGTCTTCTACAGACGACTGGTTAGCATTGGGGTCTATGGAAACAGAATTTCATTACATTTGAATTAAACCAATACAGTGAATGTTCATCATTCATACTGTACACACGTGCACCGACATATATCCTTATGGTCACACACAAAGCACCAGACAGCACTGATTCGTCTCCGAGCATTAAGTCGTGTACGATCCATCACTGCTGTATCACTGTCTCTGCTGGTAGAATTACCGGAGCCACTAGCCACATTTATCAATTTCCACTGGAACATCACAGACACGGCCTCACAGCAATAATCTCTCGCATAATGTAGATCCAGACTCACACACGAGACGCTTTGAGACCTCCTTATGTATTTGCCAGTAGGTTTGGTAATCATTCTCTCACACAATAGAATAAATCAGGACACCAAACACAAAACGCTCAAATTAGACAATAAGTCAGTCAGGGGAGAACAAGTAAATAAAAGCCTCTCCAAGACTGGAACAGAACATACAATAGAAAAGTTGTTATGGAGGCATTCCGACTTTGTATGGTTTAGCTGTACTGTAGATATTTTTGGCATCTAATTAGCATGGAAAGTCAATTTCATGCTGGTCTGAAGTAGCGAAAAAAGCTTTTAAGCAATGCCAGAAGCAACAAATAGACTGAAAAATCAATACCACACAAGCAAAAACAAACTGCAAGTTGTTTTTATGCTGCAATCCTATGAATAAATAAAGTGTGTAGCTTTTGTGTTAAAATACATTATATTATATGTATGTGTGAATCATTAGATGTTCAGTAATATACAGTAAGCTGCTATTTTTTTTTGCTTGGGCAGATAAAAAGCAGTGCTGTATACAAATAAAAAAAAATTATTTAAAGGGTTTCATCCTCATATTTTTATTTTGCACAATATTTCATTTTTCATTTTTCCTTCGGCTTAGTCCCTTTATTCATCAGGGGTCGCCACAGCAGAATGAACCGCCAACTTATCCAGCAGCCTGCACCACGTCATGTCGGAAGACTCTGCAGCACATTGTCTCCCGTCTCACCCGGAAAGCCATCAGGATTGCAGGTGACCCATCCCACCCATCTTACAGCTACTTCAGCCTGTGGGTAGCACGTTCGCCTCACAGCAAGAAGGTCACTGGTTCGAGCCTCGGCTGGGTCAGTTGGTGTTTCTGTGTGGAGTTTGCATGTTCTCCCTGTGTTTGCGTGGGTTTCCTCCGGGTGCTCCGGTTTCCCCCACAAGTCCAAAGACATGCGGCACAGGTGAATTGGGTAAGCTAAATTGTCCGTGGTGTATGTGTGTGAATGAGCCCTTTAGCTGGAAGGGCATCCGCTGCGTAAAACATATGCTGGATAAGTTGGCGGTTCATTCCGCTGTGGCGACCCCAGATTAATAAAGGGACTAAGCCAAAAAGAAAATGAATGAATGAATATTGCCTGTTTGCACCGTAGGCTGAGAGGACTGTAATTTCATCTGTGCTGTTTATAAAGAATGTTCCGCATATTTGACAATAAAACTGACTTGACTTGACACAGCGGATGCCCTTCCAGCTGCAACCCAGTACTCGGAAACACCCATACACTCACATTCTCTCACACACACTACGGCCAATTTGGTTTATTCAATTCACTTATAGTGCATGTCTTTGGACTGTGGGTGAAACCGGAGCACCCGGAGAAAACCCACGCGAACACGGGGAGAACATGCAAACACCACACAGAAATGCCAACTGACCCAGCCGGGACTCGAACCAGCAACCTTCTTGTTGTGAGGCGACAGTGATAACCACTGAGCCACTGTGTCGCCCTTCTGCAGAACATATAAAACCCAATTGACTGATTGACAGAAACTGATTTTGCAATCAATACCCTGCACATCTTATTTATCACTGGCATTATGAACTCATGCTCAACCTTTATTGAATGTCAAAGGTTAAAATACATCAAGTGCACGCAATTAATGACATTTAATGACAGCTAGAACAACTGTCCTGACATAGTATGTATGACAGACGAGAACTTAACTTAATGTAACATTGCATGAATCAGAGAATTCAGTGAATGTGTTGTCATAAAAACTGAAGCAAACTAATTTTGATTTATGCATTTATACTTTCAGAAGGCAATCACAGACAGTGGTGGAATTTGAGGGCCAAGCATTACTGGGATTTTTTTTTTGACATGATTGCAGGCAATTTTCATTATCAAAAATGCTCAAAATGATTACGTTTGTTGTTGCTCCACAGAGAAATATCTTTACTAAAATATCTTTGAAGGCACAGAAACATGATTCTGCCTCTGACTATTTTCCTTGTCATTTCTGAGTTGCAATAACAAACTTTAAATGTTGTGGTTTTGAGTTTATATCTCACTTTATCTAAGGGTCTGTATTTACATTGTACAGTCTCAGAATTACGACTTTATTTCTCGCAAATTGTCAGTTTTAGCAGTTCCACAATTCTGGCTTTATTCTACACAATACTGACTTTATATCTCACAATTATGGATGCCCCAAATATTTGGCCGTGAAATAGGTTTAGCTTAATGAACAGTAAATGATCTAGAGAAAATCTCCTTATGATTACTCTTTTCTATGGTTTATAGAGCATATCGATGACTTTGATGAATGATGATACAGTACATTTCATTTTTTTATGGATATTGTAAAGGCCAATTCAACAAAAACAACTGAAACCTCTTAAATATGCCAAATGTTCTAACAATGTTGGCCACTGTATATTTTCTCTGTGATTTTATGTTACTGTCAATAAAAATGGTTATTTTATTGGCTTATGTTTTTTTTTTTTAACAGTAAGATGCAATTGACTTAAATTTGAAAGTCTTACAAATGTCTTTATATTATTTAATAAAATAATTATAATCAAACATTTTTGGTTTTGGTTTTTAGCCAAGTCCATCCAAAATTTCCAGAATTTTCATTTCTGTGAATCCCTACTCACAATTTTGACCTCTCAGAATTGCAAACTTGGAGCTGAAGATTGAGAGATACTAATATAAAACTACCAATTCTGTGGAAATTTATCTAAATTGAGATAAAAGGACACTATTAGATTTTAACATTTTATTTACATTTAATATACATATACATCATAGATAGATAGACAGACAGACAGAGTTGAAGTCAGAATTATTAGCCCTCCTGTTCAATTAAAAAATATATATATTTTCCCCAATTTCTGTTTAACAAAGAGAAGATTTTTGTTGACACATTTCTAAACATACTAATTGTAATAACTAATTTCTAATAAATGATTTATTTTATCTTTGCCATGATGACAGTACATCATATTTTACATAATTTTCAAGATATTAGTAACTTAAATGCAATTTAAAGGCTTACTACGTTAGTTAGGTTAACCAGGGAAGTTAGGGTAATTAAGCAAATCATTCTATAACAGTGGTTTGTTCTGTAGCCTATTGAAAATCTATATTGCTTAAAGGGGCTAATAATATTGACCTTAAAATGGTTTTTAATAAAAATTAAAAAAAAAAACTTTATTCAAGCCAAAATAAGACAAATGAGACTTTCTCCAGAAGAAAAAATATTATAGGAAATACTGTGAAATCTATACACTTAGAAATATTTTAAAAAGAATAAATATTGCACAGGAGCCAGGAGGGCTAATCATTTAGCATCAAATGTATGTATACATACAAATATTCATTCATTCATTCATTCAGCGACCTTCTTGCTGTGAGGCGATCGTGCTACCCACTGCGCCACCGTGACGCCCACATACAAATATTCATTCATTCATTCGTTTTCTTTTCAGCTTAGTCCCTTTATTAATCTGGGGTTGCCAGATAAGATTTTTCTTTATTGGGTTTTCTTTAATGATTTTTTGTTTTACAGTTTTTCCATATTTTGATTATGCACAGTGCTCAGCATAAATGAGTACACCACTCACAGATCTCTCTTTTTAATTAATATATAATTATTCATTCATTTTCCTTCGGCTTAGTCCCTTATTTATCAGGGGTCGCCACAGCGGAATGAACCGCCAACTTATCCAGCATATGCTTTTACACAGCGAATGCCCTTCCAGCCGCAACCCATCACTGGGAAACACCCATACACACACTACGGACAATTTAGCTTACCCAATTCACCTATATCGCATGTCTTTGGATTTGTGGGGGAAACCGGAGCACCCGGAGGAAACCCACGTGAACACGGGGAGAACATGCAAACTCCACACAGAAATGCCAACTGACCCAGCCGAGGCTTGAACCAGCAACCTTCTTGCTGTGAGGCGACAGCGCTACCCACTGCGCCACCGCGTCACCCCACATACAAATATACAATTTTTAAATCATAATTCAAGCCTTCTTACAATGTCAATGTAATTAAGGGAAAATAAATAGCACCCATCAAAAACATGTCCTCAGAGCATAAATCACATCTGTAAATGGGTCTATGTAAATAGGTAGTAATTTAGCATACACCTTTTTTTTTCCTGAGCAACACTACATTTATTAGAAGGAATGGCCACGGAGCAGCCTCTGCATAATATTGCTGTTTCGTGGATCAATCTTGGGGTTCGAACTATCCAACAAGCTCTGACTATGATTCACAGAAAACCTTCAGGCCACACATCCTACTTTTATGTTACTGACCGCGTGTCAGCTCTCTGCAGGTTTCTATTCTCACTGCTTTTGTCACTGTGCAACCTTTCAGCCAGACCTGATCGTTTTATCTCAATATCACTGGCTCAGCAGCTCAATGAAACCATTCTCTGTGTGTCATTGTGGCAGTTTGATCTATAAAATGATATCTCATACTCATTACGGTTTAATATACTACTATGCTTACATGCTAAATCTATCTTGGATCGATCAGTAAACTAAATGTGAATCTTGCATTGATTTTTAGGACAATAATTCAGTATTCAGGAAGTCATGTTAGGTTCCATTAAAATGATAAGTGCCACATGGATATTATTATGCTCTGTCGAGATGGAGCCACTGAATGCATGAATTTAAAAAGTGATTGCCATTACAAAGTAAGACTCATTAGAGTTAATTAACCTTAATGAATATGACTGTCTACAGCGCTGCTATAGCTGCTAGATGTAAAAATCTGCTAGTAATAAAAAAGAACTCAATTTTAACCACTCATATTGGTGACACAAAGCATTGCACTATTATTATATTATTATTTCACTAGTTTGACTAAAACGTAAGTCCACTGTAAATAAGTTACTTATACAGTTTCAGAATGATTGTTAATTCTATGTTCTGTTAATAACCCCAAAATAAACACTATATTTAATTGCCTGATTTAAATATCTCCTCAAATAATAATAATAATAACAATATATTTATTATGTGGGGTGACACGGTGGCTTAGTGGTTAGCTGAGCCACACAGCAAGAAGGCCACTGGTTTGAGTCCCTGCTGGGTCAGTTGGCATTTCTGTGTGGAGTTTGCATGTTCTCCCTGTGTTGGTGTGGGTTTCTTCTGGGTGCTCCGGTTTCCCCCACAGTCCAAAGACATGCGGTATAGGTGAATTGAATAAAACTAAATTTGCCATAGTGTATGTGTGTGAATGAGTGTATATGGATGCTTCCCAGTACTGGGTTGCAGCTGGAATTTGAAATTCATATATATATTGGTGAACATGCAAAAACAGCCAATGGTGTGCCCATATCCAACGAGAAGATGCTTTGCTTAAGTATTCATGACATCATGACATTCATCAACAGTGAGGACGAACATTTCAGATGCATTCATTGATCAGAAGTCTGGGTTTTTTTTTTTTGGCTTTGCTTAGTTTCTGCATGTTTTGTGTTTTTTTTATCGCATAAGAGCAAAATATCTTATTCCATACTTGGTAAAGCTGAACTTTTCGAAACTGTGACAATAACTACTGCAAAAAAGAGGAGGTTTTGTGACCCTTTAAAAAACAGCCAAGCAATCAACTGTCAAATTAAGAAGACACTTTTCTCTCGAGGTAATTATCTTATGCCTAACCTCATTTCTGTTGTGATATGTAAAACTGTACTGAGTTCTAAGAGAAACATTAAATAATGCAATGCCTTTTTAAAGATAGAAACCTGACACTGAATATCAATCATATACGGCGCTCAGACGCAGAGATGCACAAACAGCCGACAGCTCACACACATCAAGCTAATGAGGCTAGCATTAGCAACTCCGACATCTCTGAACTGAGCTCTTACATCACCCACCACCACAAATATGAACTCACCTGGCAGGACTGGCCGCAGTCCAAACGGCCCTCTGCTTGGCGAAATGCCACGAACGATGCAATCGACCAAAAAACTGATCTGTTCTCCATCTGCACACGCAAGAAAGAAAACACCGGCCCCTGCAGAGACAGACAGAAAAGAAATAGATTCTTAACAACTCAAGGCTGTTTTATTCAAGCAACCTAATGCACCATTTGGAATTCAGATTGATATTAATAGTCCATAGCACTGAATAGAAGATTAATTTCAGTAACGACCACAATAGCGGTCACAGGATTAGTACAAATGAAGGAACGTCAAGTCATTCCTCTGAACAGACAGGAACATTCACATTTCACTGATTCAGAATGAATGAATTACTACATCAAGACAACGGAGCCAAGAAAAACTCAAAGTACAAATAACACAAAGTGCAGGATTAGTTTATCCAAAAATGAAAATCCTGTTATTAATTACTCACTTTCATGTCATCTTAATCCCCTGAGATCTTCATTCATCTATACAACACAGATTAAGATATTTTAGATCAAATGCGAGTGCTCCCTCATCCTCCATATACAGCAGTGGTGAAGACTCTCAAAGTCCGGAAAAGGAAGTGAAAAACATTCCATGTGACTTCAGTGGTCCAACTGTAATCATACGAAGCTCCAAGAATCCTTATGTGCACAAAAAATAGAAAAACAACTTGCTATGTCAAGTCAGGGTGTGCATTTACTGAGGCCAATACAATGTTTGCATGTTGTGCTGCTGACTCTAATGGCAATATGATGTATTGCCCATAGTTACAAAGTCATATTTACAGTTATTTGTGCACAAAAGGTGTTCTTGGAGCTTTGTACAATCACAGTTGAGCCACTGAAGTCACATGGAATGTTTTAATGATGTTATTGGTTCTTTTTCTGGACAGTTGCTGTATATGGAGGATGAGGGAGCTCTCTGATTTCATCTAAAAATCCTAATTTGTGTTCCAAAGACAAAAAAAAATCTCTGGGAATTAGAACAACATGAGGGTTTGTAATAACAGACTTTTTTTGTAAACTAATCCTTTGAAGGCTGATGATTTTCTAATAAGATTTTTGTTTTTAACAAATTACTTTTTTTTGTGCAGTTTTTACAAGCCAAGGTCTTTGTGGCTTTTCTTTAAAACAACCACAAAAAGAATTCTATAAAAACTTAATGTTTATTTTGCTCTTTTAATTAAGCATAATGTGTAATTTTTAAAAATAAGAAGGACTGTGTGCCAAAACACAGTGCCCACACCTCCTCCATAAAAATGTCAAGAGCATCTACAAAGCCTGCAACACCTTTCAAACTATAATAAGTGCTGGCAGACAAACAGCAAAGCGTTCGGAAAAGAGTGCTCCAAGTACAATGGGAAAACTGGGGTAAACAAAGGCATTATTTACAGCAAGATGCATTAATGATTCATCCACAGACAGTCAGATTATGACTGTTTTTCTTTGTAGGACGCAATGAGGAAAGAGAATTAGGAGGTCTTTCATTTGTGTAAATATAGTCCTGTCAAATCCCACAGCGTCACTGTGGAGACGGTGAGCAGTATAGGAGTGACAGTCCTTTACAAAAATAACCATAACACCCTTAGCTCTTGGTTTCATACTTCATAAACACACTGGTTGGCTATTAATACTCGAGACATGTGAGCGAGTATGTGGTTATTTACCTTGCCCACATTTTAAGAGAATGAAACAGACCTGTTAAAGCAAAGGCTCATTCAAGAATAATAAAAATCGTGTATAAATATCATCCACAATAATATTTATTATAAGCACACACTATGCTTCTTTAAGTGCTTGAGCTCTCGACTGTCAATGTTTTTAGCATTCATATGCTGTGAAAAAAAAATTCTAAAAGTAATTTCAGCAATATTGTTTCTCTGTGCGATTGTCATTATAGTTGTGATGTGAACAATATTTAGAACTATACATTTATCATATCAGAATCATCCTTCATGTGAACTTTAAAGTGCAGCATTTATTTTAAAAATACCCAGATGACTTATCCCATTTTCAGCATCACAATTAAATTCTCAGTAGTATCAGCAGTTTTTCCTCCATATTTGAATGATATGCCAAACGAGACAAAGCCTGTTAAAATTACAGCTGTTTAAATAATGGCATAAAGCATTTCCACATACAGCAAACACACACTTGCCACTTCATTGCATACATTTGGTACAGTAGCTGCTTGTTAACACAAATATCAAATCAGTCAGTCACGTGACAGCAATTAAATTCATAATCAAGATGAGGTAACCAAGCATCAAAATTTCAGAAAGAGTATTTCAGAAACTGGGGATCTACTGGAAATTTCACGCACAACGTTATTTAGTGTTTACAGAGAATGGTTTGAAAAAGAGACAATATCCAGTGGCAGCAGTTCTGCCTACACAGTGACCTTTGGGATGTGTACTGTAATGGGAAATTCACATCATGGATGTACAGCCCACAAATCTACAGCAGCTGTGTAATTCTATCATGTCAGTATGGACCAAAAACTCTGAGGAATATTTCCAAGACATTGTTAAATCTAAGCCTTGATATTCAATAATTCAATATATTGTGATAATAAACATTCACAATATTGATATTGTATCGGCACTTCAAAATACAGGTAATAATAAGTTATTACATTTAACTTTTATGGCCCATTTCCACTGAGTGGTACGGTACGGTACAGTTCGGTACGCTTTTATGTCCGTTTCCACTGTCAAAAGGTACCAAAAAGGGATCATACCACTTTTTTGTACCCTTTCCAAAGGGTACCTAGCACAACAGAATGGTATCAAAAGGGTGGAGCTAGACGCGCAGCTGAACGCTATTGGTTTACAGAGAAACGTCACTAACATGTGCAACAAGCCAGGAGAATGAAAACAAAGGAAGCACCATTTTTAAATACACACCTGAGACATTACATCATAATAATACATATAAAGAGCCATGGTTCACCCGAGCTCAAACAAACATTGTCGTCTACTTGTGATAAACAGCCACATGCCAAAAAGAACAGAATCTGCTGTGTCCTGTTGTTGTTAGAGTGCCTTTTAAAAATATTCACATTGCTGTATTTGCAGTGCTTATTCATCACAGCACCAAAAGCTGGAAGACTTAATACGTGTTCTTTTTTATTTCGTAATTAATGCCTAATAATGGTGTATTTAATAAAGTGGTAGGGCAGTCTACGTACTCCACAATTTTTTACTAACATATTGCCATTCACTGATACACTTTAAAATTTGCAAAGTGCAAAATTTCTAATCAGCTAAAGCTCAAACATTCATTCATTCATTCATTTTCTTTTCGGCTTAGTCCCTTTATTAATTTGGGGTCGCCACAGCGGAATGAACCCCAACCCAGCATATGTTTTACACAGCGGATGCCCTTCCAGCTGCAACCCATCACTGGGAAACATCCATACAGACTCATTCACACACATACGCTACGGACAATTTAGCCGTCCCAATTCACCTGTTGCGCATGTTTTTGGACTTGTGCGGGAAACCGGAGCACCTGGAGGAAACCCACGCCAACAAGGGGAGAACATGCAAACTCCACACAGAAACGCCAACTGACCCAGCCGAGGCTCGAACCAGCAACCTTCTTGCTGTGAGGCGAACGTGCGCCACCGTGCAGCAAAGCTCAAACAGAGTCTTGTAATTACAATAGTGCTGTCAGTTTCAGCTTGTTTTAAATCTCATGACATGTTTTTCCATTGTTGATGCCAGCCACATTGTTTTTACAAATGCCCTACCTGACAGCACGGAAAACAGTGATCTACAATCTGTCCAAGTCTGTTGACAAACTAAGCAAGTGAACAAACTCACACCCGTTCAGTCTCTGAAATCAAATGAGACAGCTGACACGCTCACTAATTGCACTGCCAGTATGTGTTTTGTCACTGCGTGTGGCCTGTGACATTGAATCGTGCTAGAAACAGCAACAAGGCCATATTTTCAATTTAATTCACTCTGGCCTAGAGCAGCCAACCGCTGAATTACACTAATGGCAGTGGGAGGGACACGACCTCTTGGTGGCAGAGACCCATCAGAGCTTGTGGTTGTCCAACTATAATGACACTAAAGCACTGGAAAACTTATATGTGCTTCAGACAAGATAATTATTTTACGCTATGCATTCATATGTGAACTTGGAGGTCAATTTCTCATTTATGTCATACATTTTCAAAAGATCTGTGCGATATTGAAGAAAAATGCTATATGCGATTGAATGCTAAATAATGCGATATTCAATATGCAATATGACATTTAAAAATGTTACAACCTACATATGCTTAATATTATTTCGGGAAAAATAAGGCATTGCTACAACTTCTGAAAGTGAACAGCCATGTTTTACTGTTGAATAAAACAAGTCAGACATTTTAACAACATAAACAAATAAAATATAATCACCACAAACTTTCACTGGTATAGTTTTATCAACCTGGAAATTGCAACCTAAACAATCTAAACAAACCAAAAAAAACCCCTGAAAATTGCTTTCTACAGTATTTCGATATCCATACTAAAGTAGTAATGGATTTTTGGACAAAACAAAACAGCATGTCCACTCTGCTTGGTTTCAAAGACGCACATTGTCAAATAACTGCATTGCCTTATGTGCTGAAAAGTCTATCAGAGGGTGTGCTAGTGGCAGGCACACAATGATACATTTGTATTAAATCACTCATTTACTTAATGAAAATGCTATATTTTGATATTTTAGATATATTGCAGAGCCCTATATTTGTCAAAATGTATAATGTGGTAATAGTTTTTGTAAAGCAGATTCCGACTCACTCTAACTGAACAAGCTGTCTTTATACAGAATGAATTTGTTTGTGGACAAACATTTGAATAAGAAATAGTTTTGTTGGTAGCTGCAAGCACAAACTAAAAAACAAATTAGATCAAACTCCAAAAAAGTCTGTAAAATTATGGCCCAGTGTACGGTTGTAAGATTTTTCTTTATTGGGTTTTCTTTCATTTTTTTTTTTTTTTACAGTTTTTCCATATTTTGATTATGCACAGTGCTCAGCATAAATGAGTACACCACTCACAGAACTCTCTTTTTAATTAATATATAATTATTCATTTATTTTCCTTCGGCTTAGTCCCTTATTTATCAGGGGTCGCCACAGCGGAATGAACCGCCAACTATTCCAGCTTATGTTTTACGTAGCGGATGCCCTTTCAGCCACAACCCAGTACTGGGAAACACCCATACACTGTCCAGTCACACATGCGCTCATACACTATGGCCAATTTAGTTCATCTAATTCACCTATACTGCATGTCTTTGGACAGTGGGAAAACCAGAGCACCCGGAGGAAACCCACGCGAATACGGGGAGAACATGCAAACTCCACACAGAAATGCTAACTGGTCCAACCGGGACTCGAACCAGCAAACTTCTTGCGGTGAGGCAACAGTGCTAAGCCTGAGCCACCTTACCGCCTAATATATAATTAATAAACACTTTTATAGGATGCTTTACAATAATATGTTTGTGCATATACACATTAGATTAGTCCATACCAAAGCCAAAACTGAAACTAATCTTAAAAACAAAAAAAACCTTAAGGTCACAGTCCAAAGATTTGTACAGCCAAATTAATATTTTGTGTCAACATTATCAGAAACATTAAATATAGAAACATTAAAAAGATTTTTTTTAAAAATTGTCATTTTGTATTTTCTTTTTTTTTGTAATTACTCATTTGAATCGAATTGTATTATCTTGTGTTTGTAAAGAAGTTAGGTGACCACTTGCTTATTTTAATGGATATAACTGTTTAATAAAACTGTTTTGTTTAAATGCACCAAAATAAATTGCCTATATTAATTGAGAAATGAGGCGGCACAGTGGCTCAGTGGTTAGCACTGTCACCTCGCAGCAAGAAGGTTGCTGGTTCGAGTCCCGGCTGGGCCAGCTAGCATTTCTGTGTGGAGTTTGCATGTTCTCCCTGTGTTCGCGTGGGTTTCCTGTGGGTGCTCCGGTTTCACCCACAGTCCAAAGACATGCGCTATAGGTGAATTGGATTAACTAAATTGTTCGTAGTGTATGAGTGTGTGTGAATGAGTGTGTGTGGGTGTTTGCCAATACTGGGTTGCGGCTGGAAGGGCATCCGCTGCGTAAAACATATGCTGGAATAGTTGCAGGTTCATTCTGCTGTGGCGACCTCTGAAATAGAGACTAAGCCGAAGGAAAATGAATGAATAAATGAATGAATAATTGAGAAATGGATTTAATATTTCTTTTCAAAAGGGGGTGTACTCATTTATACTGAGCATTATAGACAGATAGAGTACAATAAACATGAAATATTTTATATTATATGCAATTTTTTTTAAAAGACACAAAAACATGCATCTTAAACATGTGAGCAACAATTTTGCAAAAAACAAAAAAAAAACGACAGCTTTATATATACTTCTACAGATTAAATTTCTGTGCAGATCTGAACGTTCTACTGCAGCAATGAGTGGTACGCTGGGAGTCTGGTGTCCAATGTGAGCACCCTTACCAGTTCTTCTACTTGGCAGGAGACCTTTCACATGCAGCCTCCTCTTCGTCTAAACACATAAAACTACCCACAGTTCCCTGCATAGTGCATTCAAACAGCATCCAACAAATACTTCAAACACCACTGAAGTAACTAAATTACCATGATTATGATAATAAAAAAACACATTTTCCATTGTGGCATGGCTGTCGCTGTAAGGAAGTTTCATGCAAGATTGAGCGCCAAAGCTGCTGAAGCCAGAGAACAGCTGCAGACGGATTTGCCCAAGCAGCAGCTGGTGGGTTTCACTGGTGCTAACGCAACGTCTTACACTGGAGCATATCACACATTACCACAATCTGTGTGTGGGTGCACAAAAGTAACGTGTACCGATTCTGCAAGTATGGGCGGGAGCGAGAAAACGAGAGTGAGAGATGAGACCGTGTGTGAGGTTATCTGATTTTCACATTTACTATTGGCAAGCACTTCTGCGCTACTTCCACCGGAGAAAATATCACTAAGACCAAGTGAAAAAGAGACAGAAGGAAACGACTTTGTACAAGAACGAGCCAAACATTTCACTCAATTATCAAAGGACTTATTGAATAAAGTGAAGTAATCTGCCAAAACAAACTAAGAGAGAGTCCAAAAATCAATTTGCATTTCAAAAAGATCAAGTGGCAAATGAGCAATTCAATAAGGAATTCCACTGAACGAACAAAAGAACAATAACACTTACAGTAGCCACATCTTGTCCCGCCCTCAAAGACAAATCCATTAGGAAAGGCACCGTAACGTCTTAAGTCCGACAGCTTCCATTGGCCGATGACGGATGGAGGGAGGTCTCTGGCAACCACAAGCAGGTTGTTGCACAAATGCAGGGAGGCCGGGCCACTTTCTAGTTTGGTGCCAGGCTGGATGTTGACGTTGAACCTGTGGACTAAAAGAGGGACACTTTTAAGAAGAGCTTATTAGAAGAGAACATGTCTTTATAATTAGCACACTGCAATGAAAGCAAAACAGCTGTTCTGGAGACAGTCTGGAAAGGCCTTATGTCATGCTGTAATGGCAAAGTACAGTGCATTATAAAATCCTAAAAACTGTTATTGTACATTCAAATAAAAAAAGGCAGTTTTCATGACTCACAACAGTCTTTGTACATAATGCTAAAAGTAGCGAGGAATATTCTTGAAGTACTGTTTTGTAATGCATGGCATTCTTTGTGAATCATTTGTCTGTGGTTCAAACACGTGATGTCACAACTGTGGATCAGTTTTACAATCTGTAGACATTTTAATGAAACACTGGTAAAGTTCCATCAGTTACATTTACTAACATGAACAAACCTTGAACAAATGTTAAATTACAATATTTATTAACGCTTTGTTAATGCTAATGAAAATAAAATTCTTGTTAAATTTAAAAAAATGCATTAGTAAATGCTGAACCATGAGTAATACAAGTATACAAGTATTGTTCATTATTACTTCATGCTATAAAATACATTTACCAACACTAAATGGAGCTATTTTGTAAAGGGTGACTAAAATATTTCCATAATTTAAAAAAAAGTTATTAGTCTTTATATGCATGTTTTGGTCTGACTTTTGGTCATATATATATTTGACAATAACTACAGCACTTAACATACAGGGTTTTAGTGAATTCAGACCCTTCCACAAATCAATTTCCATATTTTCAAAATAAATTTTGTAGTTGTTTGTAAGGAATGTTGTTAGAATATCTTTAATCTGCCAATAAAGCACTGAAAAAAAATAATAAAAGATGAATTTGCAAACAAATAAATCCACAATATTGCTTGTGAACAAATTTGAACTACATTTTGTTAATATACTTAAAATATCTAAAATTATATATTTGATCAGAATTGTATTAATATTTACTAGGGCTGCACGATACTGAGAAGATATGCAATATTGTTGTGGAGCACTCTGAGAACAATATTTATTGCAATATAACATTTTCCTAGATATTTTTTGAAACTCAACATCATAATTAAATAATTAGGTAACACATTAATCTAGTTGCATCTAAATCAGGCAAAAAAAACAACCTGTCAATATGCAAGCATGTAGAATTTAAAACATTACGGATGACTGAAAACCTCAGCAGATATTCTGACTCTTATTGGCTATCATTTTCCTCCTGTCTCGTATCCCACAATTATTGTTTATTTTCAGCTCTAGGTTAACTTTTGAGCTACTCTAGCCAATAGCAAAAAAATCCTGGGGAGGCAGAAATAAAAACAGCCTAAGGCCCATCTGATTGGTCAAATTTGACAAACAACCTATGCATGCAACACACAAATGATTGACAGATAAATTAAATGTAATTTATCATACCTCTCTGCAACAGGGATATTGCATATACTAATATCGTGATAACAATAATTATTCAATACATCGCGCAGCCGTAATATTTAAATTTTCATTTTTTATATTTTCAAAACAGAAAACACAATTTTACAACTCCCTGTAGCTTAAGTAGATCATCAATGAATTTGTATTTGCATCTCAATTTTTATTTGTGATTTTGAATGCATAGAGATCTTTGAAGTAAATTAAATTCAAGTTCAATACATCATTTATGGGCCTGATTATCTGACGCGGGCAAGGGAATACTCTAAATCATTTGGAAAAATACTTAAATTTATCATATAGAGACTAGTAATCAATACATTGCAAACAGGCATAATTAATTATATAGTTTGCCTGCAGCAATGTGTGTGCATGTGCTGCATTAATGATAGGATTAATGTTTTTATGCCATCACACATAACACACAAAGACACGCAAAATGTATCCATCATCTGATGTTAGATATATAAATTCCACACAACGCTCAGATCTCCAATACCAAGCAAAGCCAGCCGATCTAAAGTCACTGACGCATCAATCATGAGCAATGTGAGGTGACTTGCTACAGCACAGTACGTTAAAGCAGTTTAGAGAGGAACTGATAAAAGCAACAGAGCAGAGTGAGACATCAGCACCTCGCTTCGCCAGACTCCATCTATCATTGTTCTGATTGCCTCAAAGCAAAACAAATAAACAAACACGGACCTGAAAAATCAAGGAGGTATCAGGGCAGAGACGACACATGCATTAAGAGCTGTCAGCATAACAGCTGTCAAACATTTTTTTTAAACAAAGTAAAGAACAAAAAAATATATATCAGACATATGACAATTTCACATTTCATCTGCATAAATGGAAATGGAAATTTTTCCGAGTCCAAGAGGCTACACTCAATTTTTTTAGTACGTGTTACTCTGTCAAGTGCATGTTCAAGAAAAACCTGAGATCTGATGATGTATCACACATCACAGAGACCCAATTATAACTTCACTGCTTTCTCAAAGGGCACGCCAAACCTCTCGGACGTGAGTGTAGGTGTGTGTGTGTGTGTGAGAGAGACCAAAAAATCAGCCGCTTGGGTGTAGGTGTGTGTCTGTGCGTGTTTTTTGAGGCTGTCTGGGATTAACGGATTCAGTAGTGGTCTTGACTCATGTAGTGCCCTGGGTGAGATCAAACAGATGCCCACCCTCTACCCCAATTATAGAAGTACTAATTACACATATTGCCTCATATTACAATAAAACAAATGATAGCTAGATAGAATACTAAATATTGGTTTGAAAATTTTATATTTGTAATTTGTAGCTTAAAAGTGCTTACAAAATTGACAAGCCATCAATCAAAGAAATGCAGCGCAGTACCATTTTTTTTTTATTAAAAACATGTTCAGTAGGTCATTTAGGTTGCTGTCAGTTTAAGATGGACGCACAGATCCAATGTATTGATCCATTTTCTCCCAGCTGTTTGTTCACTTGAGACATGATCCACTGTTTATGTGAGCATTAGCATTTTGAGATAACTTTAGGTATATTTGCCATTAAAAATGCAGTAATATTAAAGAGAACTGAAGAAAAACATGTAAGCTGTATGAAATGACTACTCTTCCATCTTATAACAATACTAATTGAAAAATGTCTAATAGTATAATTTACAACATACTTCACCATGAGGTATGCACTGAGCACCTAAGCAACGTCTTTCCTTTGCTTGCTATATTTTGAAGTCTTATTAAGCCTGGCGATCAAAGCTATTGTATTATTTGAGCATTAAAATGACATATTTAATGATTTTACATATATTTTACAGTATCACACACGCACACACATCTCTTAATAAGTATTAAGTATTTTAAATACATTTTGCTGAGCCTACAGATTAATGGTAGTAATGTTATAAATACATTTAGTTTCTTGAACAGAATTAGGAGCCATGGATGTGATTTTTGCTTGCCTCTTATGTTTTTGAACTTTCAAAGTGCTGGTAACTGCTGACTTGCATTTTATGAATCACCACGAACCATGGTTTCAAATATTACTTCAGGAGAACTGTACCTTTAACAGGGCATCAATTTAAAAATATTTAAAAAGCATTACAGAAATACAATATGTTCAAATGTCTTTGAGTTTAGTAAACATGTCATGTTGACTAATGCTGTGAAAGCTGTTTTTGTGTTGATTATGGCCTTTTGGGAGCCAGAACTGAACGGTCATTGTATTGCTGTGAAAAGATAAGTCAAGTAATTTGCCTAGTGTGAGATACACAAAAATAACAGCATATGTGTTTGGACTGATATGAGGGTGAGTAAAGGGTGAATTTGAATTAAAGCCCATTCTCATGTGAGAGATGAAACACACACACACGCACAAACACATGCTCCTGTCTCACCCTCTCCAAGGCTGTAGCGGATCCGAGCGTCCCAGGCCAGAAGAGACACTCTGTTGTCAAAGCCCAGCATGACAGACTGGCTCAGGCAGAGCAGACTGAGAGCATAATTTACTCCATCAAAGCCCTGAAGAGCCTCCAGTCCACAGATATCCCTCAGTGTGGCCTGATTCCTCTCTCGCTGTCCTTTGCTTTTCTCTCCCCGCTCCTTATACACCAGCAAGGACAGGCAGTCTGTGATCAAGTAAAAATACAAATAATAAAAAAAAAAACATCCGAAACGTGCAAATTAATAAATAAAAACTGCCAAAATGTGCATTATAATACCAGTGTTTTCTTTTGGGGGGGGGGAGAGGATGTTTGCAACAGTATTGCTGTATACGTACTGCTGTACATTAAATTGTTGTCTAATATCACAGATGTACTGTTATTATTTATGTCAAATAACATCATAAATTAATGTCTTTACCTGCTGTAACACACAATAAAAATTTATTCACTACACTACCTTTCAAGCAGCTGATTGTTGTAATTTACATAATCATCATGAACCAAAACTGACAAAAAGTAACATTTGCATGGGACGCAGTTACTGAGCCATGAAACACAAACTGTCTCTTTCTGTAGACTAGTGATGTGTGTTAATACAACATCATGATAGACTCTCCACGGCGCCTTCACTTGTTGGTTGTTTTGTAAATGTGACCGATGTTTTGTTTTTATGCATCGGTACGAGAGAACAGTCCCCTACATCACCAGACTTCTATAAACAGAATGCAAGGAGTCGAGCAGCTGTCATAACACACACATCAAAAGACACAGTGATCCATGAAAGCAACTGGAGACTAACCTATTAAACAATGACAGCTTCAGGCGACAGATCCAAAAATTACCTGCACCCCAACCAAGATCACCTACAGAAGTTATGCAAGTCTTTAGCTTACACTGCAAATGCTGACGCTTATCATGAGGTACATTTAAGACTAGTTGTCACACTTTTAACTCCAAACACTGAGGTTTTTAAAAAAAATAATATATATATATTTTTTTATGTCAACGTCTGTATATTTGTACATTTCTCTATTGCTCAGGGGTTGAAAAAGTTAATTGAACAGCATTTACTCTGGGATCTCAAAGTGAAACCTGACACTAAACTAACAGAACAACAAATTAATTTAAAACAATTCAATAATATACTCTGGTCATAGAATGTTGACATCATTAAAATTGAAAACATCAACAAACATAAAATATAAATGTCTTTATAAAAATTAACCATTGTTTTACTAATGGAAACGTGTAGGGACTATGTTTTTGGCACATTAGTTAGTAGTCCTGTTTAGTAGACCTATAGCAAAACCATGGTTACCATTGTTTAATTACATTTATAATTATTATTAATGGTCTTTTGGTTAGTAATTTGTAGTTATAAAGGGTGGGGCAACACTGTGACAAAAATATGATGGTATTGGCTTGTTTAAATTTAGTTTGTGGGACAGAATCCAAAAAACATTCTAAATTTAAGCAGTTCTTATGTAGTACTTTCAGACCAAGACAAAAGAACTTATATATTTTTAAACAGTTCTTATAATTTCAGACCATGACAAAAAGTTCATGTAGGCTACAGCTCATGTAACAACAAGCAAAAGACAACTAGCTCTTTTTTTCTATAACACTTAACTTTTAAAAACTAGCTACATTTTGAATGCTGGTCCAAAAACAGCTCGAGTCCAAGTGAATTGCGACATCTTGACACGTGTATTAACTGTGTCATTCCAATATCCCACATAACGATCATGCCAATACCCTACATGCCATCATGAGGTAAAAGAAAAAAACCGTGACAGCGCTACATGACAGGACTTCAAACTTGGTAAGTACGTTCATTAAACGGCTATTTAAATCACTTTATTCACCCCAACACTATTAAAAACCAGCGTAAAAACTTTTCCCAAGCAGAATTTATAGGATTTACCTGCTACCGGCGAAGGTTTCCGAAGAATCACCCATCTGTTTTTCCACTGTGAACGCAAGGAAACAAAAGGCAGAGTTCAAATATGCAAACAAATAAACACTTAGCTTTTGGCACAGCAATGAACGATGCCGTAAAAGTAGTTTGCGTTGCTTTTAACCACCTTTTTCCCCTCTCGGAGTTTGACTTGTCCCTCTACGACAACCGTATCCGTCATCTTGTGTCATGTTTCCCGACAGCTGTGTGCGGTCCGCGGCAGTGAGCGAGTGAGGGGGTCACTTTCAAAATAACCTCCAGAACTCACTGTCTGCTGTAACACACACAAACTCTCTCTCCCCCACAATACTCACACATGCACAGGGCCACCCTCTCTGAACACACACCAAGAAATGTTTTTACAGTTGTCCATTAGGTCAAGGTGACAAGTTATATGCTCCTAATTAATTTACAACACCTGACCTGACCATTCTTTCAAGTCTCAGACAGTCACAGGCTAGGCTGTCTGTTTTGAGAGGATGGTTCATCGCAAAAATGGACAGAGAGAAAAAAAGGTAATTTAAAGGCCATAAGTGGCTTATTTTGAACATTAAAGAACGTTAAAGGCTTAAATTGCCCTAACCCTATCTGCTGATTCTAAGCAGGCACAAACTTAGATGAGCTGATACTTAAACAATGGAGGGGTGGGGGGCTACTTGTGTTCTATTGTGTATTAAAACGGTACCTGTGCTTATCCTGGATGCTGCAACCTATGTGTATGGCTATATTGAAAAATGCAAAGAAACGGCATATAGGCTCACATGTGAGATTGCACCTATATAACACAAATATTATGCAACAGGTAGCTCGGCTAAGAAAAAAATGCATTACAATTTTGTGTTACTCTCAAAGAGAAGTAACTGCATTACTTAGTTATTAATGGAAAGTAATGCGCTGGGTTTTCCTAATTGTTTTTAATATAACAAAGTTCTGGTTTTGGCAAGTGTAGGAGCTCTTTTACACCAAAACTCAAATGTACAGCAGAGTAGCAGCTCAAAAAAGTAAATGCCTTCTCAATCATTGATTTTCCTTCAGCTTAATCCCTTCAAATTGTTATGTGCTGTTATTCTAGATTACACTAAGAATATAGATGCAGAAGAAGCTTAACTTTAACAAAAAAAAAGAAATATAATGCTATGTTCTAAAATTCTGTTTTTATTCATTTTTAGGAGTACTGAATCAGTTTTTTGTGTGCAAGTGACATGGTTAAATGCTTGTTCACCTTTTGTCTACAGTAACCATCAACATGCCATCACACCTCACAGTTTCTCTCAGAATGGGGACAGAAGTGCTGTCAGTCAATAAATGGGACAATGAAGTAACTGTTGATAATTATTTGAAAGAAGTAAATTAAAAAATGAATGTGTTCCTTTAGTTACTGAAAAAATAATTGGATTACATAATTTACGTTGCATACGATGTGCTACACCAAACGTTTGTTTGAATGTTAAAGACTTCATATATACATTTGGAATAAATGTAAATAATGTTTTGTTTCTTGTACATACCAATGATTTAATTTCAAAGACCTTAATGTATCGCAAAGAGCCATGGGTGTTAAATTAGTTTTGCCTTTATGTGTTTTATTTTTGACTCTCCAAGTGCTGGGAGCCACTGACCTGCATTTAATAAATGGACCTGAAGAAAGTCACCTACATCATGGATGGCCTGAGGGTGAGTAAGTTACCAGCACATTTTCATCTTTGGTTGACTTATTACTTTAATAAACATGTAAACCAGCATGCCATTATCTGAACAGCTCATGAACCTTAAACATAAATAAAACAGTTTCATTAAACGAAATAAATATGAATTAAGGGATAAGAACCCTTCTACCAGGATGTAGCACCCAAATATGTGTCAGATGCCAACTGGGCTGACAGTGGGGGAGAAATCGAGGAATACAGTTAACACTGAAGTGAGATGGGACAGCAGCACCACATAGATTTTTGAATCTCAATTAAGAGTCTTGCCTAAAGGCACAACACCAGAAATCTCTACTGGAGGAATCTGTTCATATGCCTGATGCCTCGTTCCATTTGGCCTCCCACAGAGAACCTTTTCATCTACAGCAATAAAATATCCCTTTAATGACATAACCGTATAGCGTTTTTTTTCTTATGTCTGTGTAATTTAAAATACATTTACTTGAAATAACCTAATGGCAGAACACAATGTTCATTAAATTATGTTTATATTATGGTCGTTCTTAAACAGATGCTTTCTTTTTAAAGTGATTACAAAGTGCATGCATCATGTAAATGGCAATTACTGAAAAGGCAGCTAAAAGCTGCAGTATTTTAGGCCCTTAATCAAATAAGCAAATTTGTCACAACAACCATATCAGGGTTTATTTATAATAAATGTCAGATGTTCCTGTTGATGCTCAAGATGCTATTTAGAGCATTCACATTCTGCTGGATTTTATGGGCCACCGGGTTTTGCGCATTTGAACTTGACTGAAAAAATGTTTCATTTAAACTAGAAAATTGCAAAATAGAAGCATTTCCGTGGGTCTCAAACTGTTTTTTAATAAATATTTGTTATTTTTTATGTGAGGTGAATGATGTAAGAGTAGATACCCCTAGAAGATGTGTTCCTTTGTGGCTTTGTGTTGAAAAATCAGCAGTTTTACAGCTTTTTGAACTTGTTCCACCAATGGAGAGATCAACAAATGGAGAAATGTCTGGACCCAGACAAGCAGTAACCTTTCATATGGAGAGATGAGGAAGCTAGGCGAGCAGAAGCGCCTGACAGTAATGGCTGGGCTGGGGTGAAGTTTGGATGAAGGATTGAAGATAGTGGGCGTCAGGCCATTGGCAGTAGTGTAAAAGTCAGAAATGACTTCGTATTGGCAAGCAGCAGAGGCGTAACATGAGAGAATTCCAGAGGTTAAAGACAAGTCAAGCTGAAGCATTTTGAATGCACTCCAGGGGACAAATAGCAGATGCTGGTAGAGGTAGTGGAGGTAGATGTGAAATGACTGTTGTCTGGGTAAGGAGCTGAGAAGACTAGTGGTTAAAACGAAGTCTTGTTGTTTGTGTAGCGTAAAGCATCCGAGACAGTTGAAAGCTTAACCACGCTGTTAAACACGCTGTTATTTAGCTTAACCACGCTGTTAAATACTTTTTGTGGTAACTCCTTACAATAAAGTTCCACTCATCTGTTCACAAATGAAAGAGACCAATTATTCAGCAGCATTGATTTATCTAGCATAGTGGTCGTTTATACTTACAGAGCAAGTTATTGTCAAGTTTAAACCCCAAAGCATATTTAGTTTTCTCTCATAATATGTGAACAGAATTGTGGATACATTTTAATCCCTTCCCATATGCACTCATTTGAACAATATTTTTACTGCCTTCTTCAGTGATGTTTTTTTTTTTTTTTTGTGTTGCATTTGCTGCTATTTCTATTCCGAAGGTTTGTCTAATGGACACTAAGAGCAAAAACAATTAAAAGCACATGTGTAAGCTGTAAGTACATTACATGATTAACAAAATGAGGCAGTGCAGGTACAATATGTGCATACTGTTCTAATAATGAAATTCGCATCAAAAGCATTGTACACAGATTGTTGTAAAAAATCTGAAACTAAAATTTTACACTCAATTAATAAAATGAGGCTGTTCATGTCCAATATAGACATACTGGTCTAATAACAAAATTACCATCCTGCGCATTGTACACAGACTGTATTTCCACAAAAACTAAAAAAACCAAACTTTGCAGGCGATAACAAAAATCAGACGGTGCACATACTGTTCTAATAAATAAAAAATTGCATCACCCACATTGTACACATACTGTTATGATCACCAGCAGTGTTGCTCTTGCAGGCTGCTGGTGATCATAACACATACCCATGGACAAAAACTAAAAAATTAAAAATGTATGTGTGATTTCTAAAATCAGGTGGTGTGCAATATATACACATACTAATAACAAAATTCACACAGGCCCTTGAACAATAACTAAAACTTAGTACACAATTACAAAAATCAGGTGTACAGTATACGCATACTGTTCTAATAATGAAATTTGCATAATGCGCATTGTACACAGACTCTTGCACAAAAAACTAAAATGAACTTAATTACTTTACTGTAATTACTCAATTGTTGGAGCGAATATACACTAAAATGCTGGGTTGTTTCAAGCTAAATTTTCCATATTTTACCCAAACTGGGTTTAAAGAGCCCCTATTATGGGTTTTTGAAAATGACCTTCCATGCAGCGTGTAACAGCAGGTGGATGAAAACATTCAGCTGAGGTTTAAATCTGAAAGTGCACAGTGTTTAAAATTATTGATTCTTTAACGAAAGATCACAGGACTGATCATGACGAAGATGACGATCACTGACAGTTCATTTTCACAACAATACCACAGTGTAGCCAACTGTGTGCTGCGTTTGTTCCTGTCATTTTTCTGATTTTTGATACAATAACCTACGCCGCAACGCGGGATTCGTTTCTGAACTCGTGATCCTCTGCCGTTTGTCTTTGCTATGGCCACCATCAGCTGTTCCTCACACACGCAGCGCGGTCAATTTTCAAAACAGTTCAACTTTTGCCACTGTGTGGATTAATACTGAATGTGTGTCGTTGTTATTACTTGGTGTTAGGTTTAAGAGTAGAGTAATATGCTGGTGTTTAACTGCATTGCTTTATTGCATTCCTGCATTGGGCTCTCACATACTCTCTGCATAGCTGTGGTGGGCATTTCTCTCTGTCTCGTGCTGAACGCAGTCGACCAATCACAACAGACTTGGTCATCGGTCCAATCAGCGCAGATTAGCTTCACGCTAAGGAGGGGTTTGGGAACAAATGAATCGCTGAACGAATCATATAGGAGTCATTGGGATAATTATGTAAAAATAAATGCATATCATATCATATTATAAGACAATGAAAGTGTTTTTTGACTTTGCATGCATATCAGCCTGTTGTTGGAGACCCCCAAAACCAAAATATGACATTTTATAATGCAAAATAGGGGCTCTTTAAAACTACCCAGCATTTTTCCAACGTGTGTCTAAAAAAGCAACATTTAGGAAGTAATCTTTGTGAAATTCCTATTATATAACAGATCAATAAACCACTAACAAATAAATAACCACTTTAACTAACATAATTAATTTACAAAGCAGCAATTTTATTTTATTTTTCATGATTTTTAGAACACCATAAACATGAAGGTCATTCCCTAAACCAGTAATTGGTAAGCAGATTGGATGAAAATGAGATACAATTGTACAAATTTATACAAATGAGCCACCAATTCACTAAAACATACAACGTTTTGAACTAAAATGACAGTCTTGCAATTACCATGTTGTTTAGTGATCGGTTGCATAAAACCTCACAGAGATAGAAAGGGATTCTTAGAGGATATTCTGATTCCTAATAAGCCCTAGAAAGTAAGGGGGGTCAATGACAGAAGTGCAGTGTTTAGCACCCCTGGGGACACTTGGGTTTCATTAGGTTTTGTTCAAGGACACAGTGGCCACAAACAAAGGAAAACCGATGCCAGTCAGAAGTTGCTACTCAGCACCCTGAATCTTTTTTTTCTTTTCTTATTTATAACTATTTTCAAATTTAAATTTAAATTCCTCAATACACACTGATGCTAATGAGGCTGACAAACATTAAATCAAAGTCACTGACCAAAGAAACAAAAATATGTTCATGTTTATTGAAGACAGTTGCTGTGTCGGAGTACAGGAATCATCGATGCATTAGCTTGTGGTTTTACAAATGAAAACACTGCATGTCCTTAGAATACCTACGGCATTTCTTATTGATCTTTTCCTCTCGTGTGTCTTTCCCTTTCAGACTTTACTTCCTCTTCACAATTATCCCTGAAATACGTCTTGGCAGAAAGCAGTGTCCTCGGGTCAATGAAACGTTTCCAACGCTGAACAGTAGCCATTAAAATTCTGTGCGTGAACTTTAGAGACACAAGACGGAGTAACCTCGTCCAGCAAGACAGCAGTAAAGAAGACTACACTAATAGTCCAACAAGCTGGAAAAATATAAAGCAAAAGACATTAGGACAATTAAAATGTGACACCTGATTTTTGAGTGTTATTACAGTGGACTGATATTAATGTGTCCATAAGTAAAGCTAAAATTAACCATATCCACTTTTCACATTTCTAATACTGCTTCTGGGTTTAAGCTAAGCTGAGAATACAATCTCAACAGCCAATTACGAGCACAGCTTGTTCATAATATACACTGAAAAAAAAGACAAAAAAAGTTATGTTACTTGAGCTTATTTTAAAACGTTAATCAGGTTTCAACTGTTTTTAAAAGTTTAACTTAATATTTTAAGTCAGTTTGATTGATGTAAGTTGAGATGACTTGAAGACTTCATTTGATTCAACTAAGAAATTGAAGACAGGAAGAATTTTTTTACAGTGTACATTTAAGCTAAGCTTTTTAAATGTCAAGGTGGTGTACACTGCAGTTTCTGTGCTGGCAGTGTCAGACATTACTTAAAAAAATTAATAATGAATCACTGTTTTGTTTTTATAGACAAGTGCCTGGATGAGCCATTTTTCATCTTTTAATTTAATATTGCTAAATAAGCTTGTGCAATTTACATAAAAATACAAAAGGAGACAGCAGAGGATGACACAGAGAGAAGTAGCTTTCCTTTTTGTTTTGATAGCTGCAAAACTACGCCATATGTTGGAGGTTGAGTTAGAGTCAGGACTGATAAGAGAATGTTGTGTTATTTTCATTTTTCGCCAAGTTAAATTTAAAGTTTTGCAAGTTTAAATTTCATAATTCGCATAGCTAGTTTGTTAACATTATGTCTCTGTAATGCTTACGAATGAGGTTGATATAGGCAGAAAGTGTTTGGTCTTTGTGGCAGCTTAAATGCATTTAACCACACAGGAATTTACAAATGCAATCTGTTCACAATCGTTTTTTGACTACCCCCCGGAAGTGGTTGAAAGCAGGCAAGCTCAAAACAGTTTAAGTCATGTTTACACTTGTATTCAGCATCGTCCACTTGAGATTAATACATTAATACTAAACAACGTGCACCTTTTGTAAAGCTGCCTTGGAATGATGATTATTGTGAAAAGCGCTATACAAATAAACTTGAATTGAACTAAATAACAGAAAAAAAATTTAACGGTCCCTGTCCTGTCATTGTGTGTATTTCTGTTTGGCTTCTGTGTTTCCATGTGCCACACACCCCATTACCTTAGTTGACCTTATTGGTCGCTTTGATTATTTATTGTCTCCACCCCCTCATCATCTCACTTAGCTAATTTTTTCCTTCAGTTTAAATGCCCTTTTGTATTAGTCTATTGTTATCAGTTGTTTTCAGTGTTACTTCCAAGATGTCTATGTGTCACCAACGTGTTTTTTTTCTTCTTCTTGTGGACTGTTAAATATATTGTTTGACTGCATTTGGATCCTCACCTCATGCTTCCTTTGACAGATTTAAAAAAGTAGTCGAATGTGGACAATCTCAAAATGGTTTAGGTTCTGTTTACACTTAAATTCTGAATCATCTACTTGTGATCAAATTGATGAAAATGCATTTTAATACTGGTATAAACAGGGCTAAAGTGGTTTAAAAAATGGACAAGCGCAAAATGGTTTAGTTTCTGTTTACACTTGGATTCAGAGTCATCAACTTGTGACCAATATGCAGTCTCAGACATGCAGTCTCAGACACTATGGACTCAATGGAGCTAGTGATATCACTGTGAGGGGCAGGGTTAGGGTCGGGGTTAGGTGTGCGCATTAAAAGCATTGCATGCAGCTCAGCTTGCATCTGCACCCAGTCTGCAGCCAGACCCTTCTCTGTCAAATTGATGAAAATGCATTTTAATACTGGTATAAGCAGAGCTAAAGTGGTTTAAAAAATGGACAAGCTCAAAATGGTTTAGGTTCTGTTTACACTTGCATTCAGAGTCATCAACTTGAGATTGAATTGACAAAAAAACACCCTATTAATAACAGGGCTAAAGTGGACAAAAATGGATTAGCACAAAATGGTTTAGGTTCTGTTTACACTAGCATTCAGTCATCCACTTGCTATCGAATTCTGACGAAAATGCATTTCAACAGTAGTTAGTGGTCAAAATGGACAAGTCAAAAATTGTTTCATACCCCATTTACACCCGCACCATTGTCCACTTGTGAATAGAACAGAAGCTTAATCTCTTAATACCAGGTGTAAACAAGACCATTTTGTAGAGAGCCACCATTTTCTGCTGTACTGGGAAAGGAGTAGATTGTCACCAGTAGATTGTTAATGATCACCAAGTTCAGCCTATTGTCACGTCAGACAAAAGTGGCATTGTTTTTGCTGTGGTTGCTCTTCTTGCTTGACGTTTTAACTGAAGGCTTGATTGATTTTTTTGCAGCTGGATCAATACGCTTTTTCGTAGGCAGCAGTTCAGCTTGGTCTGAGGTCTGATAAACTCCTGTTCTCATTCTTCCTTTGCTGGTTTTCAGATCACCAACCACCCTCTCCAAGCCTTCAGATTCTCTATTATCACCACCAAGGTCGCCACAATGGATCCCATCAACGTCAAGAGCTCCTCGCACATGAAGAGGAGAGCGCTTGCCTGCTCCTCTGACCCTGGGTGGAGCTGGTGGAGGAGCGGGAGGTGGAAGGGGAGGAGGAGGTGGGGCAGAGGGTGCCCTCCTGTGGGAATATTTGGAAACACTGGTCCTGTCTCTCTGACGTCTTTCATTTTTTACTAAGAAATGATAAACAAAAGGCGAGAGGTACAAATATTAAGATTGTTAAATAATATAGCACCATATTTGCAGGAATGTTGATAGATAACAAACTATAAGTCTAAGAAAATATATTTAGGAATATACAGTTGAAGTCAGAAATATTAGCCCACCTGAATTATTAGCCCTACTGTATATCTTTTCCCCCAATTTCTGTTTAATGGAGAGAAATTTTTTTCCAACACATTTTTTAAACATAATAGTTTTAATAACTAATTTCTAATAACTGATTTCTTTATCATTGCCATGATAACAGTACATAATATTTGACTAGATATTATTCAAGATACTAGTATTCAGCTTAAGTACAATGTAAAGACTTAACTAGGTTAATTAGGTTAGGAGAGTTAGGGTAATTAAGCAAGTCATTGTATAACGATGGTTTATTCTGTAGACAATCGGAAAATAAATATATATATTTGCATAAGGGGGGCGACGCGGTGGCGCAGTGGGTAGCACGTTCGCCTCACAGCAAGAAGGTCGCTGGTTTGAGCCTCGGCTGGGTCAGTTGGCATTTCTGTGTGGAGTTTGCATGTTCTCCCCGTGTTCGCGTGGGTTTCCTCCGGGTGCTCCGGTTTCTCCCACAAGTCCAAAGACATGCGGTATAGGTGAATTGGGTAAGCTAAAATTGTCCGTAGTGAATGAGTGTGTGTGAATGTTTCCCAGTGATGGGTTGCAGCTGGAAGGGCATCCGCTGCGTAAAACATATGCTGGATAAGTTGGCGGTTCATCCCGCTGTGGCGACCCCAGATTAATAAAGGGACTAAGCCGAAAAGAAAATGAATGAATAAATGAATTTGCATAAGGGGCTAATAATATTGACCTTAAATCAAAAAATTAAAAACTGCTTTTATTTTAGCCGAAATAAAACAAAAAGGCTTTCCCAGAGGAAAAAAAATTATAAGGAATACTGTGAAAAAGTCCTTGCTCTGTTAAACATCATTTGGGAAATGTTTGAAAAAGAAAAAAAAGAAAAGGAGGGCTAATCATTTTGACTTCAACTGTATATATCATCATATGATGTGGCAAATCTGAAAATTACTTGCCATAATAACTATGCCACACATTACAGAGGATTCTGTTCTTAAGAGTTTTACAAAAGTGAGCACTTCAGTCACTTTCACGCACCTTATACGAAATAGACATACACAGTTTAGGATTACTGAATGTACATAATCTGTTCTGATGTTCTCCATCATAATATTGAAGCACATTCAACATTTGTGAGCTTGTGCCATGGTTAATAAGAGTGGTCATGTTTTAGACTTCCCTGTCTCGCTACATTAATAAAGGACCATGTTTTCTGCTGATAAATTGAGCGACTGAGACGCTACACAAGTATAGATCATCTCTGTGGAGCTCTGTTTGAAGCTCTGAACAAAACAAATGCTCCGTTTTTCTGGTCTATTTGCATATTTTATGTGGAACTATTTTACGAATAAATAATGAAAAAAAGGTCTATTTGTATACATTATTGATGAACTTACTGGTCCAAACATTGCATTTGGTTTACTAAAAGTTTACCATTCTAAATTTGCAGAATTAATCGACTAATATTCTCTGTAAAAAATGGAGGGTTCCACACAATTCCTTCATATTGTCCCAACACAAATCGATTAAGTTAACTGGATTGAACATAAAACAATTACGTTGTCTAAACAAAACCTCAAGAATTTTGTTGATTCAGCTCATTTTAAATAAGTAGTTTAAAATAAGCAGCAAAAATCAGCAATGACTTGTTAATGCCCACTAAGAAGTCTCTTTCAGACCAAATGCAAAATCATTAGCACCCTCAAAAGCACGTCCCTCTGTTTTCATTAGCCTCTCTGATCTTTAACTAGATTGTGATAAGGTCAATTAGAAGGGATGTTATTGTGGATACAAACTGTCTAAGTATTAAAGAAAAGTGTTGTGAGTAGAAACTGATGTATGGCAAGCCATTTTAACATTTAATCAATAAACCACAGTAGTTTATGTTTTTATACTAATAGTACATATTTTTTTAGATACTAGTATATTTTTCAACAGGTACTATTACTTATTCATTAGCTACTAGTACCTTCCTTTAGTTACTAGTACTTTTTAAAAGACTACATATTCGTTAGATACTGGTTAGATTCGTTAGATACTTCGTTAGATATACTACACTCAATAAAGACACAGAATATTATCATTAGTAACAATCATTAGATACTGTTACTTATTTATCAGACACTCTTATGTATTTAATAGTTGATAGTAGTTCATATTTAATAGTTCTTATTTCATACATACTAGTATTTACTCGTTTGATACTATACTAATAAATTATTAGATATCAATATTAAACTTATTTTTTTACATACTAAGTATTAGCAACTTTATATAAATTAAATTTAATAGATACTAGTACAGAATAGATACTGGTCCTTCAGTACTTAAAATGAACTACAAAGAGTATTTAATAATTTATTTTTAATAGTAAACTGCAGATCTGACTACTAATATTTTAATTGTTTCTAAAATTACTAAAGATACCAGTGTCTAATAAATAAGCACTAGCATTAAATGAATGCTTATTGGTTATTTTAAAAGATGCTAGTCGCCAGAAATTAATAGATGATGATAAAACAGAAAGCTAATTGTGTATAAAAAATATTTATTTACAAGTCACAACTGACATATATAGCTAAAGTAAAAACTGAATAGTTGATATCTCATTGAGTGATCCCCACAGGAGTCAATGGCAAAAATTGTATTTGTTACTACACTAGACAAACTACTGTAATAATACTATAAGAAAAAGGGGAAAAACTTTAATATAGGGACCAATTCTCACTATTAACTAGTGTCTTATTTCCTATTAGTACGATATTGGCTGTTTATTTACCAATTTAGCAGTAATTTAGGAGTTTATTGAGCTTAAAGTTATAGTTCATGTAAATACTAAAAGTAAAGTGTGACCAAAAAGGTACTAATATCAATGACAAAGTAGGTGTGCTTTTAATAGTGACCATATCTAATAAATGAGTACTGGTATCTCTTAAATAAATAGGCCTAAGCAATAAATAGGCACTGGAAGATAATGAATAAGTACTCGTACCTAGTGGAAAAGACACTAGTATCTGAAAATGCAAGTAGCACGAACATAGATTCTAGTAAGTTTTGTAGATGAATTGTTAAACCAGCTTGCCATAACCGATGAAGCCAGAGAAGAGTTTGATCAGGGTGAATGTTGAGTATGTTGTATTGTTGAGTGATTAGAGTTACAGACTGCCCCCTTGTGGCTCTGGATGAAACTACTTGCCTGAAGAGAAGTGGTTTCTGTGTGACACCACTGTCTTGGTCATCATTAGTCCCCCTGGAATTGTCAAGAATATGCATTAAGGAAGTGGAAGAAATGTTCATATTACAGTAGAACTCTTTATTAATAATCTGCACTTCTCTTTAAAGGAGTTCACCCAAAAATTAAATAATAATAATAATAAAATCATAATGTACTCAACCGCCCTCTCTTGTTCCAAATCTTTTCGATTGAAGAAGGTATTCAGAAGAATGTTGTAGAAGTGGAGGGTGAATGAATGATTAATTAAATGTTTAATTTGGGGTAAGATATGCTCAACTTGGGTAAACTATCTGTTTCAAGTTCAAACTCGCGTTAACTGTTACATGCAGTAATCAAATAATCAGTTGCGCGGCCACAAGATGGAGCACCTTGTCTTTTCAGCATCTTACTCATGTTCAACAGAACATGTTGCCCTCTCAGTATTGATCTGAGAACTATATACAGAACTATATTTTCCCAAAACGTCCGTGTCGGTTGCTTTTGCGCTTTTACATGTCTATTCAGACATTTAGGTAGCATATATTTTGACTCGCGAGCGATGCTTATCTATTATTACTATGGAATAAAAGGGCTTTTGCGTCAGCAGTGACTTTAAGGGGATTCTCTGTTTGACTCTTCATGGGAAAAAAACGAAGTCTTCCTGTTATTGACGTTCGAGCAGATGTTTAAGTGTTGTCGGGTGCAAAAGTCTTACCACAGACACTTGAACATGACCTGAGGATTTATTAGGTCCTTCTGATGTTGCAGGGCCTTGTGAGTGTTTGGTGGAGATCACAGTCCAGATGGAATTATTTGGCCAACACAACAAGCAAATGTTTCTTTGCGGTTGATCATTGAATTTACTTAAAGTTCAGGCTCAGCTGCTTTTGTTTTGAAGATGAATTTCAGCAAATTGCTAAGGATGGTTAACAGTCTGTTTAAAAAAATCTCCAATATATAGCAGCCTAATATAGGATTTAAAATTAGAAATGCTATTTATAAGTAATATAATACTAATACTTCTGATGCTGATGTGATATTAATTAACGAAGTAGTTCTATTTTAGTAAGAAAAAAACATCCGCCCTATCACAGGAAAAAAAAAAAAAAAGATTCAAAGATGATTCCTTGGATTTACTAAGTTTTGTTTTTAAGTTAAGTGGTTGTAAACAATTTATTTGGGCTGAATTTAAACAAACAAATTCTGTTGAACATTACTAAATTTATTTCGTTTGTTTAAATTCAACCCATATAAATTGTTTGCAACTATTTTGCAGACATCATTTTTTTCCAGTGTATCAGCTTATAATTAGCCCACAAATAAAGTTCTCATAAATCATCTTCAATAAATAAATAAATTAAAAAACGGGATATTTGAAGCATGATATTGTTGGTTTTATAAAAAGGTATGCCTATGACATGTTCTTACAATGAATGTCTTACTCATAGTAATTAACTTGAAATACCTTGTTCTTTATGCCTCATACATTATGAAACTCAGTTCTGTTTTATTGGTCTAAAAGTAGCTCCTTTTATATTCGGGCTGTCTGAATAAGTATGAGTCATCAGACCTGTGAATGCATCTTCAGGGGAAAATAGATCTGCAAAAAAAGCCTTCTGTCACATCTACTTCTTCTCTTAATCAAAACACTTGACTCAAATTCAGAGAGTTGAAAATTTGCAGACCTGTCTTACTTCAGTACTTTCCACAGCCTCAGAGTACAATTTGTAAATCGATAATATAAATACAAAAATGTCAGTACAAAGCAGTGCTCGTATGATGAAAGATGTATGAGAACCTCTTCAAGGAACTAAGGAAGGTCCATGAGTAAAAAAGCGCGCAACAATTTGGAATCATGGTCATTACGACAGCAATATGATTTCTGTCTATAGAGGGTTTCCCTTCTTTTGGAGCGTAAAAAAAAAACTCCAAGGGACACAATGCAGAATTAGGACACTTCCTCTGGTGGAGGATGAGAGAGGGAGCAGTGAAGGGAAACAGAGGCTGGTTTTGTCTGAGCTCAGTATACCGGCATCCAAACAACACAAAGCCTGCCTAACCAGCCATTCACTTTAACTAGGCCTCTGTGCATAGCTAATGCACTGAGAACAGCCTCCCTCCAACGGCACAAAACAGAGTTTGGGGGAAGCTGCTGAAGGGAATGAGAAGGAGTTATTGAAGCTGAGCGCTGTGATCAGCTGTGCCGTTCATGCTTTATGTCTATATTGTGGGCAAAGCTCCTAACCGGAGTATTCTTCATTCAATAACAGGAAAAGGAAATGATAAACTATCTTATCTTAAACTATATGTTTTTCCCTTGAAGTCTGAAGGATGTGATGCTGTTTTATTTATAAAATTCTAGACACATTATTCAAAAGTTGGGCATCTGTACAAAAACAACAAAAAAAGTACTTTTGAAAGAATTATCTTTGACTGTATATATTTTGAAATGTATACTGTCTTGTTACTATCAATGTTGGAAACAATTTAATGCTAATATATATATATATATACACACTTGGGCGACACGGTGGCGTAGTGGGTAGCGCTGTCACCTCACAGCAAGAAGGTCGCTGGTTTGAGCCCCGGCTGGGTCAGTTGGCATTTCTGTGTGGAGTTTGCATGTTCTCCCCGTGTTCATGTGGGTTTCATCCGGGTGCTCCGATTTCCCACACAGTCCAAAGACATGTGATGTAGGTGAATTGGGTAAGCTAAATTGTCCGTAGTGTATGTGTGTATGTCCTGGTCCTCCAGGTTGGGGTTGAGTGTTAGGCTAACAACCCACCTCATAAAAACTAGATGTTACGAAACACCAATATGGTGCGGCTAAATACCAACTTTGATATAAATGGCCCTGGGAGTAAGTACATATATTTATATATATACTCTGGATTTACCTGATTTATGTGGTTTTTTTACAAGATACTTTTTTTTGTTTTTAACCAAGCGCACATGTGGCATTGACAACCTTGAGGCCAAAAAAAAATTAACTATACAAACATCACTGCTTGGCCATGACCTTGCATTCGTGAAGTTTCTTTCTGTAAGATCAAAGAATTAACTTTACATGTGGCATTAATAATGTTTATATAATTAATACTTTTTGACCTGAAAAATTTCTAAATGTTGATTAAAAAACAGCTCAATAAAAGTGTTTCCATTAACTGATGATGCGCAGCTAAACCAATACAATAAGCACAATTTAAAGGGTAATGGAAATGCAGCCACTTTAAAGAGTTAGTTCACCCAAAATGATGTTACTGATTATTCCAATCCCATGAGGGTTTATAAACCAAATTTAGATATTTACGATGAAATCCGCTCCTTTATCCCTCATAGAAAGCAATGGTCCAGAGACGTTCAAAGTCTGGAAAAGGAACCAAAAACATTGTCAAAACATTCCATGTGACTTTAGTGGTTCAACTGTTATCATACAAAGCTCAAAGAACAATTTTGTGCACAAAAAAAAAACGACTTCATGTTCACCTATGTCTTTTCTTCCTTGTCACGTTGTCAGAGTGCACACCTATTGCCATTAGAGCATCATACTCTTGGTAAATGCGCACCCTGATATGTGGCGGAAAACATATATGAACAACGTCCTTTTTTTAAATTTTTTTAGATGCACAAAATGTTGTATGATTACAGTTGAACCACTGAAATCACATGGAATGGTTTGACAATGTTTTTGGTTCCTTTTCTGGACATCTTAGAACCATTGCTGTCTATGGAGGATGAGGGAGATCTCAGATTTTATATAAAAAATGTTAATTTGTGTTCCAAAGATGAACAAAGGTCTCAATGGATTGGAATGACACAAGGGTGAGTAATTAATTACAGAATTATTATTTTTGGGTGAATTAACCCTTTAAGCTAACGCCTTATATAGCAAAGCAAGTTCACTGCACACTTAAGCTGTATTTAAAATTCTGCATAAGCAAAATTTGGAGCTCAGTCAACCAAAATAATCAAACGTGTAGTTGGCAGCATGCAGATCATAAGAATTGAACACAGGTATTGGAAAGAGATCAGAAAAGGAACACAAACAATGATAGGAAGGGAGAGAGATCTCCTCTGTAACATTTATTTAACTCTATTTACAAGTTTGGAGAAACATCAGTTGGAGCAAAGATAATGGTCGTCTAAAAAAAGACTGCTACAGAAAACTGAACATGATTTCAGTGTCAGAATGAACAGAATGGAGGGCAATTCAACAATGCTGGCAGCTCAACTCAACTTAGCAATAAATCACACAGCTGTAACAGAGACTATATACACATTTAGTATTTTGTCATTGTGGAAGATACACTGAAGATTTATCTGGGATAAATTAATCCTTTCTTAGGATCATATTACTCGAATACATATGTGAGAACATAGCTCCAAAAAAATGGAAGAGATGTCATGGTGATAAACAGGAAATTATCTGCGTAGCTACACATTGTTGAATTGCATTTTCGTAAGATTACGATCAGATAAAGAAAACAAAAATGATCTTTGAGGTCTTGGTTTAAGATTGAAATACAGAAATGTGAGGTCATGAGGAGTTACTGAAGACTCTTTGTCAGTATTTAGGTTTGATGGACAGGTTGATGGAAGGCACACTACTGGTCACCAAAGAGAGGTAAGACGAGGCCTCTGTTGTACTAAAACTGATTGTGCTTGTGTTTATACTTTTAGCCATATGTGTATCCAGGTCATTTGAACAGATAAATATATTCATGTGTAAATGGACGGTGCTTGTCACCTCAAACACTCCATGTCTGGTATGTAGTTTATATTTAGTGTCTAAGAAGATTTATCACGTTTAGTTCAGTCAGTTGTGGCTCCTGTTAAGGCCGTCATGTGATCAGCCAGAGGGTAGAGATACGCAGAAAACGAATAAGTTCTCTTCAGTTTACTGCTGACCTCAAATCAGTCAAACTGCTACAATAATTCTGTTGTTTCTCTCAGTGGAAAAAAGCGATGGAAGTTAATGATTGTCAAGATTCTGTGTGGCTAGTTTTAAAATACTTTCAGGGAAAAAAAATAACCCATCATATGCATTGTAGGTACAGAAGTCTCTTTTTTGATACTTCGTTAAAGTGCTTAAAGGGAGTCAAATGTACATGGGAAGGAGCTGGTTTTGCCAGAGTTTGGCAGAGGGCTTACAACGAGGACCACAGCAAATCCACACCACTCAGAAATCACACATCTTCAGGAGGGACCAAAGAGAGATGAGGATATCACATGCAAGTGTAGATGCTTCACACAGGAGAGGTACCTGATCGAGCCCAGCTGTCCTGGCAAGTGCCCTCCTTAAGGAGGTGCGATCGGTCTGGGGAAGGAGGGAGAGGAATGGGGGACTGGTGAAGGAGAGAGCTGTTAGGGCTTGTGATGTCGCCTTCAGCAACAAAAGTCAGGTCCATGCCGCTCTCCTCTTCCTCCAGTGCCTGGACCCCTCCGTCACTCCTCCAGTCTGTGATCCCGGACGAGCCCCCCATTTGCGAATGTGGGATTGGGGAGAGCGAGGAACTGAACGGTGGTGGATTTCGGCCGGCTGTGTTTCTGAGGGCACTGTTGGGAGGCATTAGGGCTCGTCTGGGTGCTTTGCCCTCCACCGCTGAATCTAAGCTCTGCGTCTGGTGACTGGCACTGAGGGCAGAGCCGTTCTCCTTGGATCGGGGCCGAGTCTTGTGGGAGACGGGTGTGGAGCTGAGGTTGTTGGCGTCTGCTTCCGTGTCGAGGCGCAGGAAGTCGGGCAGGACAAGGTCTGATTTGTTCAGCAAACCCCGCTGGTCGTCAGCTCTGTTGCTCTGTGCTTTGGATATGAGCTCGAAGAATTCTGCTCCAACAACACACACAAATTTAAACCTTTTCATTTGCTGAAACGTGACACACATCTGACACTTTACAGTGAGCATGAGATAGAAAGCATTCTTGCAAGACATAGGCAACGGTTCAAAGTGTGCTTGTGTTAGCTTTAGCTACATCAGCCAGTGTTGCTACAGAGACTGGGTAAGAATTAGTGCGAGCGCTTTTCTTAAAAGAAAGACAGATTATTCAAGAAAGGGGTATAGTTTTTGTTTTACCTTCAGCTTCATCTATATTAAGCTTTTTCTGTTTTCGCTTTTCCACCTGGGCCCTGGTTTTCACAGCCGAAGCCTTTCCTGCCGCTTTGTCCTCCCCCTGGGTAGCGACAATGAGAATGGGGCACATTAAGGGTGCGTGGACGAGAACCGCCTCCTGTACAAGGCTTTCTCTTGGGAGCCAGGCTAAAACTACAGGGGCCTCATAGGGGCACGGAGTGGGCCTCTAGTCGCTATCGCTAAAACTAGTTTACATACTCTACTTGTGCAGGCACACTAAAATCAATCTCCATACAGCACAGCACCTCACCGCAAAAGAACCACCACCAGCACAACATGCCACCACAACATCCAACATCGGTGAACATCCACGCTTCAGTTTCTCACGTCTTTCCACCATTTCTCTCAACATATCACACAGATAAACTATAAAAGGGAGGGATTCTTGAACCAAGAAACTCTTGGTGGACAGAAGCTACTATCCCCTCACAACGGTGTGGTGTGTTGAAGGAAAGGGAATAGGGTTGCTGTGATTCAAGAAATTGGGTTAGATCATTCAAAGGCCCAGAAATGCACAGACACACACAGCCTTCAGATTGGAGGAAAGAATAGGGGAGCCAGCCATGCACAGACTCCCCACACGCACGCCAAAAACATACAGAAAGAGAGGAGGAGCAGATGGAAGTGTGCGATCTTGGAGATCGAGCTCTTACTGTGGCAGATTGGCTTCGTGTAGACAGAGGTGGGCCGTGACTTTTCGATGAGACCAGCTTTTGTTTATCTGTTTAGAGAGGGAAAGAGTTAACTCACCCCGTTCACGTTTAATAGCAGGTTGGCGACATTAAAAACAACATGCTAATGTATTCACAACCCATTTACTTTCAGAATATGGTTTTCATTTACAGTTATCATTCACTTAAGTGACTGAAAACATTACATCCAATCCAAGCTTAACTCAACTGTTTTATTACCAAAAAATACTTCTTAAAAATGCACTTCTAATCTTTAGGTACATAACAGATTCTAAAATTAATCAATTAATGTATTATTTGGAAAGAAAATTGTTTGGCTTGCATGTTACTGGTTCACAGAAAGCATAATCAAATAATCAGACTAGATCAGACTAGATCTTGTCTGTCCTATGTGTACTGTATGTGAACCTCTTGCCTTTCCCAGAAACGTGGTCACCTGCTTCAAGAACCACCCTCAGTCCATCTAGATTAGATATAGGAAGTCCAAGATCCAGCGGCTCTTTCTCTCCACTCTGCCCAAACAAAACATATGTAATTTATATTCATAACATAATATTGCAAAACTCAAATTTCACGTTACAGTATAACTGTCAAGTTTCCTCCATCATCACTAATTTACTCCTCTAAAACCAGCTAAACAGGCAAAATGATGGATATATATTCCATGCACTGTGTAACCTGATCCCTCAAGGTGCTTCATAACATACACACCCAGTCAATATGTATTTGATGAGAACTTTGTGATGAATCAGTTCAGCTCTGAATGTATTATTAAAAGTGCAGGATCTAATTAGAGAAGCAGCTTGTGTAAATGACAAAAAAACATAGATGAGGATTCTGCCAAGAATATAATTATTATAAATTGTGTTTTATGCACAATATTGTGATAAACATTTTCTAAAGTACATAGCCAACCAAAAAAGGAAGGAAAAATCCATTCAAATGTATTTTTTAGCATGTAAAACACTCTTTTATTTATGAAATGCAAATGTTTGACTCACTATTGTGGCCACCAGGTCTCCTAAGTTTAAACCATATTTGGCCACCACTGGTCTCAGCACTTCTGTAACTGGCTTAGTGGGTTTTGCTTTCAGTCCAACAGAACGATTTATAGGCACCAGATCCAGTCTACGAGAGAGAGATGGAAAGACATTAAGGGAAATAAACTTTAAGCAACTAAATCTTGATGAATGTTTGTTAATTAATAAGTTTGTGATGTGTAAAACAACTTGATGAATATATCAAAACAGACATAAATGATAAATGACAGGATGAATGAATCGATAGACAGAGATAAAAACAGATAAACAGGTGTGTACCGGAATAGCGTACGTTTCTCCAGCCGCAGATCCCTGGAGCACAGTGTCATGCAGTCCTGGTCCAACACTAAAGGCTTTACACAAGGACAATGCATGCTATTATAGTCTTTTACAGCATTGTAGGATCTAATAATGCTGATGAGCACACATGCACAAACAAACCAAAATGCATGCACACACAAACTGAAATTAAATATTGAAAAACTACATATTAATTTAAAAAAAGTAATAACTGATTATTATAATATAGTTATATACAATTAGCACCCCGGAGTGGTAGGGCAGAACTGCACTTTAATGTTACCTTTTCTCCTCCCACTAGGAACAGGTCCACAGCAGCCAGATTAATGCCTAGTTTCTCACACAAGCCTAAGAGCACCTCTCTGATGGAGACGCCGGGCCTGATGGGTACTGAACAGCATGAGCCATCCGGTAGGTTAATGTTACAGTGACGCACGGCACGCTCAGACAACGACATGGAGTTACGCGACACCTCACCCTGTGGACAGTGGGACACAAATAAATGAACAATGCAAACAAATAAAATAAACAAAACAACAACAAAGATTATTGAAATAATACTCATAATTCAACACTGTATTCTTAAACGGCCCATTTTAAAGTACCAATACAAAGGCCAATCAGATCTATCAGTCAGATCTAAAACCAAATAATAGGCAATAGACAGTGAATATGATTGATTACAAAGCAACTAAATTATTTAAGGATTTGATGTACATGTTGTTCATGGGCAGCCAATAAAGTCCACTATCTGGCGTTATACAAATCCCTTAAGAATATATGTAGATAAGGCACAACAATGAAACTAAGATTTTGGACAACTCGTTCTTTATTTTAGGAGACAATACGTTTGTTTGTTTGTTTGTTTGTTTGTTTGTTGTGCATTTTGATCTTTAAAATACATTTTGATCTTTTTTGCACACGTTTTACATTTGTAGCACAAACAGCTACAATATACACTACATTATTACACTCCACTACAATATACCTAACATTCAAAATTCAAATAATATACTAACACATTGATTAACATTTTTTTATGATAGTGTCATCATTTTAAACTGTTTACTCTACAATATATGGTTATATTTAGTTAATATGAAAAAATCCTAATAATACTACACAGATAAATATCCGCTGTTTCCCAGTACTGGGTTGCAGCTGGAAGGGCATCCGCTGTGTAAAACATATGCTGGATAAGTTGGCGGTTCATTCCGCTGTGGCGACCCCTGATGAACAAAGGGACTAAGCTGAAGGAAATGATAAACATTCGCTCATGTTAGGCTCTTGACCCACCTCATTTTTTCCAGAACCGGAAGTGGCAAGTTCCAAACTCGCACCAGACGACAAAGAGCCCTGTGATTCTCTCCTTCCATTACTACCTGTAAAGCCTGAATTGAAAGACAAATAGCATTTATAACCAACAAACAGGGAAACTGGAGGAAATAAAAAATGTCAATTCTGTCATCCTCCCCGTGTTCGCGTGGGTTTCCTCCGGGTGCTCCGGTTTCCCCCACAAGTCCAAAGACATGCGGTATAGGTGAATTGGGTAAGCTAAAAATTGTCCGTAGTGTATGTGTGTGAATGAGTGTGTATGAATGTTTCCCAGTGATGGGTTGCAGCTGGAAGGGCATCCGCTGCATAAAACATATGCTGGATAAGTTGGCGGTTCATCCCGCTGTGGCGACCCCGGATTAATAAAGGGACTAAGCCGAAAAGAAAATGAATGAATGAATGAATTCTGTCATCATAATTTTCCTGTTTAACACACAAAAAGTATTTTGAAGAATGTTAGAATCCGATAGCCGATTTGCATAGTAGCTTTGTCCTACTGTGGTATTCAATGGCTACCGGTTTCCTACATGCTTTGAAATGTCATCTTTTGTGTCTTCAACAGAAAAAATTAAGTCATAAATGTTTGGAACCACATGAGAGAATGAGTAAAGAATGACAGAATGTTCATTTTTGGCTGAACTATCTCTTTAAGTAGATGATAAGCACAGAAACAAAACAATTCAAACATGAAAAATATAAAAGGTTTATAAACAATTTGAGTGCATGGTTAATGCAAAGAAACAAAATAAAGGTAAATTGCAGTCTGCGCTGGTAGCCTTATGAACAGCGCACCAACATGTTGTGCAATTGCATTTCGGGCATCCAAAGTTCGAGTCCCGGCTCATTTTCTACATACGTCCTATCACAATAAAGGCAAACATGCCAAAAGTAAATCTTTAAAAAGAAGTTAAACTGCAGCTCTACTCACTGTAATCTGCGAGGTCTCTCTTTTTAGATCCTTTTCCAAAACTTCTATTTCTGGACCAGGAGAAGAAAATACTTTTTTTTTTATCGCCATGTTCATCTCTGCTGTCTTCATTCAGTGACCTTCCCGATTTGCTCTTCTTGTCGTCCTGCACCTTTTAAAAAACGGTAAATTATTACCATAGTCGAAAACAAAGGCAAGTACACAAGTTCCAAGATTCAGACAATACAAAAATCTCTCTTTCTAATGTGCAATGAATGAACCATTGATATGCAGCTCTGAGAGTTAAAATGGGTCAATAAATGGTCAGGAATTTACTGCGTCAAATGAGATCTGACTGGAAGGCATTGTGGGATGTTACCTGAAAAGACCATCTCATTTCTTCAAAAGCTTCTATGATAACTAGACTAGACACTCATTTTAAAAAAAGAACAGAATGCTGACAATGGCTTCAATCTCACACCTCATGATGTAGATAATTACATGTAATATCTTTAAGTGTGAAGCCATTCCAACTTACACTGATCCCAAATAAAAGACAGTAAAGTAAGAAATTTCAGCCAAACAATCTAAAACATTGGTTAAATCTTCTTGAACTGTTCAAAAAGGTCATAAATCCATGAATTATATGGGTCATAGATAATTACGTATGAATATATATAAACCAGTGAGAGATAATTGTGTCTATCTATCTTCCTTTGATGTGCTTCAGAGACCGTTTGTGTTTGTAATTATGCTTCAAGGGAAGTCAATGAGTCAACTGCAAACAAACCGTCATCATTCTAATGAGGAGCACAAGAGAAAAAGTAAACAGCACCGCGGGTGTGTTTGGGTGTGTTACCTTTTTAGGTGTAGAGAGGTTGGAGCGGTCGGAACCTGTGCTGTGTTTGGATGTGGGGCTACTGGGCACCTGGTAGGGGTCTGGAAGAGGACGGCCCTCCACCTCTGCAAGCATACATTCCTGATACAGGTAAGACTTTAGGAAGCGTGTGTAACTGTCAAACTTCATCAGGTTGAAGATCTGTTGATGGAAAAATTAACAACGGTACTGTGAAACCAACTGCTTACAGGACCAGCACAGATTTCCACAGTGGTCCAGCATAACCTTATTTTTTATGCTTGTTCAGCTTGTATAGAATTTCTGGTTTTGCTGGTTTAAGTAAATTGGTGAGGGCATAAGCATGTCATGCTGGAACCAGCATCCATACATAAAAATGTATGCTGATGACAAGCAATGTGGGTCAGCTAAACATACACTTCCGTAAAAAAAAAAAATGCATGTATACATATGATGTAAAAAAAACAAAACAAAAAAACTTGCTGCCCTTATTGTTAAACCAAATTAACTTTTGTACTATAATAGATAATAGTATACTAGAACTTGGTCAAACTGACCAACAAAATAAATTGTTTCTAATTAACTTAAAAAGTTAATTAAAATAAGTTAAAGTATCACTGTGGTAATGACTTTTTGTCATAAATATTTTTTACAATGTATTTAAAATGCTCAGTTCCTCTGAATTTATTACTGATGCTATTTCTTCCTGGTATAAAATATAAAGTTGTTAATAAGAGTATTTTCCCTATAAAATGACATTTAGTCGAATTTCCCAAAAAGTACAAATTTAAAAGAACATTTTTTTTTGTTTTAATCTAAAAAAATGTGTAAAATTATATCTATTTATGTAAAGTGCTCAGCATAATTGAGTACACCCCATTTTGAAAATTAATATTCTCAATGAATATAGGTAATATATTTTGGTGCATTTAAACAAAACAGATTTATTAAACAGATATATCTATAAAGAATATAATTTAGTCACTGAACATCTTTAGAAATAGAAAGTTAATACATTTAAATTCATGCAAAATATTGCAAAACAATTTACAAACTACAAAATTTCTACAATATTTAATATATTTTTTGTTTCTCTTGATTTTTGCTCTTTTTAAAAATTTTATTTAATATTTTTCCCAAACATACAAATGTAAGCTACAAATTTTTTGACCATTATCGTAAGTTATTTAGTTAAATTAGCTCCAGATTTGGGTTCAATACTGACTAGTCTAATGTATATACACAAATATAATATTACAAAAAGCATCCTATTGAAAAAATTTTTTGTGAGGGGTGTGTTCATATATGCTGAGCACTTTATTTATTGTAATTATTAATAATTAATCAACTATTTTAATAATGAAATATCTTAAAGATTATTCTTACAAAATCCTTCCAAAATCGAAAAAAATTTTGAAATCTAAAAAGGGAAGAAACTGACGCAGTAAAACATGAGCGAGTATCATATTTCTGTGAGTTTGTGATTTATCCCAGATAAAGAGGTGACAGCCAGACAGGAGCCTCCAAATGCTACGTGATCCTCGGTCTAAAAAGACACTTTATAAGAGTGTGTTCTCTGCCGCCGCATGCACAAAGCTCGCCTGCAGGTTTCCTCACAGATATCATGAGGTTGGACTTTACAGGATGCTACATTCATGATCTTTCGACGTCAAAGAGCTAAACTCAAATCACTTCATTATTTTGCATCTTGCCCGCAGCTCTCCAAGACAGCGTTGTAATTGTAATGCCTCAGACACATCCAGTAATTTCAAAAATAACACTGGGTATATTTTTAATTTTGGCAGGAAAAATAAAGTGAATGAAATCATCTAATTATTCTACCTTATACTACGTTGTTTGTTAAATGCTTGATTCCGCTTGGTTGAATACAATTTTAGCTTAAGGTGTGCGATTATTTTTAGATAAACTCATACACTGTTAAAAATGCTGGGTTCCACACAATTCCTACATGTCATCTAGGCATGGGCCGGTATAAGATTCTGACGGTATGATAACCTTGGATAAAAATATCACGGTTTGACAGTATTGTGATTACTGCTGTAAAATATATTCTTTTTAAATGTCTGGGTAAAAAAACAGACACAGACACAAAATATTTCATTTTGAGAAACATTTAAATATTTTGGAACAGTAAACATGTCAGGGTAAATAATTCAGATGAATCATTGACTTCTGCTGTCTTCATTAGTTTCAAAAACACTGAAAAAAGTAAATAAAAAATCTTACACATACCTTAGGAACAGTATAGCAGAAATAGTTTTAAAACCTTGACTTTTCCAAACCGCGGTATACCTTGAAAACGGTTATCGTCCCATGCCTAATGTCATCCCAACAAAAATCGATTAAGATAATTGTTTTAACTAATTTAATTGGATTGAACATAAAACAATTATGTTGTCCCCAAAAAACTAAAGAATTGAGAAACTCATTTTTAACACATAGTTTGAACAAGCAGAAAAAGTCATTCTTTGAGTGTAGCTAAAGCAATTGCAGCAGACCACATCACATTATGCTGAAAGATTTCACTTATTTTAAAGAGACAAAACAACAGACAAAAACCTAAAAAGCTAAATTTCCATGACCTATTAAGAATAAAAAAGGGAGCTGTTGTGTTGAGAAGTCCCTCCAGAATTTGGGATTCTGCGATCACTGAATTTAACGCAAAAACAAGCAAATGGCGCAACATTTCTAGACGTTTGCAATAAAAGCAGCAGATTTTCTGCAGATTTTGGCTAGCCAGGGCACTGTTCAAATTCCTTATTATTCCTCATCCCATTTGCATTGTTTTATGTAAAATAACATAACATTTGCATACAGAAAATGCTCATACAGTGCGTGACACCTTGAGATGTCACAGACACTGCAAGGCTGCATTTGCAAGAGCAAATGTGTGTATATTTTCATGGCAAAAAAACCCAAAAACAAACAAACACAGGAAATGGAGCAAATATAATGCACAAGGACAATTATTCCTTTGTTAACCGGTCAGGGAAATATATCAGCTATTTCAACATTTTTAGAATGGTCCTGATGCCCACACGCCTGACATAAACACTACAGTGGTACAGTGGAACAGTTTCAAGCTCTGTTAATAGTCTTCCGGACAGTGTTGCATCCCGAGGGTTTCAGTAAACATCCTGACTGAGCGTTTCCTGTCTTACCTGAAGCTGTTGCTCTTTAAACATGTCTGGCCTCGGTGCGTTGAGGATGTCATCAGCCAGCTGAGCTTGACTATCAATGTTGACGGGTGTGGTAGCTTTACTAGACAGGAAGCTGTTGTAGATCTCTCTGGCTCTCTGGGACAGCTGGAAGACAAACAGTACAAGGTCACAATCAAACGGCAAATGAAAAACTTTGTTTATTTCATCCTGGCCGCACAAAGGGTCTATTCATGAGTCCTGAATGGACTGCTATGGAGAAAAATAAAGGTTCTAATAAACAGCGAATATAATTAAAAATCGTTAAAAAAAACAATGTATTTTCAGGAATATAAATAGCATTTGGATAATCTGTCATTTATTTAAATAGACTTGCACATTGCAATTAACATCAAACAAGCACAAAGCACACACACACACACACACACACACACACACACACACACACACACACACACACACACACACACACACACACGCACACACACACACACATTTGGATTGGTGCTGAAGGAGAGAAACGTGAGTTTGTATAAAATGACAATTTAAATAGATTAGTTTGGTTTTGACGTTTAATTCACGTTGTTGTTGTTTTTTATGAATGCCACGATAATTTCTCTTTCCTTTATGCTTAAATTTGTAATACTATTTTATGTTCTTTTAAATTTAAAGTAGTGCTGTCAAAAAGTTTAATCGCATCCTAAATAAAATGATGTTTTTGCATAATATATCTGTACAATGTGAATATGCCAACATAATCTCACTGGAATTCGTAACTTTTTGATTTAGTGGCTAATTCATATGAATTCATACGATCTCATTCGTACAATTTAGTACGATTTGCTAATACCCCAATGACGGTTGGGTCTAGAGGTGGGGTTTGGAGCCATGCCTCCTTTTTAAAATCATACATTTTCATACGACTGAACTCGTACAAATTCATACGAATTAGCCACTAAACTGACAAAACGTAAAATACTTATGTTTCCTCATGAGATCAGGCTGGAGTATTGTATTTATGTATACAAAATAAATGTACACTGTACACGTGCATATATTATATAAATACAAACGTTTATATTGAATGCGATTAATCGTGATTAATCATATGATAGCAACAAATTAAAGGATTTGTTGTGGACTAATTGGGACTAAAATACAAACTTTAAATATTTATATATCCTTAGAATTGATTTCTGAATAAAGCTGACCTATAAACCAATGCAAGAAGCAATTCATTCATTCGTGCTTTGAGCATTGGCATTTTGAATTGGGGCAAATTATTTTCCAGAAAATGCACTAAAATTTTTCAAAACTAAACGTTTTCAAAAATTAAATGTATACAGTTGAAATCAGAATTATTAGCCCCCTGTATATTTCTTCCCCACTTTCTGTTTAATGGAAAGAAGATTTTTTTTAACACATTTCTAAACATAATAGTTTTAACAACTACTTTCTAAAAAACTGATTTCTTTTATCTTAGCCATGATCACAGTTCATAATATTTTACTAGATATTATTCAAGATACTAGTATTCAGCTTACAGTGCAATGCAAAGACTTAACTAGGTTAATTAGGTTAACTAGGCAAGTTAGGATAATTACGAAAATCATTGTATAACGATGGTTTGTTCTGTAGACAATCGAAAAAAAATTGCTTAGGTGGGCTAATAATATGGTCTTAAAGATGAAATTAAAAACTGCTTTTATTCTAGCCGAAATAAAACAAATAAGACTTTCTCCAGAAGAAAAAATATTATTGGAAATACTGTGAAAAATTCCTTACTCTGTTAAACATCATTGGGAAATATAAAAAAAATTATTATAAAATCACAGGAGTGCTAATAATTTTGACTTCAACTGTATAAAAAAGATATTTGAAGATATTTTTTATAAATATGAAGACTTCATACCTGTTTCTTGTCTGTTTCAGGTACATGGCTGAAATATTCGCAAGCTTGCCAAAATAAAATATTCTCCTCGCTAAACTCCTTCTTTAGAAACTCCTGTGGAATGAGGGGAAAAAAAGGATTAAATACTTAATCTGGAAAACATAGACATTAAAATTGTCCTTCACACATGCTGTCTTTCATGTGAAAAAACACTCACTGAAACTCACTAGCTAAACCACCTTTTCTTCACATTCTTTGCTTTACAGATAAGCAAAATCCTTTCCAAACACTTCCTGGTGGTTTTGTTTGAAACCTTGAATTCAGCGAGTTCCTCATGCAAACTCGCAGAGCCTTTGCAACTTCTGATTAAAAAATATCTGAATTCTTTAGGATTCCAACTAAACTGCCTAAAGCTTGACTTGTATCCTCAGTCAATATTGATTGTGGATTCTGCAACAGCATGGCTACTGTGCAAATAGGTGATGTAGACTACTCTGACATACCGAGAAATATCGGACACCCACGGGATCCTGTAGCAGGCGCTCAAAGCAGACGGCCCACGATGCAACGCGCCGTTCAGTGTGCCGTCTATGGCATTGCACGCTAGGTAGGCTGGCATTGCTGTTCAGACTGTTATCACTGCCGCAGCCTTTCAGGTCCACACTGTTAAGCTCTAGAAACAAACAAAAAGATAGCAATGTACTGTTATTCACACCAAATGCAACAACACGGCACTTTATATTAAAGAACTGCATGTGACAAACTCACACAATAACACTTAAAAAGAGATCAACATTTTCAAATCAGGAGGAAAGTAAATGTAACTGCCTGAATAAAGGTCAGGGTGCTCTAAATTAAGACCATACACTTTAAATAGGCCCACTTTTGAAAATGAACAACAGCTAAATGTGGCTATGCTCAAATTCAAGATCCTTGAAGAGACATGTCTCTTAAAACAAGCAAAATAATCTGCCAACGGAGTAAGCAAAATATTCTTATGTCAAAGCAAAAAAAAAAAAAAAAAGATTATTTTGCTTACTTCATTGCATACCTGTCAACCCTTCTGTTTTTGCAAGGATTCTCCCGTACTTTACCATTCTATCCTGCCATCATCCCGTTTAAGTATTTTTCCATATTTCTCCCATATTTTGAATCTTACTATGAAAAGTGAAAAGTAGCATCAAAGAGCCTATATCAAATGTGATATAACTGCAAGAGCTGATCAAGAGATTTATGCCTTTGCTTTGTTTTAGCTTGAAAGCACATTGAAATTAATATTAAAACAGCCGCATTCACTTCATTTCTATTAAAGCTATGCATCGATCATCGCCCTTCCTATGCAATCTCTGAATCAGTCAAGTATCGGTGCTGACTGACAGACACGCTCCTTAGTGATAAAGACACTGTTTCCAGATCAGCTTCTGTAGACGCGATTTGAAGAGGAGCGAAAGTGGACACTTTGGGATTTGGGGGTGTTTTTGAACAGACAAATACACTTAAAATAGGCTATGTAAAAATGTCCGTCCTGGTCTTCATTAAAGATCAGTGGATTGGACCTTTGTTATCAAACAAAACAGTGTATATCAAAATGAGAGATTCACTGCTCTTCACTAACTAATGTAACTTTAATCAATATTTAAATACAATGAATAAAAAAATGAACGAGTTAATTTCTCGCATAATTAATTAATTTCTGTATAGGCCATTGATTTTAATAGGCTAATTTTTATTTTCATTCATTCATTTTCTTTTCGGCTTAGTCCCTTTATTAATCTAGGGTCGCCACAGCGGAATGAACCACCAACTTATCCAGCATATGTTTTACGATGCCCTTCCAGCTGCAACCCATCACTGGGAAACATCCATACACACTCATTCACACACATACACTACGGACAATTTAGCTTACCCAATTCACCTATACCGCATGTCTTTGGACTTGTGGGGGAAACCGGAGCACCCGGAGGAAACCCACGCGAACACGGGGAGAACATGCAAACTCCACACAGAAACGCCAACTGACCCAGCCAAGGCTCGAACCAGTGACCTTCTTGCTGTGAGGCGAACGTGCTACCCACTGCGCCACCGTGCAGCCAATTTTTATTTTATTTTATCTTTTATTTTATTTTCAATTAAAGAGTGTCCCTTATTTTTAAATCCCAATGTTGACAGATATGCCCCATTGGCAGATTATTTAGTTTGCTTTAAGGAAAAACTCACTATTTAATTTTGAAATATTATTTCTTAAAACTTGACAATATTTTTGGCTTGTCTAGAAAAAGCTTCTTAATTTAAGACTTTTTTAGATATTTGGACTAGAAACAAGACAAAACTCTGAGTTAGAAAAGCATTTTTTTTGCAGTGTGCAGTTGTTGAAAACTGCTGTTTATTTACTCACTCTAAGGTAATCTAATTATGTATGTAATTAATAGTATTCTTTAGTAGTTTTTTTTGCAAAAAAAAAAAGAACTCTGTTATTTGTTGATTAAAGAAAATGTAAGGCAATGGCTACTGGTAATTTAAGAGTAAAAAAATGTATATAGGCAAAAGTTTGTGCACAGACTGATTTTTTTGTGTGCTTGTTTTGCCTGCATATATTTTTTGACTCTGAATGTGACTTTTATGAATCACCAAGGAACCGTGTTCCAGCTAAAAATCTTATCAAATATTCTACTGAAGAGAAAAGTCACCTACATCTTGGATGCAAGTTTTCCCTTTTTGAGTGAACTATCCCTTTAACCTGATTTCTTACATCATCTGATACTCTGAAGCTCTGCTTTTCTGAAGCTCGGTGATTCTAATGGTTGGTGAGCACTTGTAATCAAATACACATCCTTCTTTAAAGGCACAGTTCACCCAATAATTTAAACAGACACTATTTTCTCGCCAGCATGTTGCTCTAAACTCACATACTGTTAATTTAATTGATGAAAAAAATATATAGTTATATAGTTAATATATAGTATACAGTTTTTTATAAGTATTTTACACCTTGTAGTGCAAAGTTGAGTAAACTTAAAAAATAAATCTAAAAGTAATCAGAGATACTATGAACTGCTGAATGGCAAAAGCAACGAAAATTACATTTCTGTTCTGTGTGTATTTCGGTTTAAGTGTGAGGAAAATAATCCTCAATAAACAGAACAAAACCGCAAAGAGTTTGTGTAGTCAGCAATTTTACTGACTGACTTACTGAGTTTTTACTGCAAAGGCTAAACTACACAAATGTCTTTTAGCTCAGCTGAATGTAAATAATAATAATAACACTTCTAAGAAATCGAAAAGGTTAACATTCAGAGAGATCCTGCAGCAGACCATGGGTCGCAATCAGCATGAACTCTTACCTGGGTAAAGCTGGTACGAGCCAGTGTGATGCCACTTCACCAGATATTTCATGCCAATTGGGCGCCAGGCTTTGACATCCATCACCCCCACATTACACAAACCCACTGCCATTGAGCAGAGGCCGAACAGCCATTAAACTGTCCATAGAGCTGCTGTACATGCTGGCCGCAAACATTATGAGCAACTATCCAAACAACACGCGACGAGACTACAAGCATGTATGGAGGTAAACAGATAGTGGCCTGTGCACAAAGCTCTGAACGGGCAGATGATCAATTATTGAAAGCAGAGAGAGGAGGGAAACTTAGAAGGTAGAGGTAGCAAAAACCTGCAATATTAATGCTGGATCAGCATAGGCAACCAGTAGCAGCATAGCTGAAGACAAACATGCACACACAAACAGATGGGACAATTTCATTTTGGATTGCATTGCATAAAATGGCCATCGGTCCTGGTGTAATAGAGGTCAACGGAAAAGTGTGTACTTGATGAGAATGCATGCATCTTAATCATTTACAATTAAAAATAAATAAATGTTTAAAAGGTTTTCATGGTTAACTGGTTCATAATTAAATAATATATAGACAGAATTCTACAGCCATGTAGTAGACTGTAAGTACATTTATGCTATGTATAGATATATATTGACTCGAAATATAGTTTTGGACTGTCACAGAGAATGACCTTTAACAACAACAACTAACCTTGCTTTCTCTTTAAAAAAATATTAATTAAAGTAAAAAAGTACAAAAAAATGGAATACATTTCACAAGAAAATAGTTTTTTAAAATGATTTTAGAAATTGATGTTTTAATGCTATTGCTTTGTAAATGTTTGTGATATGTATTAGCAATTCTAGAATAAAAACTGTTACTTATTTATGATCGTGAGGGTCTACAGAAGTACTCTTTATAGAAATTTACTCTATTTTTCTCCAGCACAATTTTTAACTACACAACACTTGGCATTGAATTACCAGACAAGCGTTATTAATATACAGTAATGCAGTTTTAAAATTTCCCCTTAGAAACAATTATAAAAGATTATGTTAAGATTAAATACTTAACATAATTTTTTGTTATTATGAAACCAATGCATCACATTTACATTCCTTATTTTACACCACATTGAATGAATTGTGTTTAAAATGTATTTCTTTTGAACTTTATATTTATAAAATATATATTTACATTTAAAAAACACATCACTGAAGTTTCAAACTAAAATATCAAGCAGCTCAACTGTGACACCAAAGACTGGAGTAATGGCTGCTGAATATTAATAACACTTATACTATTACTGTTTCCACTGTATTTATAAAGTGTTTCTTAAATTAATTAATCAATCAATCAAGAATAATAAAGAAAGAGGATCATGAATATAGACGTCCTGTCTTCAACAAAGCCAAGTACATCCTATAATACTAACGCCGAGATGTCTACCAAAACACAACTCAAGTCTACAGACAGCAGAATTATGAAGAAAATGAAAGGTTGCTGAGATTTGCACTTTGATCTCAAGATGGATGGGTGTTACTTGACATTACAAGTGGTCTTTAACTCAGAGGCAGATTTACGACATCCTGCCATGACTAGAATTGATCCTGGAGCAGTTTCTAAAGGGATCCAAATGCTGATCCGGCCAGTCTGACCTGCTTAATTACGAGCTGATCTCAATCCAGATCCTCTCACGGTTGTTGTGCACCCGCACGCAACAAACACACACACACACACACACATTAAAAACAAAACTGCAGGACCGTAAGTGCAACAGCTCTTCACAGTTTTGCATGCACACATTTGTCCCTCAGTTCCTTTTGTTATGCATAAGGCTGAAAGATCTACGGCTCTGACTGGCAGCATTAAGCAAACATTCGCAGAAACCCTGGCGCATTCACACATGCTAATTGGAGTGTTGAGAGGACAGAGGAGAGTTAGCGTTTGTTCAATCCTAATGAAATACAGAGATTTAGCCCAAAATGGTGAGTTCACTGTGACCTGATGAATCATAGACTACACTTTACTTACTGTACAGTCATTATACAGTGTGTTGTTTTGTATTAAAAGGGGAAGCTGGGTTGGTTCTAAGAGGAATGCAATGAAACATTAGAATATAATTTGTCACATTACACTGTTATGAAATATGTGTGGTGAGGGAAGGGGAAATTGATTGATTTTACTCCCGGTAAGACTTAAAACTGCTAGTCTATATCTACAAAAAAAAGTAATACAGCTGGATTTGGGGGGGATGGATGGCAGAGAGAGAACACAAAGCCAATCTTATCATGAGATCACACAACTAAAAGACAGCCAAAACGGTGTTTGCTTTCTCCTTCATTTGGATAGAGCTCTATCCGTTTCAGATCTACATATATATATAAACCGCATTAGCATTGAAAACACAGCGAAGAAACACAATAGTGTGATTAAAATAAAACGTGTCAGAAAAGAGAACGAAGTGATGATGTAATGGTGTAGTAGAGTAACAGAGCTCAAGAAGTTGAAAAGAAAACAAAATAAAAGTAATTTAAATCGTATAAGAGCCTAATTGAGACACATACATGAAATGAATAAGTACAGAAAAAGAAAGTATAATAAGATAAACAGAAAACAGACAAAACAAGAGAGGTTTTAATATTGAAATACTGATTACTCACCACCATCAGAGACAGCTGCAGACTGCAAGAGAACACAGAGAGACATGTGTGAGTGACTCTCCTCACCAACACAAACACACACTGAAGTCTGCAACATAGCTGGGTGCTCTGGTGGCATGATACACACACACCAGCTCTTCCTGTTTTACTGGTACAGTGTTTCACACACACGCCTCCTCCTCACTCATTCACTGATAATGAGATGCATCAGGTACATTCCAGCGAGCTTGATTTGTCAGGTCCCACCCACTGTGACACATCAGCCCCGCCCACATTGAATTTGCCTGAGCATGTCTGATAGTGCTTTAGTGAGCCATTAAGCAAGAGACAAACTTTTTTCCACTCAAATTACAAATACTGAGTAATATCATTTTTACACAACGAGAAAGAGTTGTGAAAGTTCAGACTTGGTTAAATGCACCTTTATTTCATTAATGATTTAATGGATTGCAGTGGTGATCCATTAATTGCAGTGTCAAATGATACATTTTACAGTCATAACGGTGGCGTTCGGGTGAGAGGATGTGTAAAGTGTTTGTAATGGAAGAGAGCCAAAGTGATTTCCTTTAGATGTGAGCTCAAAGGTCAGTTAGTGATGAAATTATCCAGGGTGTGAGCTTAAATAGAGACGTTTTCCACAAATAGTACTGTTTTAGATTGAGGACTTTTATTTTTGTGTAATTGGTGTACACTACTTTTCAAAAGATTGGTGTTAGTAAGATCTATTTATTTAAAATGAATTAATTTTTTTTGTTTTTTTAAATAGCGAGGATGCATTAAAATGTACCAGAAGTGACAGTAAAGAGGCATATAATATTAAAAAAAATTAGTTTAAAAATGCATTTTTCTTTTTTTTTATTAACTTTCTCTTTAGCAAAGAATCATGAAAAAAACAATAGCTGTTTATAACATGATTATCATGATTTTTGAAGGAGTAATGGCTGCTGAACTGAAATATTATTCCACAAAGAAAGATAGATAGATAGATAGATAGATAGATAGATAGATAGATAGATAGATAGATAGATAGATAGATAGATAGATAGATAGATAGATAGATAGATAGATAGATAGATAGATAGATAGAAATAATAATATACTCTTAGTACAAAAAATATTAAAACTAAAACTAAATATCACACATCACAAACTGGAGCCTCTAAAAATGGAACCCATAAAACAATACAAAATGTCACGGATTGCAATAAAAGTGTCCACGGAGTTCATTTGTTGTTTCTTATCATTTTCTGATAAAATGGTGAAAGAAAATAAACAGAATTAGGCTGGATGGATATAGCGGAGAATACTACAGTACACTGTTATTAATAGCATTAATAATCCTACCATAAACATTACAATATTAAATGGGCCGACACAAATAAACAGACACAACAGGCAGAAAATTATGAGGACTGCTGAAAATATTAAGATTACACAACCCCAAAGGATACATTCAAATCATCTTTATGCATGTACATATATTCTAGACCAAGAGTATATTTGCAAAAAAAAAAAAAACATCTAATTGCCCAATTTTTACAACAAGAACTTAGATTCCACACAGGCCTAGAAATAAAATCAGTGAAGACTGAAAGGGGAGTCTGATTATGCACAATCCAGGTGGAATCCATGGGGAAGAGGAATCAAAATATAACCATGTTGTGTGGCTGGTAAAAGGACGGATAAACAGAAAGATGAACAGAGTTTCCATTAAACACTCTACACAAACAAACATGCTGGATTTACAACAGTTCCTTTCCTCTACATGACCTTGCAATTAAATCATCATTGACCCTTATGTTATTTAATACTGCATTTGGAAAACTACAGAGCCCGGGAAGTCACCTCTAGGAGGAAAAAAAACAAACAAAACAAAAACTGTGTCGACAGTTTTGACATTTTTTTCTAGAATACTTAAACTATTCCCTTGGTTTAACAAACTTTGCTATTAACTCGTACCCACAAACTCATATTTTGTGCACACTTTGCACTTTTAAAAGGCTTTTATTAACTATAGTAATATATAGTAAATAGCCTATTCTAGTGTTTTTGAACCGCATCATGTATTATACTGTATATAGTATTTACAACTATTCGTTAAAGAATTCTAGCATGCTGTAGTATTAACTAATGAACTGATAAACTGTAAAAGAAAATACAATAGTAGGCTATACTTTAGTTTTACAAAAAACTGAGGTACATTAGTATATGTAGAAGTAGAAAACATAGTATTGGGTAATTAGTTTTTATTACTAGGCTATAGCCTACATTAATGCATTAATTCAATACTTTACTATCTATGATTCTAAAACAGCATCGTTTTTTCATGCGAGTCTAAACTCATTTGCATTTTGAAGAAGCTTTTATTCAAGTACAAAGAGGAACAAAGCAGTATACTCAAAAGTCAGTCATATAGCCAAATACTATCATCCTTATTATATTGCTGTATTCCACCTCATAGCCTGTTACAAATGATAAGAATCAATGTACGCATTGGGACAATTTGATTTATTGACTACATTTAGAAATCTGTGTGATTGAATTGCGAAATCACGCACATGGATTATGAAATTGTGGATACAGATAAAAAAACAAAACTAAGGTTCACAAAATATGAGTGCATGGATTGGAAATAAAACAAACAAACAAAGTTTTATAAAATCTGAGTGCATGGATTTGAAATAAAAAAAACAAAGGTTTACAAAATCTGAGTGCACGGATTGGATATTCATGGTTATTGTAGAGTGGACGAATTGTAAAACCATCACCACGGTTGTTTATTTTTTTCACATATAGGTTGGGCTCTGTACAAACCAGTAAAATTTTTAAATTGAACAAATATCCAAAGAATAATTTAAAGGGACAGTTCACCCCAAACTGATCATTTATTCACCCTTCACTTGTTGCAAATCTGTTTGACTTGCTTCTGCTGAACACAAAAGAAGAAATTCTGAAGAAAGCTGGTAAACTGGTAACCACTGACTTTCACAGTATTTGTTTTTAGTATGGATGTTAGTGGTTACAGGTTTTCATCTTTTTTTTAGAATTCCTTCTTTTGTGTTCAACCAAACAAAGAAATTCAAAGATTTGGAACCACTTGAGGGTGAGTATATATAGTGAGTATGTTTCATTTTTGGGTGAACTATCCCTTTAACTCTCTATATAACGACAGTCTGGCTCAAAAGCTGAATCTGTCCTTGGCAGACATGAGCATAGCCTATAACTTCATTATATTGGTCTAGTGACATCAAGGACACGTTCTCTACTGTCTTACATCAACTATATTACCATCATGGATGACTTTGTGGTGTAAATTATTGACTGCTGAGCCTTGCTGAAAGGTAGAAGCCTTTATTATATAAACACAACAGTGTCAAAAGATTGTTTTATGCTCTACAATTTATCACCTAACCTTCTTTTACATCAGTGTCCATCCATGATCCCTCACAACTATGACAAAAAGATTGAAACAAAAAAGTTAAATTGTCTGGTGTGCCTTAATCCTACTTTTCAAAAGGATGAGACGGTCAATCAAATTAGAGTGAATCAAGTAGGTGGGTTTTATCATTTAAATAAGCAAAGCACAAAATTCCAACACAAAGCATCAGTTTATTGTTGAAAGAGAGCAAAGTACAAACTTTTAAAGGTCCCTTGAAGTGCTTTGAAATGTGCAATATTTGACAATCTCAACTGAAAAAGGGGGTGGGACATAGAGTAGCTCCTTCCCTTAAAAAAATAGTGTATAGTTTTTTTTAACAGCTCTGCCAGTGAGAGTGGTTGAACTCAATCTCATCAAATGAGAAGCATCTTTAACGGGGTTAGGCATGTTTGATTGGTCAAAATTTTATGAGAAACTGAAGTATTAGGTGACGTGAAAATAAAAATTGCTGATAGATTTAGTGACACACCGCAAGCTTTAGATGTTTATATCAGTTTTATATTTCTAAATGCGAATTTTGTCACTGTATTGGAGCACACTAGCTAATAATAGAATATATTTAATAGATATCCTTGAAACTAACAAACTGAAGCTAACATCTAAAAAATTTTATTTTAATTTCATAGGACCTTTGACATTTGATAGTTGTGACAGAAATTTGAAATGACTGACAGTTTATCCAGTAAAGGTTTTACAAATTGCACCATTTTTAATTGAAAATATGGTATTGTTTATGTTATTCATGCATTTCTAATCAAAACATTTTGTTTTTAAAAGCATACAGTTAATATTATTATTAGTTAACCAAAAAAAAAAAAACAATGGACCAAAAAAGTTAATTAATAATCATTATTATTGCAAAATGTTTTAATAATATTAAGATCAATTGTAGTATTTCTAGCATTCTATCAAGTATTTATATTTAAATTTAAAAAAAATTCACAATAGACTATCACAAAGAATCACTTCGATACCAACGTTGTAACTTTTTTAATACATGATCTAAAAACACATCTGAAACCATGCAGAAAATCAGGCTATAAGTAAAGCATAGAAAGATTATAACTGCAGATTTTCAGCTGTATTGATCCTTCTTCTATTCGAATGAAATACCTTAAACTAGGGAGAGATAGGGAAGCATCTTTCCTACTCTTACTCATCTTTTTTATATTCTCTTCTAACCCCTACTGTTTCCCTCCCTCCTCTTCTCATTCCAGTGGGTTCCCTTCATTTTTTGGCAGTGGAGCTGCTTGTAACCACATATTGAAATATAAGTGGCCTTTTCCAAGCCCCCATATTCTAACTTCCCAGCCCTCACATTCCTGACTCCTTCTACCCCAAAACTCTTTCTAGCACAGAAGATCTAGGCATACAGAAGCTGCATATGCTCTTTGTTCAGTCAATGAGGTCAATTAATTTTTTTTTTAGAATAGAATCTATTTACCGCTACAAGCCTTGGGCTGATATAGTTTTCCCTGACTTTCTTATGACGTCAACGCAGTTCAGAAAAACAGGGGAGAACCTGGGGCAAAGAGCCTTGCCCAAGAGGCATAATAATGATGCTTTGCCTTGCATGGGTTGAACCAGAAAAAGTAAATAGAAAAAAGAAAAAGTCTCTGCCACAAAGATCAAAACAAAATGTTTTTCCCCCCTTTGATATGTTAGTATTTAAAGGTCTAGTTCTTGAAAATACACACTGTTAGACTTTACAGTTATTTACTGCAAAAACGCCCAGTAAAATATCCCATGCATTCTTTACATTTCACTACTGTAATATGCATTGCATTATGGGTTATTTTAAAACTTTATACAGTATACTTTTTTTACAGTATACGCTATACGTTTATATTTACGGTATTCTACTGTAATTAGAATACCGCAGATTTAGTACTGTTGGTGTAAAATGTAAATAAATAAATTACAGTAAAAGTACTGTAAAAATTGTCGAATTGTAGAATTAAAATTTGGTAAAGGGCATTTTACCATTGAAAGAAAATGCTGTAAGGCTATTTTACTGTAAAATGAAATTGTTGTAGGGTCCTGCTACTGTAAAACATATTTACAGGAAAGTTACTGTAAAGGGGCAGTTGCAGTAAATTGCTGTCAAGAGTGCTGCCATTATATATATATTATATATTATATATATATTCAGTTTACAAAATTTGCAGTTTTCCAAATCAATTTTGTTGCATTCATCTTTTAAGGTCTATGTAGTTCTTCAAAATACTAATAAACAAATCCAAATATTGGGTCAATTCATGTCACACGGCTACACTCACACCACATCCTAACAACCTAGTTAGAGAGCATACATTTTAAGAAAAATAAATTCATTATTCCAGATGAGTTATCAAAGCATCAGTATCACACACATTCCACTTTCATCTCAGCATCTCTCCCAGTCTGATGACCCTGGTGTGACTTAATTTGTTTTCCTTCTCTTCCCTTATGCTGTGCGTCCTCTAACAGAGCACAGACTGTGCAGAGATCCATAAATACCTTAGGGTTTACATATACTTTCAACTCTATGCAGCTGGATGTCCTGTGATCACACACACACACACGCACACATACACACCCAACCAGATGTTTGGATCGGAGTTTCTTGCTGCATGAGACACATTCCTGATGTTCCTGCTGAGTCAAAACTTGTAGGATCACTGCCTTCACACACACAGAGACTCAATAGAAAACATACATTTAAAAAATTAGGAAAACAAATGGCAAACATTAAGAGACCACTTGAGAATTCTCAGTTTCTCTGTATTCTGTATTTTATGTGCTATTCTGTAATCTAATGATGTTATATACTGTATATTGTCACACAAATGTGATAAGAACCATTATTGTCTATTTGTGACAACCATCACTTGCTCTCAAAACTCATTTAAAACAGTGAGGTTGGTATCACTAAGTCAACATGTCTTGGTATGCCTTACTTCAATATCCACAAACGTGAATGAGATTTCAAAGCAGCAGGAGAAATCATTATCAATTAATAATTTGGGCTGAACTATTCCTTTAAACAAAACACATGCCTTGAAGAGATAGTTCAACAATATAATGTTGATTTAGGCCATCCAAGATATAAGTAACTAAAGAAGACTAAATAATTAAGGGATAGTTCCCTGAAAAATGAAAATTCTAACATCATTGACTCATTCTTTGCTTGTTCCAAAACAGTTTGAGTTTTTGTTCTCTTGGACACAAAAGATATATTGAAGAATGTTGGAAACCTGCAACCATTGACTTCTATAAAGTCAATGGTTGCAGGTTTTCAACATTCTTCAGTATATCTCCTTTTGTGTTCAACAGAATAAAAATACTCAAACGGATGATAGAATTTTTTGTGCATGAACCGGAAGTTGCTGAGACTTTTATTTCAGTATGTTGATGTACATGTAATGTTGATGTAATATTACCTGCCCTGTATATTTTTCCCTAATTTCTGTTTAAGGGAAAGATTTTTTTTTCAACACATTTAATAACTAATTTCTAATAACTGATTTCTTTTATCTTTGCCATGATGACAGTACATAATATTTTACTAGATATTTTTCAAGATACTAGTATTCAGCTTAAAGTGCAATTTAAAGGCTTAACTAGGATAATTAGGTTGACTAGGCAAGTTAGGGTAATTAGGCAAGTCATTGTATAACGATGGTTTGTTCTGTAGACATTTGAAAAAAAAAAAATTGCTTAAGGGGGCTAATAATATTGACCTTAAAGTGTTTTTTAAAAAATTAAAACTGCTTTTATCCTAGCCGAAAACAAATAAGACTTTCTCCAGAAGAAAAAAATATTATAGGAAATACTGGGAAAAATTTCTTGGTCTGTTAAACATCATTTGGGAAATATTTGAAAAAGAAAAAAACAATTCACAGGAGGGCTTCAACTGTACTTCCAACTTAAACGGAATATTGAGTAGGGTGTGGGGCTTTCTTTTTGCGCATCATTCCCTCATAACAAACTAACGGTAAGAAGAGTGTGATTAAGAATTAAGTAAGGTGTAGCTGAAACCGTCAAACTGATGTCATCAGAGAAAGACCAACACTCCAAACATGGAAGCAAATGCTCAGACTTTGACTGAAGTTTATTAAAACAAACTTTTTTCAGTGGATTAACTTGCATGGATTCATTGTTCACCTGAAGGAAAACAATGTGTGCTAGTGAAATAAATATTGGAAAACTTTAATTTCAAACCGACTTCAAAGAATATTTTTAGCACATTTATGTAATGTTGTAAATGAAGTTCAGCTTCTTGTCTAAACTGATCATTTCACTTCATTAGACCTCAATGTATTACGAAGCCACTGGTATTAATTTTGTGTTGCCTGTATATATATTTTTGACTCTCATAGTGTCAAGAGCCACTCACTTACATTGTATAAATCTGAAATCTTCTTTAATGTTTTACTGAAGAAATAAATGTCATACAGACATCTTGGGCATCCTGAGGATGAGTAAATTATGAGCACATTTAAAATTTTAGGTAAACTATCGCTTTATCATTTTAACTGTAGGACTACATAAACACATACAAAACATCACTTGTTGTGCATCCAAGTGTGTTTGTTTACACAAGGCTGTGGACATTACATACACCCACACACACCTCAGTGCTTGTTGACAATGGTGAAATATTCAAATGTGTGTTCGCTGACATGTGGATGATTTTATGACAGTGTGTGAAAGAAAAGCTAGATCATGCTCACAAAGCCAAGATCGGTAACGATGAGAGTTATTAAAACTAAATATTTTTATATAAACAAACCATTTCACAGTATTACAGTATTTCCATAATGTGATGAACTTTCATCATAAGAATCAGGACATTCAGCAGCAAAAAAAAATAATATTTTTTTGATTTTATTCACTCATTGCAACTGTTAATTAATGAATAATTGTGTATATAT
>CAIGQV010019186.1:13285468-13319030 GCA_903798115.1 Danio jaintianensis | reverse complement strand
TGTGTGTGTGTGTGTGTGTGTGTGTGTGTGTGTGTGTGTGTGTGTGTTTGAACAATAAAGCTTCCTGACAGCTTCCTGACATGTGTTTATTTCAGAATGTGTATAACCGCAGTTAGAGTATACAAAAAAGTATCAACAACATTGTCAATGGTTGTTTCAGTGTCTTCAAAGTATGGATTTTGTTGGTAACACTGTAGAATAAGATCCTAGTTGTTGACATTATTTAGTGTTAAATGTAAACTGAGCGACATATTTGACAGCATTCGCAGCTTTATTTTGAAAATCACAATTAAGTTGGTTATAAAACAGTTTAAAATGATTATCAGTTGGTCAAATGACCACACAAAACATTTTCGAGATGTATGATATATATATATGGCAGCACGGTGGCGTAGTGGGTAGCACAATCGCCTCACAGCAAGGTTCGCCTCACTCGCTGGTTTGAGCCCCAGCTGGGTCAGTTGGCATTTTTGTGTGGAGTTTGCATGTTCTCCCTGTGTTCACGTGGGTTTCCTCAGGGTGCTCCGTTTTCCCCCACAGTCCAAAGACATGCGGTACAGGTGAATTGAATAAGCTAAATTGGCCGTAGGGTATGTGAGTGTGTGCAAGAGTGTGTGGGTGTTTCCCGGTGTTGGGTTGTGGCTGGAAGGGCATCCGCTGCATAATGTGCTGGATAAGTTGGTGGTTCATTCCGCTGTGGCGACCCCAGATTAATAAAGGGACTAAGCCGAAAAGAAAATGAATGAATGAATGATATATATATAGTGTGTATATATATAGGGTGTATATCTAAACAGCCCATTCCCCTTAACCCAACCCTACATGATACAACATGTGACTTTATATTAGGAAACGTAGAACTTAACATTAACATTTAAAAATGTCAAGCATGTTTGTTAAGATCTTAACATAGATTCATATCGTAATGTAGAAATAAGCATTAACTGTTAGAAATATTGTTCATTGCTAATACATAATAACCAATTTAGTACATTTTTTGCTAACAGATACAACATTTGATTTAAAAATGTTGAGTAAATGATAAATAAATAAGATTAATAAATGTTGTTGAAGCGTTGTTTACTCTAGTCACACTTTTTTGATGGTAGACATACTGTCTTATGAAGTAACTTTGCATCTACATGTTAACTAACTCTCATTAGAGCATTAGAAGATTATTAGGAGAGTGTTAGGGTTAGTTGACATGTAGTTGCAAGTAGTCAGTAGAAGGACTAAAGTGGACCATCAAAATAAAATGTTATCTTCAAGCTAACTGAACTGATATCAAATGAAACTCTATTGTAAAGTGTTACCGATTCGTCTTGTTTGACAGGCACTATTGAAACAAATATGGTATGAAGATCTACATTCTTCAACAAGTCTCAACTTTACTCTCGCTCTTAGAAGGATTTAAGTATCTGCAGGGTCTGTTTTTTTTAGACCCGGCAGCAAAGTAGAATCATCACTGTGATAAATCAGCCAGAATTATTGACCGATGTGATGTACGTGCAGCAGAACGTATGTGCCGCCTGTAGCCTCAGGGAGTCTGTGTGTGTTTGGTGTTTGTTTCTTCTAAAATAGGCAGTCACAAGACAGAGAGTTGAGAGAGAATCTTTTCTTTCTGGGTGGCATGCTTATTAGAATTTTACCTTGCTTTCTAATCAATCATTTTGACTACACTTTTCAACAAAAAAAAAGGAATTGCTAATATTTATTTAGTAATTACCGTCTCTTCATTTAAGCTTAATGGTGCACAACACAAAATGATTTCAGAATGATAATTTTTTTTGTCCTCCACAATTCTACGAATACTGTCTAACCTTGTGATGATTTAATCATCAAGAGACAATCGAAGTTGTTCATGGTTATTTTCACACATGCCTGACTTCATGTATGCTGGAATATTCTCAAGACTCTCATGTGATTTAGAATAGATCTATGTGTCTTCATGTGATCTATGTGTAGTTCAGGCACATTAGCACAAACACACAGTGCTGGTTTTACTACTGAAACATCCACAAATATGAACTGGCTTCACTGTCACCAAGCAATAAGTTAGATAAGCAAAGACTACATATTGCATCTAAAATGTCCTTTGAAAAAATCTGAATAAATAATCTCTCCCCTGATCTCTCCCCTGATGTACGAGTTGTTAGGATAGGAATTTTATTAGAAAATCTGGAATCTGAGAGTAAATTTTTTTTAAACCTGAGAAAACTGCCTTTAAAGCTGTCTAAATTAAGTGCTAACTGCATTTTACAAATAAAAAAAAATTGCTAGATATATTTACAGTAGGAAATTTACAACAAATCTTCATGGAACTTGATTTTTTTTTTATATATATATATATTCTAATGATTTTTGGCATACAATAAAAATGTATAATTTTGACCACAATGCATTTTGGCTATTACCAAAAATATACCCATGCAACATAAGACATAATAGTTTTGTGATCCAGGGACACTTATGACAATATAATTGCCATCACAAATCTTGAAACCTTATCAATTTCTAAGTAGAAAATGAATAATTTCTTCAAAAATAGCAATTCTTTTTCTACATTTACTTGTGTACAAAGATTAGGATATTCTTTAATGCACTGTAGCATATTAATATAGTAAAAAAATGTAAATACATAAATTAAAAAGGCGGCACGGTGGCTCAGTGGTTAGCACTGTCGCCTGACAGCCAGAAGGTTGCTGGTAAGAGCTCCGGCTGGGTCAATTGGCATTTCAATTGAAAAGCCAATTTCAATAAAAGTGTATATGCATAAGCAAATATTTTGTTGATTATGATGAAATGGATATTTTTTTTTTTAAATAGTTTTAAGTATATGTTATTCTATTTGAAATAAATAAATCAAAAGGATGCTTTTTAGACCAGGAAAAAATCATGTAAACTAATAATATTTTGTAACTTACATAAGTGTCTGGCCTTCAAAAGTTGTTGTGGACAATGAGAGAATGAGAATGAGAACATCCTTGCTGTATATGGTGGATGAAAAAACAGTATGATGACATCGCCCAAAGCTATCTTTGACTCATTATGAATCTAAAAATTAATTTCCTTTCTAATCATTCATGTAACACCAGACGTGTATATTCCGAGTTCACTTCCTGTGTTTACAATGTCAGTCAGTCTCTGGAGTGACATCCAGTTCAAATGATCCTTCTAAAATGAGCTTGCATTTAAAAATAAATTGCATTCGTGACTTTCAACGATAGTCACGATCAGATTTGAATGGGGAGGTGGAATTTGTTGGCTCACTGAGCAAACTGAAGGCTCGAAAGGCTGGCATGATGTCACCCAGTTGTCCGTGGGCACTAAGAGAAATGCCATCTCACCGGGTAAACACTCGCTGACGAGATAACTGCATAGCTCGCTTTCTCTTACAAGATAGGCCAGCCAGAGGGAACGCAAGTGTGTGTGTGTGTGTGTGTAATGGAGAAGCCGGTAATTAGTGCCTTTCCTGATGTTGTTTGTGTATGTTCATCTCAGAGCTTCAGAGTGTGTGTCACAGCATTTAAGGACAGTATTCAATTAGCATGTAATTTAAGAGTGTGTATGCACGTTCATGCCTCACTGCAGAGAGTGTGTGAGAGTCCCTGCTAACGAGAAGAATGCCGCTCAATGCTCATTAGTACACACACACACACACACACACACACACACACTCTCACACTAATTACGGTGCCGCTTCACAAAGCGAGCTCTGTTCACACACAAGTGCCGCCACCGTGCATATGTGCAGCGCTGAGAAAATAGACAAAGCCACCGGAAGACAAGGCAAAGAGAAAGAGACTTCAGAAAAAGAATAGAAGCGGGAGGGGAAATATAAAACAGTTAGATCCGCAGCATTATCACAGTCTAAGTCTTAACTATCAAGACTCTTGTTAGCATTAGAACAGCACAGATGATGGAGCTTAAGACCATTGTTTTTTCTCTTCTTCACCCAATGCAACCCGCTTTATGCAATCAGACCAGTGTTTTTTTATTTTCAGGCCCTAACTAGAGGAAGAGATTCTTTCTTTTATCTTATCGTGCCCGATCAACAGTGTGACTGTCCCGTCAGAGTGGGCACAGAGACTCATTTTCATGCTCTGTGACTTGACTGGTAAAAGAGAAAGGGTTTGATCATGAGATCAACATTAAACAAGGGCAAAAGAGTTACAGTTTTCTGAGATCAGTCACTCGTTGACTGGTCTTCTGTAACACTGGACAAATGGTACTCAAACTGAAAAGTTATTTCATCTTTAAAGGTCTCCTGAAGAGCCTTGAAACACGAAGTCTTATTCATTGTGTTAAGGGTAACATAAAGAAAGAGCAGAACATACCTAGCAGCTCTTGTCCTTTAAAAAAAAGCCAATAGTGTTTTATTTATATAACTTTTTTTTAGCTGGAGCCATTGAGTTTGGTAAAGCCACATTTGACAGCTTATGACAGACACAGTGAATAGTTTCTCTGCTTTTCCTCCATATTATCACTTTAAAATAGAGAATTGTGTATAATTCGAATTAGCCTGATACTTTTAGTGGTTTGTGCTGTCATGCATACAAGTTCACTCTATGCTATCATACAGTATCTCTGGATCAGAGCAGACTGTGTGTGCGCATCACACTAATACAAAACCAGACCTCAAAGCATATTTATGCTGTCTGAATCAATTATCCCTATATAGAAAACATTTTTTTCTGCAAATATTTTCTGTTGTTTTCCAAGGGCAGTGCTGAATGGAGATTACCCCCAATAACACTAAACCAACTTAGCGAACAAAAACAGACTTCCTTCAAAAAAAGAATAATAAAAAAAAATCTTACAGACTGCAAACTTTAGTATAATATACAACTTAATCATTTTAAATCAATAATATAACTGTTAAAAAAAGAAGTACAGAATTGTAATTATTACAGGTGTAACTATAATTAACTAGATTTATTCAAAGCCACTTGCAGTGCATTTACATGGCGCTAGCAATAACATCGGTTCAGTTCCCAGGAAATAAATTCACTTATAAAATATTTAAGAAGAAAAAACCAATTGAATATACTGGGCTTTGGACAAAAGCATCAGCCAAATAGCATTTAATATAAATATTTCTTCCCTGAAACTGAAGCCAAGACCTTGTTGATGTTTTGGGGCTATTTTATTGTCGGCCACTTCTCAAGCTCCATGATTTAGGGACCGTGCACAGCTGGCGAATTTGGATCGATTAAAACTCTGTTGCAACCGCTCTGTTAGTGCAAGCCATTTGAATAAGAGTAAACAATGCCATTCGAACAAGCAGACCAAGACCACTTAAACAGGTTTCAGTCCATTTAGATTTAATTTGGTCTGTGTTGTGTTCGCAGTTCAACTGAAAAGCGAACACAACAAAGACCAAAGACAACTAAAACCAAAAACAGAACGTGATGTGAGAACACAAAACAACAGACCATAAAATAGAATGCTCAATAATACCTTTTTCACCATAGTCACGATTAAGTTCATAAGATAAGTGCCAAAGTTAAATGCTTATAATTATGAGCCTAGAACAAACACTTTAGAGAAATCAATCATTATGCTATACCAAGAAAGTCTTGATGAGCACCTCATCAAGGGCATACAAGATAATGCTTCTCCTGCTACACAATCAAGAAGTGCTAATAGCAATATGCGCTTTAGTGAGCATAATCATTGCTATGCTTCTGAAAATGGATCACTTGTGAGTTTCAACCTCACACTGATGTTTACTCAAGATTAGAAGCTGTAGTGTGCAATTTTTGTGCCACACAAGTACACAGAAAGTACACATACAATGTCACTATCATTATTCAAGCAAGACTGATACAAAATAAAATAAGGCAGGAATACTCAAGCAAAACAACCAATGTTTTCACAGCACCGCATATCCATAATCACGCGTCCATCATCGTCATACAAATGGCTTTCTTAAAGTTGTCTCCGTAAATTAATCTGGAACAGGAGAAAATGTCAAAAAAAATAACACACTTTAGCTTTAGCGTTCCAAATTTAGCCTCTAATTACACACAAAAAAGCTATATACACCAAGAACCACCATTGGCATGCTGGCGATCAGGCCAGACTGAGGTGTGATGTGCTGTCAGATTTTTCATGCCCTCGAGCTCTTCCATCTGAAAATTACACCATCCACGTTTCACCGTCTCCTCCGTTGCCATGGCAATCGGCCGTCACCACACTCGTGTGCACGTCACATGACACTCAGATGCACTCTATCTCTTTGACTGCTGGGTCTAAATTTAAACTCACGTGTGTGAGTGTGACCAGAGCCATTAATACACTGCAATACCCTCACATTCTCATTGTATATTCTTATAGCCATCATTTCATTAAATAAGACCACTCAACTTTGTTTTCCTGAGGGTTGATTGTGATTGTGATTGTTTGTTTCAATGTGCATGCATGTCTCTTGTCTCTGAAGTATTGCGTAGGTCACTCATTCCTTATGTAATCATTCCCAACCCTCCGAGTGATAGGATCGGAATGCTGGGAAGTTTTAGAAGTGAGAAGGAGCAAAAGGCAGAGAGAAGTGGAGGCCTATGGCTGGATTTTTTTAGGGGGGGAGGGGAAAGACAAAGAGGAAAGCATTTGGAGAAGCTCACCTCAAGGTCATCGAGTGAGCGAGCCATGTTGAGACGCTTGGAACGTCCAAAAGAACGTCGGCCAGAGGAACGCTGAGGAAAGCCCATAGTGATCCCTTTGAACCTTCCACCCTGTGTGGGGGGGGAAAAACAGGAAAGTAATTAGGAAACTAAACAGAACCATTTCAAATCCTTCTGACTAGAAATTTTTAGAATGTAGGTGATAAAATACTACTACTGCTAATGATAATATTGCAATGCACACTACATTTCATTGGATCATGATACTGTACACACACATAAACACACTGAAAATAAAAGTTCTGTGAATAATATTCTGAGTTTAAACATTTTCTAACATTTATACACATATACACACTTGTGACAACATACCTAGTTTACATTTCAAGTTTCACATAATATAGCAGTAATTGTCAAACTTTTTACACCAAGTACCACCTCAGAAAAAAATGTGTCTCTTCAAGTACCACCATAATGACCAGCAATGAAATACAATAGCATATTAGGACTCATTAATCACTTACAGCTCTGCACAGTTAAAAAACGAGCCAGATTTATTCCTAATAAGAATATTTATTATTGTCAGCCACTTTAAACATTATAAATAGACTGAACATTAACACTGTACTGTGCTTACAGGTTTAAAAAAGTCAATGTTTAAATAAAAATGTGCTTTTAAAAGTTAATTAAAAATGGCACTGTTCTTAAAAAGGAAAAAAAACTGCTGTACTTAAATGTAAAGTATGAACATGTAGCCTATTCATCAAAACCTGGAAATGTTACTTGGAACTCATTCTTTTAATATTAATTATATATAGTAATATAGCTGTACATACATTTGCATATGTTTATTCTCTATTTAGTTATTTTTTAAATTCCTTTATTATCTGTGTTTTTGTCCTGTCACTGTCATTTTCATGCACTGTAGAAGCTTCTGTCACAAAAAAAATCCCTGTATGCGTAAACATAACTGTAAACAAAGCGCTTTCTGATTCTGATCTAATAGTATTTTCTATTTCTTTAATAGTATTTTCTAGTAAAAAGTTTACAAAAGTAAGTTTTTAATAAAAAGCCTAGTAAGTTCTTTACAAAATGCTTACAGTAGACAGATTTTGAATACTTTTATTCAGCAAGAATGTAATAAATTGATCAAAAGTAATGAAGACATTCATAATGTTAAAAAACGATTTCCAATTCAAGTAAACCGCTGCTCTTTGAAACCTAATATTCATACGACACGCATAGATGGTTTGAATGAACAGCACAGGGCAAGTTTTTGTCAATAATATAGTTTGTTGCTTGATAACAACAGCAAACACCTTAGAATGATCATGTGACACTGAAGACTAGATGCTGAAAATTCAGCTTTGCCATCACGGGATTAAATTTGTTTCATTTCACAACAATTACAGCATAATTTTGGTAACACTTTAGCTTATGGCTTATTACCTGCCTACTATTAAGATATTAAGAGTTTATTAGCACATATAAACTATGATTTTATTTTACATCACTAATCCTCCCCAATACCTAAACCCAACTACCACCTTACTATTTATAAGCAACTAATTAGTAGTTTATTAACCTAAAAGTCTTAGTTAATGATTTGTTAATAGCCTGAATTGTGCATTAAAATAAAGTGACCATTATTTTTTTTTTTCCGTATAAAATAAATAAGCAAATTTTCATATAATCTACCACTTTCACAACTAATGATTCTCATATAAGATCTTTCATCAAACCTCTTCATTAGTTCTGCTGTACACATGTACAAGGCTCTGGTGGTCAGGCTGAATTCCAGCTTATAATGGTATCACAGTGTCTATCTACCAAACGGTCTCTTGAGAAATACAAGTGATGAGAGCTTTGTCTGCTTCTCTGTACTTTTGAAAAGGACCACAACATTTGTTTGAAATGCTCTCACTGTTTGATTTCATTATAGGGGGATGCTGGGTGAAAGCAAAGGATCACATGAATAGACAAAGAGTTTGCTCTCTCCCTTGGGGAAATGAGCGTTTGGGTGTGTGTAAAAATTAATCATGTGAAGGTTAATCTTCTGATGTACCTTTTGTTACTAAAGTGGTTATAAAATGACGGTTTCCCAAGGATATTAATGTTTTAAATTTAACCACACAGCATTTCATGAAAAAAAAAAAAAACTAGCAAATTTTTAAACTGAAATTTAAAATGTAATGTAAAATTTTAAATGTAATGTAAAATTTGTCACAACCATAAATTGATGTGAATGGTTTCTTCTTGAAACAAAGGTTTGCAAAAAGTTTGGTTCAAAAAGTGTAAAAATGTAAATAAAATCTTTAAAAAGTTCAGGTTTAGAACAGCATGAGAAATATAATTGATGACAGAAGATTCATTTTCTATTCCTAAAAGCTTACAGGATTTCTTTTGCACATTTTACTATAAAAATATCTGTAAGTTAGCAGTTTTCTGTATTTTGTGATTCATGTTTTCATTTTAAATTGTTTTATTATTTTTTGATTTATGCTTTTAAATTTCATTATGGGATCTTGATCTTTCTTCCAACAACTTTTAATATTGAAAAGGAACATTTTTAATAGTTTACAGTAATATAATTATTACAAAAACCTTGTAATAAACTGCCAGTACATTTTCTGTTATTTTATTAGACTTATTTAATAAAAGACTTAAGACTTATTTCTCTCTATATTATTTCTTATACATTATATTATTCCAAACTACTAAAATGTTAATAAAAGTCACTTTGTTAAACTGTAGAGTTGAATTGTCAACATCAAAAGCATCAATTAATAACCGTAAATATCCAGAAAACCACACACACACAAAAAAACAACGAAAACTGTTAATTAACAGATATTTTCTACAGTCTACCTAGAGAAAGTTCTATGTCTGCCAGAAATGAAATAGCACTCAAACAAACTGTCAACCTCTACACATTTATTCTACAATACATTTCTCCAAATTCAAGCATCAGCATTAACCATAGTCAAATCTGTCATATTTTATGTCCAAAAAAGGCCCAACAATAACACGATACAGACAAACAGAAGGACAAATGCGAAAAGATACTGTAGGAGAACTAGCCGTCAGACAGTCAAACGAAGAGACAGACTGATAGAGGGATCATTTTCATAGGCTAAAGTTTAGAGGCTGATTGTGCGGATGACAAGAGTGGCATAATCAAATGGTCTCCTGTGTTGCCTAGGAACGCAGAGAACTCTGTGTGTTCAGCCTCATCATTATGACACAACAAGTGCTAACACACAGACACACACACACACACACACGCACACGCACACAAGCAAATATGCCAACACAAGTGACTACATGCACATGAGGCTCAGAGCAGAATGCAAAAGATGCTATTTTTACAGTTTTCTTTAATGTTTCTCACAAGAAAGAAAGTCATATAAGTTTGTAACAATGGTAAGTATACAACAAAACATTTATTTAATGCTCACCAACACTGATTACCAACATTCCTCAAAATGCCTTTTTTTGCAGAAGAAAGTACGTCAAACAGGTTTGGAATGACATGAGGGTGAGTAAACTGTGATATTTTCGATGAAACAAAAAGACATTTGTGCAATATCACTCAATCACACTTAGACAAGGCAACCAAGGGAAGATACTATGATCTCACTCACAAATGACTCATACAAAATAATGTAACCTCACAGAATCAGGAGAGAACAAATGATCTGAGCTATAGAAACTGATAAACATCTTAAAGTGTTCATCCAAAAATGAGTGGTTCCAAATCTGTTTAAATTTCTTCTGTTGAACACACACACACACACACACACACACGCACACGCACACGCACACGCACACACACACACACACACACACACAAAGATATTGTGAAGAATGTTGGAAATCAAAAGTCATTGACTTCCATTGTAGGAACAAAAAGTATTAGAGAAGTCAATGTCTGCTGCTTTTCAACATTCTTCAAAATATCATCTTTTGTGTTCAACAGAAGAAAGAAACATGTTTGGATCAGGTGATGAAAACAATTATGAAAAAATTCACCCAGAGATCAAACTTTAAATCCCTGTGAATTAAACCTATTTTTTGAGGAGTTTATAGTTTAATACACATATATAATACATTTATATTGCAATACATAGTCAAAAAAAGATTTTTGCTACTTGTTCAAACTACTTATCAAAATGAGCTGGAGGGACAACTTAATGGCTTTATGTTTAATCCACTTAAATTTGTTAACCTAATCGTTTTGCGTTGGGACAACCTGAATGAATTGTGTGAAACCCTGCATTTTTTACAATGTTGCTTTAGTCAACCAAAGTCATATATATAATCCAATTACATCTCATGTATTAATCAAACGTATTTTTATTTTTAGTGTTTTGAGGGATAATGTAAATGTAATGTGTATTTATATAGCGCATTTATCGTGTATGGCCATACACCCTAAGCGCTTCACAATCATAAGGGGGTGGGGGGTCTCTCCACACCACCACCAGTGTACAGCATCCACTTGGATGATGCTGAGGTAGCCACAGGACAACGGCGCCAGTGCGCTCACCACACACCAGCTACAGGTGGAGTGGAGAGACAGTGATAAAGCCAATTCAGTGGATGGGGAAGATTGGGAGGCCATCATCGGTACAGGCCGATGGAAGGGATTTAGCCAGGACACCGGGGTTACACTCCTACTCTTTACGAGAAGTGCCATGGGATTTTTAATGACTACAGAGTGTCAGGACCTCGGACCCTTTAACGTCTCATCCGAAAGACGGTGCTCACTGATAGTATAGTGTCCCCTTTACTTTACTGGGGCATTAGGACTCACACAGACCCCAGGGTGAGCGCCCCTGCTGGCCTCACTAACACCACTTCCAACAGCAACCTAGTTTTCCCAAGTGGTCTACCATCCAGGTACTGACCAGGCTCAGCCCTGCTTCGCTTCAGTGAGTAACCGGTCTTGGGCTGCAGAGTGATATGGCTGTGGCTTAATAATGAGTGCATTCTGACCTAATCTCTGATAGGTGTGATTCTCAAAGACAAACTGTTTCTGACAAAAAACTAAATGGTCACAAGCTTACATTCCATAGATGGCCATGAAAGAATGTAGTTTACTTTGCTTAACTATTCACCTTAATGTGAGCATAGGTGTATTTTACATGTTAATATTGAATTTTATTTTAATTTACTACTGAAAGTCAAAGATCTGTGCAATTTGACATGGAGAAAAATACATTTTTTTTTCAAAAAAAAAAAAAAATTTATCACTCCAGAGTTTTCCATAGCAATTGAGCCACATTGTGAACCAATTTAAAGAATTAATGTGAACTAAACTAACTGTTTGGATGAGTCTTGTGGGCAGTTACTGTAAAGAAGCATAAAAGCTGCCAAAAATGGGTTTTGGAGAACAACCCAACAAGCTGCCCCTTTTTGTGCGCACTTCTTAGGAGATGATTTCAAGGAAGTTGATTTTTATTTATACACTTCAAAAGACTAATGAAGAGACAGAGAGAAAAAAAATAGAGGCTCATATGACCGTACTGACATCAGCACAGCCTAAAGCTCATTTTTACATCACCGAAGTGTGAATGGTACATCAAAGTACCACACTTTCCTCTTTTATTATCATTATTGTTTTATAGTTATACGCATCACGGTTGTACCTATTGATTTATTGACTATTTATTGAGTACTATTTGTACTTTACGCTTTTGTTTCTCTTTCTCTTGCTAAGGTGAAGTTGTGTCAGCCTGTGGGGTTGAGATAACATCATGGATTCCTGCAGGGACGTACTGTGCTCTATACAGACCTCTTAGACTTATCAGGGAGGAGCTCTGAGAAGCTTTCTTTCCTGTTTACTTCATCTGTGAGGAGCGGATGACAAACCATACCAAGAAATGTCACTGTAAAAACATCATCTATCTGTTCGTCGGTTTCATTCTTATTGCAAAACCATCTCTCTCTCTTTTTCTGTAGAGCTACAGTCGAATTCAGATCTCCCAGTAAGATTACTACCCAGTCACAGCAAAGACGTATTCGCGTAATCAAAACTTGTATTTGTAAACATATCAAATGGCAAAGGGCATCCACTGCGTAAAACACATGCTAGATAAGTTGGCAGTTCAATCCGCTGTGGTGACCCCTGATTAATAAAGGGACTAAGCCAAAAAGAAAATGAATGAATAATATAACATAGCATAGCATAACATAACATAACATAACATAACATAACATAACATAACATATACAGTTAAAGTTGAACTTTTTAATTCTTTTTCAAGTATTTCCCAAGTGATGTTTAACAAAACAAGCAAAATTTCACAGTATTTGCTATAATATTTTTTTCTTCTGGGAAAAGCCTTACAGGTGTTTTTTAAAAAACAAAAACAAAACTATTTTAGGGACAATATTATTAGCCCACTACAAAAATATATTTTTGTTAACTATGCAAATTAGGATAATTAGGCAAATCTATTGGAATACAGAACCAACCACTGCATTCCAATGGATTTGCCTAATTATCCTAATTTGCATAGTTAACATATTAACATAATTAAGTTATGTTAATTTATTAATATACTGTTAATCTGTGTTGTCAATTTTAGGGTCAATATTATTAGCCCCCTACAAAAATATATTTTTGATTGTCTACAGAACCAACCACTGCATTCCTATGGATTAGCCTAATTATCCTAATTTGCATAGTTAACATAATAACATAATTAGGTCTTAAAGTTGCACATTAAGCTAAATAGTATCTCACCAAATAAGTAGAAAAATATTATGTACTGTGACAAAATTAATTAGTTATTAGCAAATGATTAGCAAAACTATTATGTTTAAATATTATGTAGAAAAAAAAATCTATTCTCTGTTAAGCAACACTTGGGAAATATTTTTAAAAGAATTACAATTTCTCAGGAGGACTAATAATTTTGACTTCAACTTTATACACAAACAGTTTTCCCCTGCGTAAAGAATTTCGAGGTGGCCAACACTGCCTTTTGACAAATTTTCAGGCAAGCAGTCACTGTTACAGACAGACCCCAAGTGATGCTCAAGCATTTGTCATGCATTTAATTATATTTCATGTTAGCCTTTTTAAATAAGATAATGTTTTACTTGATAAGAATAAGGCAAAATGTGTTTGTTTCAAGTAGCAAAAATGTCATGATCAGGACACCACCTTCACTTCATTTTGGGCCAGGAAAAACCCTGTTTATTATGTAATTAATAAAAAATAAGTAATTTAGTGTAGTTTATATAACAAAAATAAATATTTTCAGGCATATTTAGAACAGGTAAAGACTATTTAAAAATTACAGGACAGCTCCAAAATACTAATTGTAATTTTGAGTGTTTATACTTCACCACTATAATTTAAACCATTAAGTTTTACCCATTTGTCAGCAAGAAGTCTTTAATAATTAACAATATGACAAAAGTTAGTATGATTGAATATTGTTTTATATATTTCAGTAAGTACAGGTTGGAGTACTCAAATATTTCTGTTACACTGAATGACAATGGAACCTATATTTTGACTCACAAATGTTCACAAGATATATTTTACCTGTATTTATTATGCTTTCTATGTATGTAATAAAATCATTTTTGTTAGCAGACTTTGTCTTTGTTCAACAAAAACAATTATCTATAAATATAAAAATATATAATTCTAAGCCAAATAATGTTTGTGTAATGCAAATCAAAATGTAAAAAAATGTTAAAAATAAAATAATAATTAAATAGGTTACATTTGTTTTTCACAATCAAAATGAATTAAGACATGCCAACTTTAAACCACTCATTGATTATTTATTCAAAAATGCAAATGTGGAATCCAAATGGACAAAGGAAATAAATTCTCACACTGCAACAGAGTATTCGACCTATATTTGACACAAACACAGCGGAACAGCGCCGCCTGTTGGTGAGCAAGAGATTGACGTATATGACCGCATGCGGATGCCAAGCAAAATGTTAAGCAGACGAGAGTTTAAGCTAAACAAAATTATGTTTTTCAGAATGAAAAAATACACAGATATTTTCTGTTCATTAATTGGTCATTTATTTATATATTTAATAACAAAAGTAGTGCTTTGTTTTAAATACAACATGCTATCATTAATGAAGCTAATTTATCAGCCTTGTAAGGATTGACTGTACACTATTAAAACTAGTGCAGCTATGATACCTCACACCTCTTCATCAGTCATGGCTGCTGCCACCTGTGTGAGACACACATGGCAGGGTTGCCATGTCAACCCTAGAATGCTCTCAGATTAATATGCAGGCCAAGAGATACTGGATCACCATTGCAACTACATTTCAACTCTAATTAAACAACATTTAGAGTGATTACGCATGCTGTGTTTTATTACCTAATTAACTGAGAGAATGCATGGAATTATGTCATTTTAAATATTCATACACTATAGTGTAGATAAAAATGTGATTAAATGCTACAGCAACAAATACCACCAACTTTCCCTATACAAATATATAATTTTAAAGATGAAAAATAGATGCTGCTGTCAACATTATCTACTGGTGCTTGAATGAAATGAACTGAATGACCAATCCCTAAAGAAATGAAGCCAGACCACTGACGTCTTACTGTATTTAGCAGACCTTGAAGCCATTGTCGAAGCACAGATGATGCATATAACAGCTATATTACTATTCTGGGAAATCCAATCAGTGTTGTCTGTTTTGTTGCTTTGGGCCTGTGGACATTTTTGGCTCCTGTGGAGTGGTATTGGGCTTAACTGATTTCCTACAAATGCGAAGGAGTTTCTAATCTAAAAAGGCAGACATGCGGTCAATTGTACATGCAGCCTGGCTGAAACAAATAGATATTAACACTTATATTTGATTTTGATTGAATGAAGTCCATACAATAGTCTTCTATGTGAAGAAATTTCACACTTATGTCATTTCAAAATGTAGTTTTAATTTTTTATGTATAGAACAGAGATGTATCATATGGCTTATGAAAATCTGGAATAAACTACATGAGTTATATGGAATACTTTACACAATTAAGTTTTTTTGTTTCATTTTTGGAGGTTAACAGGCCCTGGTCCTTCTTTTCTTTAATTTTCTGGGAGGGGGACATTTCAACATTCTAATAGATGTCTCCTTTTTGTTGAATATATCATACTGGTTTGGGACAGCATAAATTGATGAAGACAGACTTTCCAATTTTTGTTGAACTATTTCTGAACGTATCCTGTTTAGATTAGTTTTAGTGGTTTGACATCTACTGGCCAAATTCAATACTTGAATGAATGGAGTGAATATGAGGGAGCAGAGCAAGCACTCACAGTCATCTGAACTGAAAATTTTCCACTGGGAGAATGATACGAACTCAGCTTTGTACCTCAATCTTCTCATCTCAGGGTCAGTTTTAACATGTTCCCTCCAAGCATGAAGCAGCAGTGCAAGCAGCAAATGGGAATGAGGTATTTTCAGCCTAGGTACGTATGTCACCTACCTGACAGAATTCTTTTTGACAGAGAAGTGTTTGTGCATTGATGGTGCAAAACTATTGTAGGTAAAACTATAGTAGAATAAAATACAAGTGCAAAGGTCTGGTGGAAAGGTACAAAGAATATGTGGTGCATTTAAAAACAGCAAGGTAAAGGATCAGGTTACACCTGAGAACAAGAAGACAAAGTGGTCCATATTCCAGGCACATTAATTTATGTTTGCAAGCACATTTTACGCAGAGAAGAGAGATTTAAACACCTCAATTCCTAGCTGATTAACAAGTTTTCTGAATCACATTCAAAATCATTACCCACTCATTCTACCTAATACCAAGGATCAAGTACTGTTGTAAAATCAAATGCATTTTAATTTGCAGTTAACTCCTCTAGAATGAAGAAGGCTAACAGATTGTGATCCCAAACAAGTTGTTCTCAGATCTTGCAATGGTGACATTTGATTGATTCTCTTACCTTTTTTTCTGAATCTTTTGCTCTTCTGACATTGTTTGATTGTTGTGAATGCTCTCGTAGGTTTTTCTCCCCGAACAGCTTCTTAGCCCACTCGTCCTTCTGTGCATGAAGCCGATGAGGCTGTGAGGCGATTTCGCCTGCAGCACGGTACCGGTCAGCTGGAATCTTGCTCATGGGTGGTGGCAGGGTGCTACAGTTAGCACTGGACCATCCATCTGTGGACTCTGCATAAGACTCCTGATCACTGCTGTGTCCATGACGCCAGTCCCTCAGGACGTGAACTGGCAGCCAGCGCTGGCCTGATGCCCCTGCCACTTTCTTGCCATGGGCAGAATAGTGTGAGTGCGAAGGAAGGCCTGACACATCCAGCCGTGAGGAGGAGTTTAGATGTCTGCCAGAAAGCAGAGGTGGGTCTCCATGGGAATGTGGATGGGGTTGAGGGTGATCCACAAACTGCTCATGCCGAAAGCCGTTACGATGCGAGATCGGTGGTGGAGGCGGTGGTGGTGGAAGACCTCCTAAGGCACCCTGACAACGAGATCCAGTAGGGTTTTCCCAAAGTCCTGTAGGAACATGTCGACCAGGATTTGCGCCCAAGTCAACCAAGAGGACTCGGTTGTTCTTCTCCTCTGGCAAGAAGTTCCCGATACCGCTGTCACTGTTGCTGCTTGTGCTATTGTTCTGCTGAGCATCTAAGTCACCATCAAGGAAAGCTCGAGCTCGCATACCCTCTATGGATTCTCCCATGTCACGATACAGAACAGACACAAACTGTAGCAGTGGCTGAGAAGTCGGTGGGAACTCCAAGCAGCCACCAGTATCTGGGTCCGGAGTGCAGTCAAAGCCAAAGCGTCGGGCAACGCCTTGGTGGATTTTATGATGACAGAGTTCCGGATCTACAATGAAGACATGACAAGATGTCCGTAAGCCTTGCTCCTCCTCACCATATCTATGCATGCTGTGGTCATTTGATGCTTGCATGGTGACAAGGCCAAAGAAGCGCCGGTCGTCTGGACACACAGCACTGAAGGCTAACTTCTCTGCAGGGTAAGTTGCTAGAACAGCACCTCTGTCATTGCATAGTTGAACACAATCATGCATGACTTTAAGCAAAACCAACGAGTGCACTTTTTGTTCGGCACGTAGACGTCGCATACAGCCACGGATTGCCTGCAGACTGTCGCTTTCTAAATTGGCACTTGTTGAAGCTAATTCAATAGATCCCAAGTAACCCACAATCATCCCGACATTGAGTATTCCTGCAGAGTCTGCAGTTTGCACCAGGGAAAATTCATCTTGCTGTTCAAACATATCAACAAACACAGAGTCGTCATTGAGAACTTTGGCCATCTCTTCTTCAGTGAGCAAGTTGGGATCACTTTTTCTGGTGCTGACGCTCACATAAGGGAATTCTGGCTCTGAGACAGCCGTTGGTTTAGAGGCAGAGGCACAAGCAACTGCTCTTTCTGAGCTGCTGGACGAGTGGCTGGAATTTTCAAAGATCATGTTAAAGATTCCACCAGACTGCATCTCTGCTACAACACGTTCTGCACGGTTTATGCCTAGTGTCTTTGAATCCATCTTTGGCCTCAGCCAGTGGCTCTTGTGGTCATGGAACTCCAATTCTTCATCACTTGAACACGAATCAACTTGCCCATTTTTAAGACTGCCTTCGGCAATGACTAAGTGTAGGACACCTGTGCAGCGGCCAATCAGCTTGACAACATCCTCATGAGAAGCTTTGGACACATTAATGTCATTCACACTCAGGATCTGATCTCCAGAGCGAAGGCCCACATAATCAGCTGGACTACCCTTGAGGATGCAATTCAGAACACATGGAGACTGACCAGATAGTGTGAAGCCATAGCCTGTTCTACCCCTCGCAACCTCCACTCCTCTAATGCGAGCAGATGGCTGGGCATTCACACGCCTCCTGCCTTGTTCTGATTGCCTGTACATCCTTCTTTGGCTCCGTTTCACTCTCTTCTGACACAGGCTTCACAAATACAGAAATATCATCTTTCCTGCTCCAGAGCCCCAGCCTATGGAACTAACATGGTGAATGCTTGAATATTCACAGTACACCTTTACAAGAAAAAAGAGAGAAAAGTTTTGATTAACTAATGCTCAGACAAATTAGTGACAAATTTAAAATGCATTGAAAATGCATGATTTAATATTTTTTATTACTTAATTACTTTTTTAAAAATTATTTTTCATTCATTCATTTTCTTTTGGCTTAGTCCCTTTATTAATTTGGGGTCGCCACATCGGAATGAACCGCCAACTTATCCAGCATATGTTTTACACAGCGAATGCCCTTCCAGCTGCAACCCATCCCTGGGAGACACCCATACACTCCCATTCACACACACATTCACACGACAGCCAGCAGCTAGCTCTCTGCAACTCTCACACGGTCGCCAACTGAAGCTAAGCAGGGCTGCGTCTGGTCAGTACCTGGATGGGAGACCACATGGGAAAGCTAGGTTGCTGCCAGAAGTGGTGTTAATGAGGCCAGCAGGGGGCGCTCAACCTGTGGTCTATGTGGGTCCTAACGCCCCAGTATATTGATGGGGACTCTATACTGCTTATTGAGCGCTGTCTTTCGGATGAGACGTTAAACCGAGGTCCTGACTCTCTGTGGTCGTTAAAAATCCCAGGATGTCCTTCGAAAAAGAGTAGGGGTTTAACCCTGGCATCCTGGCCAAATCTGTGATTGGATTTCCATGTAATCCATGAAATAAAGTGCTTGTCAAGTTTATTAGACCAGTTTTCATAAAATTTATTTAAAAAAAAAATTTTTTATAGGCATATAGCAAACTGAAATAACTAAATGGTCTTTATGAATTCCCATCTTTTAACAAATTCCATAATTACTATTTTCTCATACAGCTTTTATTGCAAAACAGTAATTTCCAAAATTCATGGACAACAACAATTACATTTCAGCATTAGAAATACTACTGTTGCTAAAGAGCTCACATATACTGGTGGATTAACTATAAAATAAGCAAAAATGATTTTGGTATCCAGAAAATACAGTTAGTTTACGTCAGCTGTGGTCTGACTAATAATTTTGTTACACATATATTAAGCACTGTAACGTTATGTTTTCCAAATATGTTTTTCACACGCTGGACATCCTCATTTGTCATTATTGACTACCATAACTTAAGTTAAATATGATGTATGTTAACATTACAGCATTTTGGTACCAAAGTAGATTTAAAACACACACACACATACGAGCTTTTCTGGACATTTAACGTTCCATGTGATTTTAAAAGAACGGGAAAGGTAAGGAAAGTGGCGTGGAGTAAGCCTGTTATAATAACAAACATGTGCTTGGAAGCTAGCGCTTACAAACGGACAGGATACATAAACTCACGAATTTATTTGTGCTTGTCATCGATCTTTTTTCTTTAATCTTTTCATAAAGATGACAAGTAGACTCATCCGCTCTTGCTAACCGTCCCGCCTTCTTTTCCCCATTGTTGGAATGCCCACGCGTCAACGTGTGTAACCATGACAATTGAACTGTCAATAGCCATTTCCCCTCGTTCATTGGTTACCACTGCTGTCAGTCATCTTCACATCGACCCAAAAACCCAGTTTGACCGAGACACGACAACTAACCACAAAAAGTTATGCTACAGGTGTCAAAAACATCATGAGCGAAAAACAACTAAGAGTAAAATAAGATTACGTAAATATCTTTGCAGTCTTCACCGTACTCGTGAATTTAATATTTTATAACGGACGAGTGTCGAGCTGCCTCGGTATTGGTTTTCGCGAAGAACAGCTGGCCAGTGAGTAACTAACGGTATTGAATTATCGGCATCAGTCTCTAGATACTGACTGAAGAAACATATTCAGACAGCAACAACTAGTAACAAGATATAAAACGATAACCTCATATAGATAAACATACTATCAAATAACATAATCATTTACCTAAATAGGTCGAAAGTTCTAATATCCGCAAAGGCACAAGAAATTCCCATGGCTACATTGCTAACATTAGCCGCCACTTCCCAAAAACTTTCCTGTGAGGAAGAAATAAGAAATTTCTAGCATTACAATACAGAAAATCATAGATAGTTATGCATTAAGTAGTTTGGTGCTCTTACTTGTGACGGATGTGTCCAAACGTGATGTGAAGTTTAATGACATGGTAACCTTAGTGCTGCATAAGGAGTAAACAAAAGGAGAGGGCAGCTGGTGTGTGGACAGCAGAAGCAGGAGGAGGAGGAGGAATCTACATCTCAGGGAGTTTTTTTTTTCTTCTTAAAGGACAGCACCGGTATATGACTTTTTGACTTGTATGACAATGGATTTTGGTGTAATTCAGTTCATCCCCGTAATTTTATATACAAGTAGAGTTTGATTAAGTAATAGTATCCTGCCAAGTTTACACTAGAAGCGCCATTTGAAGTCATTAAAAACTTCCTTTCGATGACTTTTTCCATATAGTATAAAATTGAGATATCAATAGATTAAACATTTAAATTAATTGCCTGTTATTAATTGTCCACAATTAATGTCTTTTCTAGAGCAGCAGTTCTGACTCCATTTTTACTTTGAGGCCCCCAATGGCCCCACTGTCCAATTACTGTTTTAAGAATTCAAAGACAAAAAATATATATATATTTAATTCACGTTTACCTGCTAAATAATGGATTTTTAAATAATTTTTTTAAGATCATAAAATAAGGAATATATTATTGTTTTTTTAAGCTTATGATGCTTGTCAGACACTGCTTTTGCTGAGCTAACATAAATGTAATTGTGAAAATGATTGTTTTCCCCCTTAAATTCTATACTTGCATAGAATACTAATACTTGTATATACTAAAATGGCCAATTAATTGTTTCGTCACTAATAAACACACACACACACACACACAAACACAATCCCTCCATTGAATTTGCCCAAACTGCTTTTCAGAGGATTAGATTCCTAAACAAACTCTTAAAATCCAATCTAAAAAAAACAGACAAAAATGACACACATATTTATACATGTATATACACATATGTAAATATGCACGTATATTTATAAACATGTATAAAAATAAATAATCACAATATTCCAGGGCTCTAAAATACTCATCTAATAATTTGAGGAACAAATTATTAGCTGTAAAATATAAGATCTGACATGAGCATCAAATACCTGGATGTGGATAAATTATTAAACATAAAAACGAAAGAACAATGCCTCTCCTTTTTCCTCCTAAAAATGGCCATTCTATGTAAAATACAAAAGTAAAATACATATACGTGTGTATGCATATATATATATATAAAATAAAAATGAGAAGTGTACGAGCCCTGCAATACGTGTTAAACAATTAAAAAAATACAGTTAACCAAATTGAATATTTTGCATATTTTATTCATTTCTATATTATAGTTTTTTCATGATTTATGACGTTAAAACAATCCATCAAAATAAATACATCAATTTGTCTTTTTTTTTTTTTTTTACCAGCCATAGTTTGCAGAAGTGAGCTAAATAAATAACAATGGGAAAAAGATTATTTAAAAAAAAAAAAGGCTCCGGTGCTAGACCATCATGGCATCATACTGTGATACTTATGGGACATGCGGCTGCAATCCAGCTCTCTCTGAAAATACAAGTTGAAGTAAACACTAATCCGAGAACAGGATCACATCTTTTGTAAAAGGGGAAACAGATAAATAGTGGATGATGCCCACCTGAGATGCATTAAACCAGTCAGATTCTCCACTCGCATTCTCAAATGAATCTTCATAAGCAAACAATGTCAAGAATATATGAAACTGTCAGTCATAGGCACACTATTGAAATTACAATTCTGCAGTACTTTCACATTTGGTCCAAATATATTGGTGGTCTCTCTGTGAAAGTCATTCAAGTTATTCCAACTGTACGTGACCCTAGAGACTGAAACAAAGTTCTTCAAAGCCACTATTAAATCACCTTTTCGAATGCTTCTATAATCTAAGAAATCCTTTAGGCGTGGGCCAATATTTATGCAATACTAATTTCAGAGAAGTAAAGGCTGAGCAGTGAAAATATCAAGTATCAATTGCTATTTACATATTTCGCTTGACCAAGACGAATCAGAATAAACAGATATCTAATGGACATGACAAGCTAATCGTATCCTAGTATTGAACTAGCAAGCATGCCGTAAGTTGTGTGAATTTGCCAAATTCATCTGTCATTATAGGTAGTTACAATTATATGATGTCCATCGACTAACAATCACAAGCCACTCTGTTTCAAATGTTGTTGTGACATCACATAAAATACTGACAGCAGACTAAAGCATGCTAAAGTTAATATACATGAAATATTCAGCTTGTCAGCTAGGATTATATTTACAGTGAACGCTCTTGAGCCACCCGAGATGGAGAAATTATTGTTTAATAGTCCATGTTTTGTCAAAAGTGAAAGAAATGTTGGGTTACTGCGCACCTTCGCTTGCAATGCCACCTCATGTCCACCGATGGATGTTGTCATGCACCACAGTTTATTCGTTTAAATCACAAATATTATTTCTTTTACACAAATTGTACATTGATGTAAACACTCTATAGATTAAAATACATAATTCCAGTCATTACACTAGATCAATAGTCATATCTTACGTCCTGAGCTTTTAAAAGAAACTGAACAAAGAACTGAAGATCTGTTCCGAGGGGCACAGTATAAAGATCGGAGAAACCATCGTTTAAAAACTTCTCGACACTAACTGCTATGGCTATTTCAAACCCAGTCCATACAAAAGGACTTTAGAGATTCAGTTTTTTCTGCTCCATCTTAAAAAAAAAGTCAATTTAAAAACAAGTATAGACAACTAAATTTTAAGAGGAAAAATAAACTTTGTTTCAGGCAATTCACCCTGCTTAGTAAGTCAAACACATTTTACATTTAAATACACAAAAATGTCATCATACCAATACTTTTCCGCATTAGAGGGGATATACAAATTCGATTTACAATCCTTTTTCGCTTCAAGTGTCAGCAAACGCAGAGCAAAGCAATGTGTCGCCCATACAAAGGGAATGATTTCAAACTGAGGGACTTGTAAGTGTAGGGCAGAAATGGCCATTGTACTTAATTTAGCGAGATTGGATAATAAGTAACTTGGAGTTACTCCATTTTTGAGGACTAAAGTATCTGATGCTGTATCTGCAGAATTCTGAAAGTGCAGGACACATTTTACTAATGTTTGTATGGTGTTTTAAAGAAATGTCAATATCTTCTTCAGTCAGATTGAAGAATTCACTGTATTAGAACATTACTTTTCTAAAGATGGAGACTCTTTGTCAGCTTTGACACTGCAGTTTTGCCACAGAAACATTTTCTTCTACCAAATGACGATAATTTATACATTTAAAACATCCATATAGACTGTGTGAATGACCTAGGGCGCATGTCCACTAAAGCGTTTTTGTCTTGCAGAAACGGGAGTGATGTTCTAAAAACACGCCCATCGCTTTTCCGACTGTTGAAGATTTTGAAAAACGATGAACGTAAAACATCACTCAGTGCATGGCTATCCTACCGGCGTTTTAAAAACTCGGTGCTTCTCAGCTCAGCTCGGGAAAAACGCTTCAGTGGCCAGGTGCCCCTTACTGTGATAGCAGTCGAATATTCTGAATGTAGTGCTGCTTTTCTTATATTTTTAATTACAGATAAATGATGTTCATTGGTGCGTTGTGGCCACAGACTTTAGTGAATGTACAGTTTTGCTTGAACTGGTCCCACGGTCTCTAATAACTATGAACTATTTGGAGCAATGTCCTCTGGTACATCACGGACAGTATCATAGCAACCGATTCCACTCCGTACATCCAATCCAATCCAATTTCTTGTCGTGCATCCTGGTGAGTGTATGTCTTCTGCTCGGGGGTTATGTTACCTTCATTCTTTTTTTGGTCTGTTCTATAGAGACGTGTCTTGGTGAATGCTCTGCAAACAGCACAGTAGTTGGTAATAAGGACTACCAGGGGAAGCCACCATCTCAAAGACAGACTGGAAGGCCCTGCGGTCTAACTCCTCATCGATCTGGTGTCGGTAGAAATCCATAGCGACCAGGCAAAAGAGGCTAATGTCCACTGTGTCAGATTTCCCCATGCGACTGATGACATGAGGCAGGCTACAGTGGAAGAGACAAGTTAAGGAAATCGAGGAGGAAGACAAAATGGAAAGCAGGAAGTGTGCTTTTACCAGTGCAATGTAGGGGTGTAACAGTAGATGCATTCGTAAATGTTGGTCATTGGTTTACTGTTACAGCAGTTTATTTTCACTTGGCACCATATAACACACCTCCCATCCAAAAAGTCTTGTTTTGTTACTTTTGATACTTCATAATCTTTTCAGTTCTGTCAAATTTATCAGGGAAATTCAATCAATAAATGCTGTTTTGACATGCTTTGGTGTGGCCTGTCAGATCGCTTGACGCCTGACTTACAAATGGCAGCAATGCAATTCAATTATTCCTTTTCACTACTAATTATAGAGCAAAATAAACATACATTTCTCAAAATATCTATCTATCTATCTATCTATCTATCTATCTATCTATAAATGAGGCTTTATTACTGTTAGTGATGTCTTAGTTATTAGATGTATACCATTAAATAGACAAGCAACTATGTATACTAATATATCTCAACAATGAAATAAAAGTAAATACAATTTTATAATTAGATTTAGTTGATGTAAAAACTGCCTTTTGAGCAATTTACATATTAGCATAAAATCATTTGAGTGTTTATTTTATACAAAAATCTATAATAAATAATGTAATAATTTGGGGTCTGTTGTTAATTGCAGCCTTTATTATTACAGTAATGGAAAAAAAATAATAGGGCAGCTTCCTCTATACTTTACAGCATTAGATGTAATAGTTAAGAATTTAGTTTACATCTGAATTCATTTAAAGACAATATGTTAATTAAACCATTGTTTAAAAATGCTTAGTTTTCCCCATGCTGCAATGTAACCTCAAAACAGACGCACACACTGAACTGTGTGCCTTCAAGGGGTGCAACAATTGCACCAATAAAAAGATAATGTGTTTAAGGATACAGGGCAGAGATCCACTGGCTGGTCGAGGCACTGACGAAGAAACAGGACAGGCTCCACATGGCCATGGCGACAGGCGTTCTCTGTGTGAAATTGGACAGTGAGAGCAGGACCCAATCCCGGACCATGGAGGACTGACCGGTGGCATGAAGTGTCTGAAACACCTGTAGTAAGAAGTACAATTGTAGTAACTATTTCAGTTTGTTTAATTTCATTTGTTTAATGTATTTTCTGTTTTCATTTTATGCGTAAAGTTTTAGTAACTTAAGCTGAGCTAACATTATTGATATTGGGTGCACTGACTTCCTGTAGCTCAAATAGTCATAGTTTGATTCCCAGGGAACTGATCAAACTTGTATCAGAATCAATAAAATGTGTAGCTTGTATGCGATGTAAAATGCTTCGTATATCACTACACTATAATAACAGACAGAGATAGTTTTCCCTTGACTTTTTCTAATATGACCAAACCTTTACAATCAAATTCATTCAAGATCACAGAGTATATAAAGCATTCCATAAGACATCAAAGAGAAATAAAAATGCCTAAAATATGGCACTTGCCTTGTAGACCACTGTGGCCATGAACTGTGGGTAAGGCTGCTGATTGGACAAGAACTCCCCGATGACTTTGTTCATAACGTCCTGCAGTGGGAAAAAGTCATCCAGGAACTGAGGAAGGATCCTAGCCACCACACGTGCCTCACTCGGAAAACCTTTACGAATCCTACGACAAGAATTTTCCACAGATGGATCAGTTTTGGTTTTTTTTGTTATGAATCACTGGAGAATTATTTTTTGTTTAAATATACATACCTGTCAAACAGAACAGATACACGCTCCATTGCGACAATGACCGACTCGCTGTCAGGAGCTGTGGGGTCTGCATCAGCAGGATGTCCAGGACTTCCCTTCTCCTTCCCTGTAGTGTAAAATGATGGCCATCATTAAGAGGAACAGTTCGCTTTCTATACATCCCAAATAAAGGAAATCTCAGACTTCTACAAAATAATAAGAACATCAATATACTTAAGGGATTATTTCACTACCAGAATGAAAATTTCATGATGATGTACTACCTGATGTACATCCAAAATATTAATTTTAATCTGTCCTTGAACATGAATTATGTTTTTTGAGGAAAACATACAGCATCATTCACGATATAGTGACTTTCGAGGAGCTCAATGGTTTCAATTTGCAAATTGCTGTTTCAGTGCAGCTGCAAAGAGCTCTGAACGATCCCAGAAAAGGAATAGTTTGTCATTTTCTTAAAATCATAATTCATATACTTTTTAACAACAAAAGCTTGTATCCCAGAGCTAGTACAAGCTGATTTTTTTGTCATTAAAAAGCATATACATTAGTCGGTGCCAATAGCCTAGTGGTTAGTGCGTCGACATATCACTGAGATGCTAAGGGCGACCCGAGTTTGATTCCCTCTTTCTCTCTGCTTTCCTGTCTCCACTACACTACCTGACAAAAGTCTTGTCGTCGATCCCAGTTGTAAGAGCAACAAATAATAACTTGACTTCTAGTTAATAAATTAGAAAAGTGGCAAAGGGTAGATTTTTCCGATGAATCATCTGTTGAACTGCATCCCAATCATCACAAATACTGCAAAAGACCTATTGGAACCCGCATGGACCCAAGATTCTCACAGAAATCAGTCAAGTTTAGTGAAGGAAAAATCATGGTTTGGGGTTACATTCAGTAAATCGTTAAATAAGCGTAATCTAGAGGCCTTTGCCTTTCATATAAGCCACTTCTGATACCAAAGGATCAACTAGAAGTTAAGTTATTATTTGTTTTTCCTAAAACTTGGATAGGCGACAAGACTTTTGTCAGTTAGTGTATACTGATTTGTAAAATAAAGGTTAAAAACCCTTAAAAAAACAGTAAGACCCTTATTGTCTGGCTGGGGTCATTTAGAGCACTTGAAAGTCACCTTAAAATTTCAAATCAATGAGCACCATAGAATTCTCCACAATATGGAGAAAAATACTGACATTTTTTTTCTCAAAAAAAAAAAAAAAAAAAAAAAAAAAGAAGAAGATTCTTTTAACAACTAAAGAAAGAAAGAAAGACAGAAAGAAAGAAAGAAATGATCTTGGATGACAAGTGGGTGCGCAAATTATCATGACACTTTTATTCTGGAAGTGAACTAATTAAACAAAGCACTTTCTTAAAGGAACACTCCACTTTTTTTGTCCCGTAGTTGGAGTTTGAGTTTTACCATTTTTGCTGTCGATCTCCGAGGCTGACAGGAGCACTTTTAGCTTAGCTTAGCATAGTTCATTGAATCAGATTTCACTATAAGCATCTCGCTCAAAAATGACTAAAGAGTTTCAATAAATTTCCAATTTAAAAACGACTCTTTTGCAGTTACATTGTGTACTAAGACCAACAGAAAATGAAAAGTTGCCATTTTATGGCTAGGAGCAATATGCAGATTATAACTGGTGGTGCAAGTGTAGAACTTAGTGCTGGGGACTTTTTCCAGGCAGCACTGCGTAATATCATTGCGCCTGCTGCAGCCATTGTACAGCAGCATAGTTCCTTGAATATTATGCTGGAACGAGAGTATAGTTCCTAGTCATATCGGCCTAGAAAATTGCAACTTTTCATTTTCTGTCAGTCTTAGTACACAATGTAACTACAGAAGAGTCAAACTTTAAACAGGAAATCTTTAAATAGAAACTCTTTGCTTATTTTTGAGCAAGATGCTAATGGTCTAATCTGATTCAATGATCTATGCTAAGCTAAGTTAAAAATGCTCCTGCAAGAAGAGATCAGCTAAATGGATTCAAAAATGGCAAAACTCAGCTGTTTAACTCTAGAGAAGTTGTAAAAAGATCATATTATTTATTTACTTTAAAGTGGAGTATTGTTTTAAAGAACTCATTCTGCTGCTATGTGCTCTGTTAGTAAGGTGAGTATCTATAAATTGAGCCTGTTCTTATGGCTGCTGCCATTAGTAGGGTGGGTCAGTATTGAAGATGAAGCTGAAATGTGTCCTGCCTTCCTCTCCAGCCACACCTGTGTACATGCAGGTGAGCATGAGACCCAGGGCAGCCATGGCACGGTGTGGACTGGGCATGTTCACGCGGTCAACGCTGAGCTTGACCAGCGTCTCTGCATCCATGCGTGAAAGCTGCTCAGACAGAAGCAGCCGCTCCAGACCTCGCAGGACGCAGTGGTAGATGATGGACGGTGTGGCCTCCTCACTCGCAGACAAAATCATGCAGCACAGCTGGAAATGTAGAGAAGGTACAATAGTACAGAGAGGAGGGTCAGTGACAGAGCGTCAATGATAAAGAAGAGGAAAAATCTTGTAATCTTTAGTTTAATGTTCGAGTCCTTCATTGTAAGAAATGGCTTCTTTAGTGTGATTTTGGATCCACATAGCTTTAAAAATCTGTATTATATTCTTACCTCATTTCCAAAAAGAGTTTCAAGAGAGCATAACTTTTTTTTAAATATTATGTATGCTTTGACAGTGTACTTAATATGTAATGTAATGTAGTGTATATTTGTATAGCGCATTTATTGTGTATGGCCATACACCCAAAGCGCTTCACAATCATTTGATTGATATGATGAAAATGTGTACACAGATAGTTGTGTACATATATGCATGTACGACAAAGATATTTTTACCTCTCTTGATGGTCTTTTCTTTGACCAGAGTTTTGGCAATCTCATGTCAAGTGTCAACCCATGTAAATATCTGTTTTATGCTCCGTTGTATAAATGTGGGTACTTTATAACCTCTGTGAATAATGTTGCTGCTTTGTTTACAAACTAATTACTGCAAAAATGAAAGAAAGAAAGAAATATATAAAAAAATAATAATAAAAACAATGCATTTCCTGCACATTATGCATGGTTATTATGGAGGGTGACAAAATGTGTCATGCAAGCATACTTTAGGTTTAAAAATATAGTAATAATAGTAATCATCAATAAATAAAACTATTTTCCTTAAAGCTTTAAATACGGTGAGCATACACATTCATTATTTTCAAAACAAAAATGTTTTGCAGTTATTTTTTATATTATGGACATATATTAATTAAGTTTAAAATTAGAATTGTAAAATAATGAGCATTACTACAGATTTTTATTTATTTAACAAAATGCTGTGAGAGATAGAAGCTAACAAAAAGGTATTTCCAAAAAATTTAAATAAATAAGTAAAATTAGTTCTGAAATGTAAATCTGTCCCACAAAGCCTTATGAAATGTAATATTGTTCAATATTATAGACTATTATAATATAGAATCAATTCAAGAATTTATATTTAATATTGATTGCTTCTAGATATATAGTCTGTCAAATTATGGTATGATTTCTTGTTTTATTTACTTTATTTACTGTTTTCAGTAAGTCATTTACATATTGACTATATGTAAATGAAAATAATGAATAAAATATCTTTATCTTTATTAGATTTTATTAGATTGTTTATTTGCTCCAACATCAAACTATCTTTTATTTAAATCTACAGTCGTGGCCAAAAGTTTTGAGAATGACACAAATATTAGTTTTCACAAAGTTTGCTGCTAAATTGCTTTTAGATCTTTGTTTCAGTTGTTTTTGTGATGTACTGAAATATAATTACAAGCACTTCATATGTTTCAAAGTCTTTTATCGACAATTACATGACATTTATGCAAAGAGTCAGTATTTGCAGTGTTGGCCCTTCTTTTTCAGGACCTCTGCAATTCGACTGGGCATGCTCTCAATCAACTTCTGGGCCAAATCCTGACTGGTAGCAACCCATTCTTTCATAATCACTTCTTGGAGTTTGTCAGAATTAGTGGGTTTTTGTTTGTCCACCCGCCTCTTGAGGATTGACCACAAGTTCTCAATGGGATTAAGATCTGGGGAGTGTCCAGGTCATGAACCCAAAATTTCGACGTTTTGGTCCCCGAGCCACTTAGATATCACTTTTGCCTTATGGCACGGTGCTCCATCGTGCTGGAAAATGCATTGTTCTTCACCAAACTGTTGTTGGATTGTTGGAAGAAGTTGCTGTTGGAGGGTGTTTTGGTACAATTCTTTATTCATGGCTGTGTTTTGGGGCAAAATTGTGAGTGAGCCCACTCCCTTGGATGAGAAGCAACCCCACACATGAATGGTCTCAGGATGCTTTACTGTTGGCATGACACAGGCCTGATGGTAGCGCTCACCTTTTCTTCTCCGGACAAGCCTTTTTCCAGATGCCCCAAACAATCGGAAAGGGGCTTCATCAGAGAATATGACTTTGCCCCAGTCCTCAGCAGTCCATTCGCCATACTTTTTGAAGAAGATCAATCTGTCCCTGATGTTTTTTTGGAGAGAAGTGGCTTCTTTGCTGCCCTTCTTGACACCAGGCCATCTTCCAAAAGTCTTCGCCTCACTGTGCGTGCAGATGCGCTCACACCTGCCTGCTGCCATTCCTGAGCAAGCTCTGCACTGGTGGCACTCCGATCCCACAGCTGAATCCTCTTTAGGAGAGGATCCTGGCGCTTGCTGGACTTTCTTGGACGCCCTGAAGCCTTCTTAACAAGAACTGAACCTCTTTCCTTGAAGTTCTTGATGATCCTATAAATTGTTGATTTAGGTGCAATCTTAGTAGCCACTATATCCTTGCCTGTGAAGCCATTTTTATGCAATGCAATGATGGCTGCACGCGTTTCTTTGCAGGTTACCATGGTTAACAATGGAAGAACAATGATTTCAAGCATCACCCTTCTTTTAACATGTCAAGTCTGCCATTCTAACCCAATCAGCCTGACATAATGATCTCCAGCCTTGTGCTTGTCAACATTATCACCTGAGTTAACAAGACGATTACTGAAATGATCTCAGCAGGTCCTTTAATGACAGCAATGAAGTGCATTGGAAAGTTTTTTTCAGGATTAAGTTAATTTTCATGGCAAAGAAGGACTATGCAATTCATCTGATCACTCTTCATAACATTCTGGAGTATATGCAAATTGCTATTATAAAAACTTAAGCAGCAACTTTTCCAATTTCCAATATTTATGTAATTCTCAAAACTTTTGGCCACGACTGTACATTCTTCTTGATTTTTTGGATTGCAGTAATAATCATCTCTTTTTGCTGCATTTCTGTCTTTCAAGCCTTAAAGCATTTAAGACCTGGAGATCGAAACAATGTAGAAACGACAGAGAAAGACAGACACAATAAAACTGAAAGAGGCAGAGCTGTTGAAAACCAGCAGAAAAGAAAAGCCTTCAGAATCATCTCTCAAAAATTAAGGTCTATCCTAGTTTGTTATTTGCCTCAAGTAACTTATATAACGTTTACAGCTGAAATCTGTAAGGAGACATTTATGTGTACACTGTAAAAAGTAACAAGTTGAGCTTATTTAGAAAACCTGTGGAAACTGATTGCCTCAAATTTATGAAGCAAATCAGCTCACCAAGTAAATATCACTAACTATTACTTTGTGTAGGTAACTTGTTTACTTGTATTGGTTACTAAACAACACGAGTACAGATTACTCAATATGACTAGTTCAGTTAACTTACAAATTGTAGTTATGCTTAGTACACCTTACTTATAGCAAAGCAGTATTCCCAACTAGCCTGCTTGTTCATATTACTAGACAAAAGCATGGAAAATCATTGCCTCAAATTTAAGAAGCAAATTAGCTCACCAACTTTGAGTAAATATTTGTAAGTTCACTTGTTATAAGTTTAACACATAAATGAAGAGACTCCTACCTAAAATTGCTATTTAATGTATCTCAGATCTTATTGTGATGGAATTTCAATGTTATCAATGTTAAACAGCTATATAAAACACCACAACCGAGTGCAACATTAGCAATAACCTGAACACCACACGAGGAAAATGCAACTTTATGAAATGACATAACACACAAAATCTTTTTTTGATTAACTTTTATAATATACATGCATAAAACATAAAACATCTCACCTGTGAGTCCACAAAACGCTTGTTTTCTCAGTTTGCATTGTGAAATCGCCTGTTTGAATCCCCCAAAAGGGTATTTCAAAGCTTAAAGGACAAGCATACGGCAAATAAGTCTTAAGAAACATCTTTGTGAGCATTTGCAACAATTCAAAAAAGGCAAAATATAGTAAATAAATGTAAATTTCTATTAAGACATTTAAACATTTAGCATGTTTTAATCACCATGGAATATAAACTAATAAAGAGTTCTGTAAAAACTATATTAAATCAATGGGACAAATGTAAATAAAAGAGTTCTTGGCATGACACTTCTGGAATAAAGCAACAAATGCTTTAATTTATATGCTGTTTTAATTTCTATTTGACAAAAATGCTATTGCAAGAACATTGTGTCTGTGCTTCTTGATGTATGTGTGTATATTACAGAAAAAGACAGAGAGAGAGAGACACACACACACACATCTAGATTATTATAAATGAGTCATTGTAAATATACTGATTATTTTTGTTTTTATTACTGTTTTATCCTAAAATGTTGATCGTTAAATGTACAGTGTATTCTGATCTATTTTTTTTATATATATATGAAATAAATGAATATGATATATTGAATAATATATGATATATTGACTAATAATATGATATATTGAATAATAATAATATGATATATTATTTATTTAATTATTATGTGTATATATCTTTCTTTTTTTTCTTTCTTTTTTTTACTGCTACTATTACTACTACTATTTACTGTGTTTACTGTTTGCTTTTTTAAAATATATGTATGTTCTTTTATTTATTTCTTTTATTTTTTTTATGTAAACTTTATAAATGCTTTGGCAATACATTTGTAACATTTGTCATGCCAATAAAGCAATTATTGAATTGAATTGAATTGAGAGAGAGAGAGAGAGAGAGAGAGAGAGAGAGAGAGAGAGAGAGAG
>CAIGQV010019186.1:13270467-13285458 GCA_903798115.1 Danio jaintianensis | reverse complement strand
GAGAGAGAGAGAGAGAGAGAGAGAGAGAGAGAGAGAGAGAGAGAGAGAGAGAGAGAAAACAATAATCTATCTATCTATCTATCTGGTCCACATGGGATGGAGGTTGCAGATGGAGCACTAACATGAGACTGATGAAGCTAATGATGTATGTGTACTGCTGAGGTAATATGACTTATCAGACTAAAGGAAAATGTGGCCAATTTTTAAACAATTATTTCCAAAAATCATTTAATTTTCATCATTCAATTGTTCAAATTTTATACCATGCTAGTAGAACAGTGCTTTACATAATAAACAAGGCACTTTAATGAAATTTGATTAAAAATTGGAGAACGGCAGTAATGGTAGCACATATACATAAAACCATTTCTGAAGATTATAGCAGTTAAAAATGAGTAAAGTGCACATGTCCTTGCATTGAATGACTTCAGCACATCTACAGCCACGGCATTGCTGTGATCTTGATCAGCCCTTCTTCAGTCTCTTCCAAAATTCAGTGACTGCACTGAGGTTATTAGCCATACCTTTTTCGCCAATGATTATCAATCAGGTTTAGCTCAGGACTCTGGGTTGGTTATTTAAATGATTTAATGCTTTAATGAATTGATGATGATTGTTTGATGAACACAGGAAAGAAATCTTATGTTGCCAATGACGTTTCGGATAAACATTTGCATTTACTCTGCCATGCAGAGACACTCCTGCTACTCCTCACACCCTGACACTTCCTCCCCTATACACAACCCTATCTCACGGCAATATGTAACTTTTTGATTTAGTGGCTAATTCGTATGAATTCGTAAAATCTCATTCATACAATTTAGTACGATTTGCTTATGCCCCAATGACGGCTGGGTTTAGGGGTGGGGTTAAGTGCCACCCCTTCTTTTTAAAATCGTATATTTTCATACGACTGAACTCGTACAAATTAAAAAGAATTAGCCACTAAACTGACAAAATGTAAAATAGTTACGTTTTCTCGTAAGATCAGGCTGCTATACACCCTTTGGGTTCAGTCTTTCCCCAGGTTCATGATGATAAACATAATGTTTCACATCAGATCCAAATAAATTAAACATGTTTTTATCATTGGATTCATTATCCCAATTTAAAGCTCAACTGAAAACCCATTTACTTAGATTATCTTATCTTACATCATTACTGTTTTATACTATTGTGTTATTTTATTGTTTTATGGTATATTTATATTTTTTTTCATTGCTTCTTATATATGATGACCTTGAGTGGTTTGAAAGGTGCCTCAAATAAAATGTATTATTATTATTACTATTATTATTAAAGTGAACTTTGCATTAGTTAGGATTAGTCAACACAACATGTTTCTCAGCAATGGTTAATCCAGCATTTTTATTCTTTTTGCTGACGAAAGGTTTGGTCACTCAGAGTGGGCTTTCAGTACAAAAAACTTCAAGACACTGTGCCAAGATTCAGATCCTTGTCTTGTTCAGCACTGAATTGGTGAGCAATTACAGATGGGTTGAACCGATTGTCTATTGACATTCTCTGCATTATTCTGTCCCTTCTTTCATTTGTCTTTCATGGATGACCAGCCTTTTCGGGAGACTTCAATGAGTTAGTGACATTGTAATGATCCAATTTTCTAGAAATGACAGATTTAGAGCATCCAACTTCTCTTGCTAAGACTGAAAGTGTAGTTCCTTTGGCCTTTATCAGGACAAACTACAGAAAGTTTCTGTCACTTTAAATAGGTTTACCATTTTACAGTCAATAAAAAATGAAAAGTTCGGCTACCAGTTAAAAGGTATTTGTCAAATAATTAAGGATATGAGTACCAGACGCCAGATTAACACCAATAACTGTGGGGTTTCTGAAGAGAATAATTTAAAATAGGACTAAGCAATGAACTCAAAATTCAGGTCACTAGCTATGTTTCCATCCAAAAATGCGAATTAACTTCATGCGCAAAACTGGAATATCGCATAAAAGATGTGCGAATAAAGCAGCGTTTCCATCCAACGAGTCAAAGAGAACAAAAGCGTCACTTCCTGATTAAAAGGCAACAAATATCAACAGTAAAAACGGAATTTGCTGAGGTAGGAGAAGCTGCGTGAATCTTTTCTTCATTTCATAAATGACTTGTGCCTCAGAAGGCAATGCTGACACGCAGTGAACGCGTGGTGGCGTTTGAAGGCGTGAGACGTGGAGCACAGACGCTCTAGATTCTGGAGGTCATTAATAATATAATAACACTAATACTGAAATGCTTAAGGCATTTTAGAATGACCAAAACAACATTTCAGATGTTTTACAATGTGCTCAGCCTGCTGGTTTGTCCATTTACAAACGTTTTTATCACCACATGATCTCTTGTAACCAAATCACATGACCTTTTTTTAATGCGCATACTGGAATTTGTTTCCGTAAAAGTGTTTCCATCGTAGTTTATGCGCATATTTTCTTATCGAATAAAAAGTTTATCCTACTTAGTTATGGGCATACATTTTTTATGTGCATTTTCAAAATTTATGCGCATCTTAGCGTTTCCATCAACCAATTTTTTATGCGCATATCCAGAATGCGCATAAAAATAGGTGGATGAAAACGTAGCTACTGTTGACTATTCTATTTGATACAGAAGAGATGTTTTGCAGTGTGATCTTAGTATAAGCAATCATATAATATTAATATGACTTTTTCATCATTCTATACCAGTTCATACTGAAATTTGATTTTGGCCACATTTCAGAAAATACTGTGTATAGGCAATCAAAAAAACTCTGACCAGACAAATAAAGCACTAACGCTTGCAGTATAAATGTGGATATGTCTAGAATGTCTACTTTTAGCCAGAAAAGGCATCTCACCCAAAACAAGCCAAATCACCCTCCCCCCTCCCCCCAAAAAATAAAACCATCTACAAACATGAGATTACTTTAATGTCTGAAATACCACATATACAAATGTGTTCTTTTAAATACATTTTATTGGAATGAATACGATAATTGTATACCATTTTCTGTTGCATTTATCATCCTTATGTTGTTTTGCATGATTACATTGCTCAAACGTTATGCCAAGATTTGCTTAATCATTTCTTAAAATGATGTTGCAAATATGAACATTGATAAACATACACTAAAGACAATGTCATAGTTCCCATACAGATGACAAAGTCAGACACGTATGGTGGCTTGTCACTGTTTGGAGCACATTGGTAAATTTTGCAGCATATATTGTATCCTGGTCCTTGACTCCAGGTGAGACTTTCCTTTAAATTATTTTCATTCTCTTAAATTACACACAATGGCAAGATTTTATCTAGAAATCTAGAAAACTTTTTGTGATGTCTAACCATTAGAGGTATTTTGTTGCTTGCAAATAGTTCGTTTTTGCAAATCATAACATAAACGAAACTGACTGATTCACTCATTTCTGTTTTGTCCAGCTCTCTACAAGCATGTGTAATTTATCCTTACAAATCAACAACTCAACGACCAGTTTTGAAGAGACTCAAAAGTGGTTCTTGTACTGCATTTGTATGGGACATTTTGGCACTCTTGTCCTTTTTGTAGCTGTAGCATTAATCTTATTTTTGGGAACGCCGACCCATTGCTGGTCCCTCTGGTTGTTCCTTCGTGGGAACATCAAACCCAACTTGGTGTTTTCACTTAATTTCACATTAGTGGACCTAGTTTTTTGTATTCTAAGCTATATAGACTTTGTTGCTGCCCTTCACTTTTCAGTAACAAGCTTTCAGTTGGCTTTGTTTCTCACAACTCTTTGCTGGACTGTCAGACCTCTTCTCCAGATCTGCATGTGTCTTGAGCATTATCTGGCTGTGATTCACCCAGTAGCGTTTCTGAGATATAAGGACATCCAGTACAGGATTGCATCGGCAGCAGCAGTTTGGCTAATTGGACTGGGCAACGGCTTGAGGGTCATTTTCATAAAACAAAACTTTTTTCCAGATCATACATTTTTCTTGATTTTTTGGATTGCAGTGATTACAACGTCTTTTTGTTGTGCTTCTGTCCTTCATGCCCTAAATAGTTCAGGACCCAGAGATCGAAGCAATTTACAAAAGACAGAGAAAGGCAGAGCTGTTGGAAACCAGCAGAAAACAAATGCCTTCAAAATCATCTCATATATTTTAATGTCCATCCTGGTTTCTTATTTGCCTCAAGTAATAACCTTTATTACATTCATAGCTAAAATCAATGAGGAGACCTATATGTGTAATGTTTTTCCATTTTGTCTGTCCATCTCTGTAGTTTCTTTAGTAATTTTACCTCTAATTAATATGTATAAGGGCCATTTGAAAAAAGTGATGTGTTTTTCAAAGTGAAGAGGACAATGAAGGGCAAATAAGATAAACTGGGGAAAAAATTAATAGCAGCTTCTATAGATATAACATTTTAGATCTCAAAAAAGCTAAATGATATGACATTAAGAGTAATAGCATTTTAGAGACTATTTTGAATACCTAACAGAGCTAAATCTAATGTTATTCGATCAATTGTAATATTATAATTAACTACTTGTGTGCTTAGTCTAGGACAAGTAATTGGAAGGCTTATTTGAGGCTTATTTTTATTTATGTGTATTATAAAAATATATTATATCTAAAACATATTGTATACAATATGTAGTATTGTATCGTATATGGTATATGTAGTAATATAGACCTGGCCAACCACATTTCACTATGTAAAGGATAATGTACATTCTGTCTGTCTGCTTACCACATTGCTGTAATAAATAAACGCAGTGTAGTATTTGAGTTGATTAATGGCAACTTGAAGGGACAGTTCATCAAAAAAAAAAAAACAGAAAATGTTTTGTTAATTCATAAACAGGCCATCCAAGAAGACTATTTCTCTTCAGCAGAAAGTTAAAGGAGCAATAGAAAAAATAGATCACTGCACCAGTTTAGATAAAATGATACAGACCCACATTTACATGAAAAAAAAAAAACACAATTCACATCTGAAGTAGAGGATGACACGGGAGTGGATTTTCACTCCTGTCCCATCCCACTCCCACAGAAAGAAATCTTGTCCCGTCCCACCCCCAGACCAAAGTTGAAAAAATAATCCTGTCCCATCCTGCCCCTGGTAAAATGACTCCCGCTCCCAACCCACTCCTGTTTAAAATGACTCCCGCTCCTGTACCGCTCCTATATATATATATATATATATATATAAATATATATATATATATATATATATATATATATATATATTTATTTATTTATTTATTTATTTTTAGACCAGCTGCTGAGTCCCTGTTTCTAGATTTTCTGGAGATCAGTTGCAGTAAATAAAAGAAAAACAGTACATAGTTCACACCAAGCTGCATTTTACTCATTTATTGAAAAGTTTTTTTAATTAACATGTTAACAATTCTCATCCAATATGCTCTTACATAATGAGAGAGAAATGCAGCATGCACAATTTAAACATGTTGATTAAACATTAACACGTTTTGAAAAAAAAAAAAAATCTAATAAGCAGAAACAAAAGTTGTATATACACTACCGGTCAAAACTTTGGGGTCAGTATGATTTTTAAATGTTTTAAAATAAGCTTATCCTGCTCACCAAGGCTGCATTTATTTAATCAAAAGTACAATACACATTGTAAAATTGTGAAATGTTATTGCTTTATAAAATAACTGTTAAAAAATAGTTTATAATTTAATTTAATAATTTATTCCAGTGATTTTAAAGATGAATTTTTAGCTTCATTACTCCAGTCTTCAGAGTCACATGATCCTTCAGAAATCACTCTAATATTAATTATTTTTATTAATATTATTATTAATAATGGTAATAGTAATAAAAGCAATAATGACAGAAGTAAATTTCATTTGAAACTACATACAATAAGAAAGCATATGTATATATATATATATGTATATATATATATGTATATATTACACACACAACTTTTGTTTCTGCTTATTTGACTCAAATTAAAACACGTGGCTGTATGCTTTATAAGCATCCTAATTATATGAAAACATTCAGTATGATTCTGGTTTTATAGAGAAAGTTAGGCACATGGAAAAGTTAACAGCAGATATTCCAGTCCTCGTCACTCACCACCATACATGCATACAATATTTCCTCTATAGTTTCAATTCAATTCAATAATTTACTTTGGATGAAAACACTGAACCTATGACGGTTGTGAGCAATTTTGTCAGTCAGACGAGACTTAACACCCGATGGCAATTTATGCTTGATGAACGAAAAGATGCTTGGCTGATTCTGGAAATTTGCCTTGCAAGTGTGCCTTTTCAGATCGCTCGTACCTGAATCACTGGTGTACTTGACTAAGATTAAGCATGTTTTACAAGCAGCATACGGCGTGCTATCACCGTCACAGTTTACCCTCATAAACTTCATTAATATTTCCGACTTCCCGACTAGTTCTGTTAATTTAATGGACATGTCATTATCTCTGACTTCGCGCTGCAAAAAATGTTTTCACCACATCAATTTCTCCGCGTGCGTTAGCGCACTCCAGCACTGATGGCTTCTAGGTCGTGTAGTTCTTTTTTAATTGCGTTACATTGTAATCGTATTAAAAGGAAACTACAAAATGGCGGTGCATTTTCTTTTTTTGTCATCTTCCTATTGGTTGATTCCCCCTCCCGTCTGCTCCCGTTAACCATCTAATCCTGTACCGTGCCAATCCTGTGATTAAAAGCAAAGATGACTCCCATCCCGCGGGAATCCCACGGGAATCCCGTGAGCCGTGGGATTCCCGAAAAAATGTCATCCTCTAATCTGAAGCAAAGAAATCAAGGTACTTTCAGCTGCAGTTTGATTTGCATGTCAATCCTAAGAAATGAATCATAAGAAAGTATAAAGTTTAAGTAAATATTTAAATTAGAAAAACAATGCTAAATTGTGTTTAGCTATAGTAAAAAACATGCTATAGCTTGTAAAATTTATTTTGAAAATTAAGATACAGTAAGCTTCAAAACTGAAATATCTTTTATATCTTTTCAACCAAAAATGAACATTTACTCAGTATTTACTATCCCTCAAGTGGTTCCAAACCTTTGTGAGTTTCTTTCTTCTGTTGAACACGAAAGAAGATATTTTGAAGAAAGCTGAAAATCTGTAATCATTGACTTCCATTGTACAAAAATCAAAGTCAATGAAAGTCAAAGTCAATGGTTACAGGCCTTCAGCTTTCTTTAATATACCTTCATTTGTGTTCAACAGAAGAAAGAAACTATAAAAGGTTTGAAACAACTAAAGGATGAGTAAAGGATGGCAGAAATGTCATTTTTGGGTGAACTATTCCATTAATGAAAATGCTGGCATGGAGGTCCATCAATCTGTTTGTTCAATCACGCTCTTAAGTGTGTGGGACCACAGACTGGCTTCTGCACTAAAGAGATGGCACTGCATCTTATATTTCCATTGTTTTTTTTATGTAAAGATGCGCTTGACGGATGTTCGTGACCAATATACACTCGAGTCTTTTGCAGCGCCTCAAACATGAGTGCCACTTTTTTTTAAAACACTGTGTAAAGTTAAAGAAATTTTAACCATACACTCTATTTATACTTTTACACGCAGCACTGCTCATCAATGTTTGTTCCAAAGCAGCGAACCAATCAGAAGAACTCGGAGACAGGGCAACCGTTGCGAGCTTCTATTAACAAGGCAAGGCAAGACGAGTTTATTTATATAGCACATTTCATACACAATGGTAATTTTTTCATCGGAGTACACGAACCGAACCATAATGCCTGTACCATGACACCCCAGCATTTACTATGTCTTCCTGTTACATACAGTACATGTACATTTATAAAAAAAAAAGTACTATATATATTAACTTGAGTGATCAGCAAACATCTTAATGAAACAAACAAATATGTTGCAAGATCTAAATACGCAAACTGACTGTACACATACATTTTTCCCATTTGTCTTACTTTTCTTTCATATTTTCGATTAGCTTTGACAAACACATAATGGGTTTCAAATAGCCTTCATTATACATCCTAAGTAGTGGTGAAAATAATAGAATAATCCTAGTGGTGGACAGAATCACTGGAAAAGCACTACATGCAAAGAGGTGCTCATTGATTTGAGCTACACGCATAAAATAAGCTATTACTAAAGGTAAATAACAAACCACTATAGATGCTAAAATGTGAGAGATGATTCTGAAGGCTTTTCTTTTCTGCTGGCTCTCAACAGCTCTGCCTCTGTCTGTTTTACTGTGTCTGTCTTTGTTTTGATCTCCGGGTCCTGGACGCTTCAGAGCGCACAGGACAGATGTACAGCAAAAGGAAATTAGCATCACTGCGATGCAAAAAAACACAAAGAATATTTCATCTGGGAAAAAAAGTATTCCAATGAAAATGAGCCTAAAACTGTTGCTCAATCCGATTAGCCAAGATGCCGCTGCCAGTGCAATCCTGTACTGGATGCCGTTATATCTCAGGAACGCTACTGGATGAATCACTGCCATATAATGTTCAAGACACAAGCAGATCTGAAAAAGAGGTCTGACAGTCCAGTGGAGACCAATGAGAAACAATCCAATCTGATAGCCTGCCACTGTGATATACTTGGAAATAATTAAGTCTACAAAGCAATGAACGCAGTAAAACAGCTCCACTATAGTAACATTCAATAGAAACACAGTGCTGGGTTTGATGTTCTTATGGATAAACACCCAGAAAGACCAGCAATGGATTGGCGTTCCCACAACCAGAAAAAGCGCTGTAGTGATAGTAATGATAAGAGAGCCAAAGTATCCCTGACAAACAGAGTACCATTTTAGATTCTCATCTAATATGGATGTAAAATTGCTTTCTTGAAATGATGAATAATACATGGTTGTACGAAGCTGGGAAAAACAAAAAACAATGAGTCAATTTTATGATTTAAAATGAATTTCAAATACACAAAAGAAAATGCTGTTTAATAGTACTGTCCAAAGAGAAAACTGATTTTAAGGTCAATAACTTTGTCAACTGATTTATTAAAATAAATGTCATACCTGGACTGATAAGTGAGTTTCTTTATAAAACTGCTTATATGTTCCCAACAGCACCAAAGAAGCCTAACGTCGTTAGTCCCAATGGAACTATAGATGTACCTGTGCTAACAGAATCAACAGTGTTTTTTTATATGCTCATGTTGTTTGAGTGTGTGAATGAATGTCCATATTTTAAAAATATATGATATAATAGTGCACACAAATCATGGAGCAATATTTGAATTGGAAATTTATGACACATAATTAACATCGTTTTTACACACTGAAATTTTAGCAGGGTTTAAGGGTTGCCAAAAATGCTATTGTAATTCTTTTTGAGGGTCAGTTCATGATTTATGTGTACTAAAGAAAGAACAGGGTAAGGTGAAAACTTAGTTTTAATGAAGAAAAAACAACAACTACTGTTGCAGATCATCTTGAAAAATAAAATACTGACTTACAATTCTCAGTAAGCCAAAAGCAACAGTTTAATGCTATAAAAATCCAAAATCAAACAAAAAGTGCTCAGGGGTAGCCTAATCAATCTGTCTGTGCTCTTTGAGTAAGGGATTCATCAAAATAAATATCAAAAGTAAGTCCATGGCACTCGAAAAATGTGGAAAAAATGTAAAACAAAAATTGACATGGCTATTCCTTAAAACTGCGCCTACGCGTTTCGGCAAACACTTGCCTTCATCAGGTTAACCATAATTTAATGCTATGTTCCCGCTATATCCTAATTACAATTTATCTGCTGCTCAGGGGTTGTATTTTTTGTTTGTTTTTATGTACAGTACGAGAACATGCCTTAATATGTCTTGTTGTTAGTCACTGTTTTTAACAGGTTAATGTTTCTTTTATTTGCCAATAAAAATGTTTGATTTGGTAATAAGTCTGACAATTTGCTTCCACGTTTGATATAATGGTCCTTCTCTGTTGACTACCACCTTAAATCACATTATCTAGTGGCAAATATGCTGAGTTGTAATTTATGAGTAATATTATCCCTCTGCTTGTCAAGTACCATTCCTTAATGGTTACATAAGTCAAATATACAAGCAAAGACAACAGAGGTTATGTGATCTGGGTCATCTCTGTGAGGACTACATGTACCCGAGTGACAGGATTCCCCCCACCGCCAGATTTAGCTGTAACTGAGAGCTGAATTTTTCAGATGAGGCTCATGTAATTCAGTATGTTTGGCCTTTTCGAGGTGCTGGGTTAACATATCTATGAGTTAACAACGTAGACACTTCTGGTAGTATGTATATATACAGCAGAAAGGTTGTGTTAACTTGTGTTTTATGTTTAGTGTTATGTTATGCTTGCCCTTGACTGACCAACATGGACGTTCTCGTGTTCCCACCTTCCAGGAATGCAGACAGTGTGATGAATATCTGTCCAGGAGTTGTAAATCAGATTATCCTATTAACTTCACACCATTTGCTGAGAGACATATTGCAGAGTGTCTTCAGGTCATCATTCCACTCCTATAAAAATATGATCATATAAGTTACATCTGGTGCAGTTAGTCCCCAGTGAAAAATGTCAAACGATTCAATCTGCTGAATGTGTGAATTTGAACATATACTGGAGTCATCCTGCATCAGATGATCATCTACAAATAGGATTTACCTAAATAGATCTGTGACCGATGAGTGAGAGAGATAGATAGATAGATTCTCACCACTCTTGGTATTTGAGTTATAGGCCAGCTGGGGTCAAGGAGCACTTTCAGGTATTAAATAAAAAGATACTGTGAATTTCTGTCTAATATGTACAGCAGAAGTCAATCTGAGCTATCTGATTGATTTGTATATGTCTTTTATATTAAATTCAAATAAATTCATCTTTATTTCTATAGCACTTTTTACAATGTAAATTGTGTCAAAGCAGCTTAACGTACAACCCCAAATCAGAAAATGTTTGGACAGTATGGAAAATGCAAATAACAAAAGAAAGTAGTGATTTCTAAATTTACTTTTACTTGTATTTCATTGCAGACAATAAACAAACATTTAATGTGTTTTTATGACTTGTATTGTTTGTTTGTTTTTTTCAAACACGTATTATAATTTTGGTTCTTGCAATACATTTAAAAAAACGTTTCTGGCATCCATTTGTCCCATAAAATACCTGAAATACTGATTCATCTGACCACAGTACACGTTTCCACTGTGTGATGGTCCATCCCAGATGCCTCTAAGCCCAGAGAAGTCGACAGAACTTCTGGACACCGTTAACAAAAGGCTTCCTTTTGGCACAGTACAGTTGTAACTGACATTTGTGGATGTAATTATGTATCGTGGTACTTGACAAAGATTTGCCAAAGTAGTCCTGAGCCCATATGGTGATATCGTTTATAGATGAATGATGATTTTTGATGCAGTGCCGCCTGAGGGATCAGAGATCGTGGTTATTCAGCTTAGGCTTGCACCCTTGTCCTTTACACACTAAAATTCCTCCAGATTCCTTGAATCTTTTAGTTATGTTATGCACAGTTGAAGGCGAAATATCCAATGTCTTCCTATCTTTCTTTGTAGAACATTGTTTTTAAACATTTCAATAATTTCTCACGTATTTGTTGGCAAACTGGTGATCCTCGGCCCATCTTTGCTCCAAAAAGGACTTGACCTTTCTTGAATGCTGCTTTTGTACCAAATCATATTTACAATCACCTGTTTCAAATAACATCATTATTAAACTAATAATCTGATTACTAGCCCTAAATTTCTCGTGCCCCAACTTTTTTTGAAATGTGTTGCAAGAACCAAAATTGGAATACGTGTTTATTTTGAAAAAACTAAACAAAAAAAACAATAGAAATCATGAGGAACACATTAAATAATGTTTGTTGTATTATTTGCATTGAAATACAAGTCATGGTAAATTTAGAAATCACTACTTTCTTTTTTATTTGTTTTTGTTTTATTTACTTTTTCTGATTTGGGGTTGAAGTTCTAGCATATTGAAACTGCTTTAGTTCAGCTGTCACAGGTGAAGTTCAGTTCAGTGTATTGCATTCACTTCTGAAAGCCAAAACACTGAAGAACCAGTCAGTGCGGCCTGTCAGAGAACATTTCCAATGTCATTAGAAACCATTAATTTCTCGATGCTAACGTGTTACCTGTCCTCAGACATATTATTATATCAAAAACTGTACCAAGGACAAACAGATCATCTCAAGTAGACAGTGTTTCATCAGGACGTTCATCACAATGTGACAAGCAGACAAAATTTGCTCTAGCTGAGAAAAATGAACTTGTCTGGATCTTTTAAAAATATACTTTATCTATAGATTTTCTGGCAGAAAAATAGTGACAGTGAATGGCAAGTGAGAATGCAGTGTTGTAGTACTTGGTTATTTCATTCCATTGAGTGCATTTTGGTGCATTTAAGATATTTTAATATGCAAAACCTATAACTATAAAATTAAAACCAGATTAAAACCAGTTACTTTTATATGTGCTTACTGAGTTGGTCTACAAATCTAAATAATTACACTATACTTCATGAAAACATGTCAAAATATGTCATTTGTGCTTTAAAATAAAACTAAGTTGACAATATTATGCTTTTTTTTTTTTAAGTGTACTTGTGTTACGTTTACGAAAAGTATTCTCTCAAGTTAAGTTGTCTTTCATTAAAAAAATATTTGATCGAAGTATGCTTTTAAAAAGTAAACAAGTGGCACTTCTTAAGCGCACTTCTTTTTCACAAGGGTTAAAAAAAACTTTTTTGAGTTTCTACAATGTAATTTCTTGCAGTGAGTTTTTTTTACTTAAATTGATTAATCTTTTTTTTTTGAAGGTCAGCAATAGACTTGCTTGATATTTTTTCCTTTGACCATTATTTCTACTGTGAACATTTATAACAAGCTGTCTCATGGAAAGGTTTTTGAATAATGTGACATCTCGGTTTTGACAAATGTTCTTTGAAAAATATTACTCATTATTCAAAAATCTGTCCAGGAGAAAGCACGCATGCTGGGAATCCTGTGTTTGTGGCTGTGGAAACACTGCAGCTGTGTGCCACTTTACACTAGACAAATGTCTTTCACCTCTTCCTCATGTTACAAGGACATGCTGTCACAATGTTTGAAAAACACCCTGCTGGGCTGCTATTAATTATATGTAATGAAGAGAGCACAGGTCTGAGTGAAAGCCTCCGCGAAAACAACCTCTCATGCTATGTCTATAGTGGCCCACTCATTAGACTTTAAAGAATCTGATTATGCATATATTCAACACCAGAGAACTATTTCACAGTTCATAATTAAAGCTTGCTCGGGAACTAAATGTTGAGTCTCGGGCAGGATTGACGGCCTGGGTGAAAGGAAAAGCTTATCAACAAATACTTTTCTCTTTTGTTGCTTGAATAACGAGCAGTTCGATGAGTCAAGAGAGTGTCAACATCAATGACAAATCAAAGTGTCTACAAAAAGGATTTATCTTCATGATGGTATAATATGTTTTCTTAAAAAAATTTATGTTATTTTCATAAAATGCTTCAAATTAATGACTGTAATAATTTTTGTGAAAATGTGGCGCAAAAATATTAAGAAAGAAGCAAAAATGTGTTGCTTCCTTATTTTTAGTAGGTAAAATCTATGAGCAATGTTTGAATTTTAATATGAAATTTTAATAATATCTTGGTCACATATAACTTGTCAGACAATACTTTTTTTTTAAATATTCTTGAGACATAATACTATAAACTTTTGAGAAATAATTTATTATGATGTTATATAGGATACACATAAGATATTCCTTATGCTATATCATTTTTTTTCCAAACAGACTCGCACATACTGCTGAAATATGACTGCATACAAACATAAAGACATGATGCTTTATTTCCAAGATAGTGGAGGGTAAACTTTGAATTTTAATACAATAGATATATTGCAATACATCAACAGATGCTTGTATTGTTATATTTTTATAGTTAAATCAATTACTGCTAGTTGTATACTAAATATTTGTACAAGTTTAATATTTTCTTGCATAATTACACACAATAAAAATATAGTCTGTTTATTAACTGTATCAGCAGCAGACACACTCCTTTAAAAAATGACAGCAGAGATGACAAATAGCATAATATAGGAATTCATTTACATACAGTACACATACGAACTAATCCTCTGCAACTGACATGCTGCAGATTTGAAAATTTTACTAATCTCATTACAACCGTTAATTACGCACTGATTCATTGATCCAAGTTAACAAATCACGCTCTCACACTTTATTTTGGATTTATGTTATGCATTTTATGAAATAATTATATTGTAAATACAACAATGGTAAATATTTAAATACACTAAAAAACAAAAACAAGAGGATATGTAAAGTTTATTTGTCAGAACTTATAATTTATCCTAATAATTATCATTACACAGCTTTTTTGAATACCTGATTTTGATTGGTCAGTCAAGACATTCCAAGGTATGTTACGTTATAAAGTACATCCAGGAAGTTGTTTTCGAAGAATAAAATCCTGCAGGCTTGACAAGGCTACATGATAAACCTGCCGGGCTCTATTCTGCAATAACATTATAAACAATAAAAGTAACTTATAATGTTGACATTATTACAAAATGTAACACGTGTTCCTTTGCTATTTCTTCTCAGAACTAATCCAATTTCATTATACTTATCTCTAGCATGTATTCAGTACACAAATTTTGAAATTAAAATGATTATCTGTGTATTATTTGCCTTTTATGTGAAATCTATGCTTTTGAAAAACACAAGATATCTTTCATATGGCCTTCACTATACATTCTGATTAATGGCGAAAAGAGTATAGTAATCATAGTAAAGGTCAGAATAATTGGAAAAGCTGTACATACATATAACTGGCTACTGATTTCAGCTATCAACAGAAAAAAAGCTATTACCTGAGGGATAAAACAAACCAGGATGGACAATAAAATATGAGAAATGATTCTGAAGGCTTTTCTTTTCTGCTGGTTCATTTCTACATTGTT
>CAIGQV010019186.1:13115459-13155590 GCA_903798115.1 Danio jaintianensis | reverse complement strand
TTTGAAACAAGTAAAGGGTGAGGAATTGACAGAATTTTCATATTTGGGTCAAGTATGCCTTTACTATTTAATTAATAGAAGAAAATTTTAAAATGAATAGTTGCATCATGTTAAGAAGCTGTAAGGGAGAAAGATAACATTTAGACAGACAGTAAATAGTGTGTGTTTGGTGTGTGTTCAGTTTTTAGCATTACTTACTGTGCTATAGCTCTAAGGTTAGACAGCAGGTATTCACTGACAGTAGGTATAAGCTGTCGCGCTGTATCGTCCAGTAGGTCACACTCCAGCACATACAGAACTCCATGAAGAGCCCCGATTCGACTGGGCAGATGAGTGCTGCGCAACGTGCTCTCCAGCAGACGGCAAACAGGCTCTGCAATGGCTTTATCCTGATACAGGTACATCAGTCCACAATGTTAAACATCTGTCATATATATAAGTGAAGTTATAGAGTCAAAAGTGCATGTACACACCATGCCAAGCACTGCTGCTGCTTTACAGATTGCTGGAACAAGGTATTGGTTGAGGATCTCATCTTCTGGTGGATGGACCTTCTGCAGTTCAGTCAGTGTGGAGAACATCATATCAAACTGATTCCTCTCGGTGAAGAGATCAGAAACTGCCAGCAGCTAAAAGACAGAGATAGAAGAGAAGAGGTGAGTGTACTGCAAAGGAAGAGTAGTTTAGAACATTTACACTTAGTCATTTAGCAGACGCTTTTGTACAAAGCGACTTTTGAGGAGGCATTCAGTGATCCAACAAGAGGCAATACACACAAGAAGTGCTAATTATACAAAGGAACTGTTTGTGCTCAGAGAATTAAGGACTACAGTTGGGGGCAGGGAGTGTTTTTAGAGTGTTTCTCCAGGTGGTTTGTCAAGCCCACTCACCTGTGTAAAGTACACTTCATAAATGCACTTCATGAATGTTTTTTTTTTAGATGATACGTGGAGAGTAAAAAAATCCAATTACAAATTAATAAAATTTAAACAAAACATTTTACAATCTGATTTGTTTATTTACATGTTATAAAGTCAGAGAACTTACTGAATTATACTCTATCTGATTTGAACAGTATTCAGTAGTTCCGTCATTACTGTTTGTTTATATCCCAATGTGTAGTTAAAGGGGTTTTATTATGCCTATTATATAAATATAATAGGTTCTATTATGCTTTAATAGATTATTGTTATTATATTTTTATACTATTATATAAATATTATATATATATTTTTTTAATATGTAATACAAGTAAACTTTCAGCTCAAAATACCTCACAGATCATTTTCTATACCATGCTGTAAAGGCCTTGTTTTGGGAGGAAGCAAAAATAAGCTTTTATTTTTTCTCTCTCATGTTTTGTTCTGCTTCCTGTATTTACAGCTCATGCCTCAGTTACTCCAGCAAAAACAAATAATTCATCTGCATGTATGGTAAAGCCTTTTCGGTTTAAAATCTTGATCTACACTTTTCAAAGCACACAGACAGACAGCTGACTGCATAGCACATGAGTATTCAAAACGAAACAAAAACACAGAAGTTCACATAATGTTGTTTATGTCTGTGAATGTAAACAGTTTGCAAAGAAAGCATGTGTTGTAAGTTTATTCGATCTGTGAAGTGGCATTTCTTCACTACTAACAGCACTCAACCTTCACACCCCTGAGCATGCCTTGGGCAGGGATTATTTAAATTTGGTTTACTGTGAAGTGTATATTCCTGGAAGGAGGACTAGGGCTGTGTCCAACAAAGCGGTTTGTTTCAGAGGCAAGCATATCTTTTTCAGTTGTTTTCTATAAGAGCACTTCATTTTTTAGAATTGAGCATAGAGTTGACCATCTGTTTCACACAGAGCCCAGTGTGTGCAGTTTTTATTTGAATGCACAGACAGTTGAAGAATGCTCAACTTAAAGTAAAATGCAGCACTACAGAAGTGCTCACAGAGCAAGTTTTTTTAGGCTTTGATCACACCAACCACCCTTTTTGCATTGAGAGACTTTGAGAGCCTTTTTTTTTTAATGGTTTACTAATGATTTGTGCGCAGCTTATGCCTTGCGGTTTAACCGCCTGCTGCGTCTACGTCAGTCGCATCTTTTTCATTCTCCTATCAAATGAAAGCAGAGGCGGGGTTTCCAGCAGTGTTTGTGTTGTCAAGACGACTACGGAGACTTTAAAAGATGGAGGAGAGACTTGTGGTCACTGTTTTGAGTTATCAGGAGCTGTATGAATTCACAAATCTTATATCACAGTATTATTAAATATTACAATTATAACAATATCAATAGCAACGCTCGTGCACAATATGCAGCTGATTCAGTTGTTGTCAAGCGACATAAAAAGCACACTGCACTTTTTTCTTTTCACCAAAAAAAGGCAGTGCAGAGCATCTCGTGTTCTCAGAACGGAAAAGCACGTTTGGTGTGACTGGCCCCTTGGACTGTTTTTTTTTTTTTTTTCAGAATGACATGACCTTATAGTCAAGGTGTTTGTTCAGAAACAGTGCTAAACAATATAGAATTACACACTTTAAAGTAGACTTTGTGCTAACCTTTTCAAGCTCAAACAGCAACATTACACACTAAAGGAACTATAAAGCGTAAAAATGAAAATACAACCCTATTAAGAGTGAACAAAACCATACTCACCGATCTGACCACCTCACTGATGAGCACGACAGGGGTCTTCCTGCTGTTGGGGCTGCCAGGGAGAATCCACTGACTGTAGAGCTCCAAGAGGAACTGAGAGCAGGAGTGGATGTCAACCCCAGCACGGTGCTTCCTGGACAGGTCAAAAACAAAAGCCAGCACACAGGGCTCAGTCTGGAGGATACTTTATTTAAGAAGTTATGATGGCCATAACTCAAATCAGTGGTCAATCAGGTGTGTGTGAGAGATCTGACCTGGAGTTGATTGGTGATAATGGTGGTGAGGCTGGAGCTGGAGCGTCTGCTTCATCTTCTTCATCCTCCCCCCATTCCTCCTCCCTCAGAGGGGTGATGTTGTTTCCTAACCACACTGAATGAATCGACACCTGCAGAATACACAATTATGATTTTTTTTTGGTCATATTTGAGTGAACTGTTCTTTTAGGAAAGGCTAATGGAATGATGAAGTGTTCTATAGAAGTCAGTTTACTAACTTGACCCAGTTTGTAGTCCATGTTGCCCATCTCCCTCTCTGTGTTAATCTGCAGGAAGAGTTTCTCATGGCTGATGAGTGTGCCTGAATATGCAGATATACATGTGAAGGTGATATATATGACAAAAAAAAACTCCACAAAGTCAGAGCAAGAGGGCATTTTCTCTGACCACTGACCTGCTGTTGAGGATGATAGTGATGGCACAGGGTCCCAGGCTTGATAAGGAAAGTGTGTGGCAATGTTGTCTCTCTTTGACACCATGGCCTGAATCTCTCGCTCAACCATACCTCTAATCACACTCAACTTCCGGCCAAACCTGAAGAACACACAACAACATATTTCCCATGTTAAAACCTAGAAGAACAGTACAATAAAATAATTAAGCTGCTTTTCCACTGTGTGGTACGGTTCAGCTCACTTTGGTTCAGTTTTGCTTGGCTCCATTTGTATTTCCACTGCAATTTAGTACCGCTGAAAAGCAGGTGGGATTATTGCTGTATTTGCGTCACCTCTACTGGAAAAACTTCCAGAGAAAAAATTTTCATTCCAGGTAATCCCATCCACTGCCCGACTACTAATGAAAGGAGAATCTGGACCTTTTACATCAACCACAATGCTGAAGCGAGTTTTTTTTTTGTGGTCGTATAAAAATGATTAAGACGTGTGAACCAATACCGCAATGGCTGCTGCTGACTATTTAAATATAGCAGGTTTAATGTTCTCGTATCACAAATACAATGATGCTGGTAGTGAGGCTGTTAGTAATGATTCTCTTGCACCAATCGGTGAACCGCAGCGTTTATATGTCACGTTTAGGGAATAGCATGTTTGGGAATCACCCAAGATGGTACAAAAACAATACTAGGTACTAGTGTATCTGTAGTCTACTACCTAGAATTTTTGTACCACCCAAAAGTGAGCCATACTAAACTGAACCAAGCCATACCATGGAGTGGAAAAGCACCTTTAAAATCTACAAACCTGGTGTCCAGAGCTTTAAGGATTTTGTTGCGGGGTTGTTGTTCAAGACAGCTGATGGCTGGATTTCCTGCTGTCGGTAGAGTCATGGCACTCAGTACCAGAGAGGTGATGGCCTGAACTGCCAGTACATTTATCTGAGTCCTCTCCAGATCCTCCTGTGAAACAAACAGACATGTCTTATTTATGACTCAAAGCTCAAAACCTGGACAAATGGTTTTCTTTTTACCTCCTGCTGGGTTTCCTCCTCTTGGTCCATCGTGATTGGCTGAGTGACCAGCACTCCCAACAGCGTGGCCCACGTCTCCTCAAACTGTGTTCGACTGCTCCAACCTGCAAGAAGAAATCAACATGCTTCATAACCATAACCAGGCTGGACTGGTGAGTAAATGATGATTAAAAATCTAATTTCTATCCCTTTAAATAGACACTTTGTTTGCATTTAATATGATTATATATGTATATAAAATTACTTCTGTAAATTCCATTTAACGCAGACACCAAAATATAACTTCAAATCCATTTTCAGAACTCCCTTTAAAGCTACAGACCAGTCTGAAATTAGTCTCATACCCAGAGTGTTAATGCGGTAGAGGAACTCTCTGAACACATCCTTCTCCTGCAGGAACTCTACAGGGATCTCTGGTAATGCTGTGCCAAATTCTCCACTCAGCCTGGGGGACCAGCCCAGCTTCCAGACCTGGAAAACACAAGAACACTTTAATACAGTTCAAAACACATTATAAATACACACACACGCACGCATATATATGAATACTTTACTCTCTCACCAGTGGTGGGATTCGGGTATAGCTGTTCACAAGGGGCAGCCTGGCCAGACTGATAATGACGTTTCGTAGGGTGGGAGAAAGGAATGCTGGGATGTTCTTGTTTTTGTGGTGACCCAAAGCCAGGACAGTCTGCAGACCTTCAACCAGCTCGGCCATGATCTCACAACAATGCCATTCACGCTGGTCTAAAAATCACAGACATAGTAACTCATATGTTAGAGATGCACGATGATTTTGGACAATATCAAATAAGTAGATTTTCTTAACTAATTTTGGCCAGTAACCAATGCTGATCTTTTTTGTTTGTGGGTTTTTTTTTGTACACGTCAAGTTTGTGATTTTATATTATCCAAACAATAATTAATTCCTAAACTACATAGCATTTCATAATAATATTAACAGTATTTTATATTTTTCATGTATCATGTAACAACACCCCTTGAATGAATACAACCCTTATCGGGCAAGCACTAGGACCCGGGGGGAGTCTGCTTGAAAGCAATATTGTAAATAAAAAGGATTAACAAAACAAATATTTAATTAAGCTCCTTTCTAACACTTAGGCCAAATAAGACTCATTATATTATGATTATCGATGACCTGTTATGATGAATATTTTTAGTGCTTCAGAGGCTGCTGTGCATGACACTTAAGTGACAGCTAATTTATAATTTCTAAGCAATTCAAAACAGTCAATATAATCACTTATAAGTGCGTGTGTGTGTGTGTGTGTGTGTGTGTGTTAACTCACTATCCGAAGAGTCCATCTGGTCTTCTGACTGCTCGGATATTTTCCGCTCTGGCCTCAAAAACTGGTCACCAGGACCAACAGCGACTACACACATGGTCATAATCACAAAATTATTTAAATTACATTTTTATAAAATTCAGTATACTTCCCCCCCCCCCCCCCCCATCCCTCAGAGCTTTATAACACACACCTGCGTGGATGAGGAGCTGTATGCAGTGGATGATGGAGCAGGTGTGTGTGAGGTAGGAGTGAGAGGTGAAGTGTGTCCACACCGCTGGCTGCTGGAGAGCCAAACACAGACACGACAGAGTCATCTGCATGTCAACACTCAGAGGCAGCTGATCCTGCAGCAAACGCCAAACCACCACCTACACACACACACACATACGCACACACACACATAGAAAGAGAAACATGAGCTAAGCGGATGTTATTTATATACACGCATACAAAATATTATCCTCCTATCATCTTTCTATCAATATATGTCGCATAGAAGTGTGCATCATTTATCGTTTGTGATAATCATGTGCAAGCTGACATTATCGAGTATGTCACTCACTTTGCAAAAAATAAATTAAAACATGACTTCAAAGTCCAAAGCATTCACTGCATGATGAAGCCTATTACAACGCAGGCAAAAGCCCCTTTGATTAAATTTATGAAAACAAAGATGTTTATTCTAAAACATAATATAACTGTAAAATACCACACAGGCAAGAGTGCTATATTAAGCTAATTTTTATTATTGACTGATAGATTTTAAATACAATTTAATCAGTTTTAATACATTTTTTGTTTGGTCAATTAGTGTTATCATTAGTGTCTATTTTATTTTGACAATGCCAAGCTGATTATTTTGACATCATTGACAACACCAGACACACTGGAGCTTTTATTAACAAGAATCTCAGAAAGGAATAATCATAACTGGATAAGCTTTGATATTGGTAACCAAAAACCTACACAAATAAATACAAAAATAGTATAAACATAAAAGTTTATTTTGCAGGTTTATTTTACTTAACATTTTCATATGATTTTGTCCCATACTTACACTTCATAACTAATTCAGTACATTTGTGAAATATACGTATATAAATTCCATATCAGCAAGTTTTATTTACTGTCTTAAAATTAAACGATATGATAAATGCCTGTAGTGGCTTTATATCAGCCAACATTGGGGGAAAAAAAAAATCCATATTGATTGACCATTACCTTATTATTCCATATAAAATCATCTTATTTGAGCAGGATGTCTTACCTCTATAGCGAGGGTGCTGAAGGTGGTAATGAATGTCTCTCTGTCTTTGGGAATGTGCATTGAGGATGGCAGTTTGGACAGAGACAGCAGGTACTGACTCAACACGCCACACAGACTCAACACAGTCTGATAAAACCCAGGCTCACCTGCAACACACACACACAAACATATGCGATGAGAGTATCTATATTACCACTTTACAATAATTTTTTTAATATATTTACACAGAAGCAGCTCATGATCCAGTGTTTTCAGGGTCTATTTTCTGGTTTACTTCACAGTAAACAAAGTGCACTCAATCTTTGCCTGTGCATTTGGTAGCACAATACGCGCTAAGTTAACTTTACTCACACATTTACACAATTTCCATCACTTGTAACCAGCATTTCAGCAGTACACAAAATAAACGCTAAACACAATAACTTTAAAATGTTCAAACACTCACAGAATTTACCAAAAGGGACGTTTTTTGTATTTTAACTTGGTGTAAAATAAGCACATGGCTAATGGTTTTAACACGTTGCTAGCATGTTAACATTTTAACATGTTGCCAACATGACATAACATTGCTAGGATCTTTAGCACATTGCTAGCATCCAACATTTTAACTTTTTGCCAACACTTATTGCTGTTTTCTAACATTTTAACATGTTGTTAACATGACATAACATTGCTAGGACCTTTAGCACATTGGTGGCATTTAACATTAACTTTTTTCCAACATTTTAATATGTTGCTAGCAACGTTTCACAATAATAGCTTGTTTCTGATTAAATGTTTATTATGTTTTAGTACGTTCCTAACATATTACTACCATGTTTAGCACATTGCTAACAAGTTTTTATTACTAGTATGATTTAACATTGTAAAATGTCCTATGCTAGATTTGTTTTTACAACCAACAGACAGATCTTTCTGACTCCAGCTCACCATAAACTTGATTCAGCTTTTGCCAGTAGTCCGCACACACTTTAGATGAAGGGAGGAGGGGCTGATGAGGTGAGGGAAGGAGCTCTATGACACCAGCCAGTCGTTCGAAGGTCACCTGTTGAGCAGTGTCAAATAAAACCGCCCCATGATCCTTACACACCCTCTGCACCCCAACACTCAGACATGATGCCAGCAGACACAGGTTGAAGTCCTATAACACAAAATACAGTAATAGAACATCAGTGTCCGTTTGAATCTGAAAATGAAAAATAATGCATAATTATGATTCTTTTTTTATTATTATTAATCAGTAGAACATGAAAATATACAAACACAATCAGATCAATATAAAAGAAGGAAACTACGAAAATAAGAAAAAATGTGTATGAAAATAAATTCATTAATTAAAAGCATTACAGGAAAGCTATCTTAACCTAAGCAGAGTCAATAGGTAAAAGTTCTTTATATAGTACCAAAATTGGACACATTTGTTGTTGTAACACATATGGATTTGATATAGATTTGAGCAGTGCATCAACCTCAATCAGAAAATGTCAAAAAGTAGAGATTGAAGCCATGCATTTTTGTTAATCTAAAAAAAAAAGATCCCAACAAAATAAAAATAAAAAGTAGAAAGTAAATTCGATTTGTGTGCAAGTTCTGAGCAATAACAAATCAATTATTTTAAACTAAAAGATTGTGCAAAGGTAGGGAGGAGGGGGGGGGGGGGGGGGGGTGTTTAAATAATGTCATATAGTCGTCATAAAGTCAAACCAAAACTTCTGAACAAATTCACACACAATTTTTTTTAATTAAAGTTTCATCTTCTTTACCACTAAATGTGCAATTAATCAGAACAGCAACATATTTGGATATAAAATAATTAACCTGATAATGATTCTGATCTTTACCTTGCAGGTCATGATGGCGTTCAGGTCAGATTGGGGAAGTTTGGTCAGCAGCTCTGTAGTTTCATATAGAGCTCCTTCGCCTCTCAAACAACACTGGGATTTCACCAGAGTAACATACCACTCCTGCAATACACACAACAGTAATAATGTTATGTTTTAGCTAAGAGGACTTCATCCATTTCCTGCTAACCAGTCATACCTTATTGGGTTCCACGTTTTCAGGTGGAGGGGGCGGATCTCCATCCAGCGGGTGTGTGGTGATGGGGGCGACAGGGCTTGTGGTGTCTTCAGCAACAGTGGCTCTGAACCTGTCCAGCAGGGAGAAGAACCGCTGATGCCTGAGAAAAGAAAAAAAAAAGGGGAGACCTTCATATCTACATTGACAAAACAAACAGATGAGAGTGGAAACTGCAAGCTGACTTACCTTTGTGCGAGACCACTGGTCTGCAGGTACTGCTGAATCCTGTCCAGCTCCTCCAGAGGAAGCTGAGCAATACTATTCTACAGTAGGAGGAGAAAACACAATTATCTGGAACTTAGGGATACGCAGATATTAAAATTTAGTCTTATACCAATAACTCTATGTCTGGAACCCAACAAATTATATATAAGTAGATCAATACTGATCATATAAATACATAAAAGTACAACTGATTTTATTGAAAAATCTATTTACATTTATTAATTTAGCAGACACTTTTTTTTTTTACTTCAAAACCCCAGAGAGCACCAATATACAGATGCCATAACAAATCTAAGTTAGTTTAGCAGTTTATTTTTGTAATTATGGAGTCCTCGTAATGAAGTGTTTATAGGAAAGTGTCTGGTGCATATAAAGAGGAAAGTGCGTCTCTCCTACAGGTGGTTTGTGAAGCACACTCAGGATTGCACAATATTTTCCAGAAACAGAGCATTTATAAGAAAGCGTCTGGTGCATATGGAGAGGAAATAGTGTGTGTCTCCTACTTTAATTGCAGAAATCAAGGTAACACCTCACAAGTCTTTAAAAAAAAAATTCAAAGTAAAAAAACTGTGCCAACATTTCATCTACCCTCTAAGCATAAACTCTTATAACCGTGTATCTGCTGCATATAGAAATAATTCATAATTTATGGGGGTTATTATAGGCTATAATATAGCCTATTTCAATGCTTTTGTAATTGTCATTTTCATGCATCAAGGAGCCCACTAAAAATAATTGTTTGAATTAGCACCTGTGCTAACTGATGCTGTCAAAATAACCGGTACGTCAGTACCAATTTCAAAATAAAATTATCAAATAAAATAAAATAAAAAAGCCTACCAGGTTTTCATATGATTTTTTCCCCAAGAACAATTAAAAAATTTACAAAATAAAATAAAAATGTAGTTTTTTGGTTTAAAATATATATGTAGCCTATAATTATAAATATATATGTAGCCCACAAAATATATGTAGCCTATAATTAATGCCTATATAACTTTTTTATTTAGTAAACCCCATACATTTTTTTTGTTTTGTTTTCAGTAAATAGCATCTTTTCTACCAGGGATTTTGAAATTTTGCAAGCCCTGTGACACGGCAGTATTCCCCCCAGAATTTATTTATTTACTTTTTATTTTGTTACACTGATCAGGAATTTCATTAATTGTAGATAGGTTATTTTTTTTACTATAAACTCATATATTCTAAAATGATAGAGAATAGCCCAGAGAATGAAATCCGCTGATAGTGAGTCTTTATTATGCATGTTTTACCTGCAGGGTCTCAGCGAGCAGCATCTCCACACGTCTGCAGGCCAGAGTGTCCACCATGCGGGCCAGCACACGGAACGGCGTGTTCAGGAGTTTGTCCACGTACAGCATGAGCAGAGCCCCAGACTGACTGAGATGAATGCCCTCCAGACACTGCAGGGTCTTCTTTAGCATCACCGGCTGGACAGGCACACATTTAACACGTGAGTGTACTCAACAGATAAAACAAGATAAAACTGTGCATTTGATTGTATACATACAGTGGAAAGGTTGTCGCAGCGTGATTGTATGGCCTGTATGAAGAGCCCGCTGGCTGCTGAATTTCGGTGCACGGCACTGATGAGATCCTGCACGGGAGGCTCATGGGAAAGACTTATCAGATCGCTCACATGATTCACTGTCAGCCAGGTCAGGTGCTCAGAGTCATGCAGGTTTTGACACTGAGGGGAAGACACATTTATTAACTTTAAGACATTAAAAAACGCAATTTTGCATGAATTTGTTTACTTGTCTAGAGCAAAAGTCAATTCTCAAATCAATACAAATGTCTTGTATTAAACCAAAAAGCCAAATTATGTTCAGTTTCTCAGAAAACAACAGTCTGATTTTGTACCTTAAGTAAATATATATCTTTTTTTTTTTTCAAATATATTTTCATTGAAGGTTTTTAGTGCAAAAACATTAGAATTTTTTTCAGAAAAATGTCAGAAATTTACACTGAGTAATAAAATAATATCCATCATTCATATAATTTGAGTCCTGACCCCCACATGAAAAATTATAATCAAAATACAAATAAAACAAATAAAAATAAGGACATAAAACACAAAATTATTTTACAAAAAGGCAGATTGGAAAGGTTTGTTCTTCATAGCTGTGGAGAAAGCCTCAAGTGGGATTACACTGCAGACTGAAGTAAATAGATCTATTAAATTAGAAAATAAGAAAAATTTGATTACATTTTTAAATACTGTACATAAAACTGAATATATCTGTTGACGTTCAACTCAGATAGAGCTCTTCAAGAGTTCAGAGAGGGGTTTAAGAAAGGACACGTATTGCTTAAGAAACCTCACCACGTAATCACAGAAGAGGATAAGAGCTCCACGGCGGACGATCTCTCTATTACACATGGTCAGCTTTCCCTCGGGCCTCTCCTCCTCTCCAGACGAGTGTGGACTCAACAGCTTAGTGCTGGACAGACTATGTCTCCTGATGGAGTCAAGACACAACAACATTTACTGCTGCCTGTTTACCTGAGGGACCAAATAATTGACTGAAACTTTCAATTGCACATTTTTCATGCACACAACATAAAGAACAAACATGTCAGCTGTGTGGAATCTATTGGGTTGGGTACTTGACAATATTGATTTTAATGTGGATTCTTAAATCATAAGCTCAAACCTGTGCTGTTTTCTGATTGGGAGCAAACAAGACTCCACTGACATTTTTAGCTCACCTGCCATCCAATAATCTTAAGAAACGTTGGCACTTTTAATATGAATGACATCTCTTTCATATTTTGTCCGCATTCTTTTTTGCACTTTAGCACCATGTTACAGATCACTGTAGCTTCATCAATTATCTGCCAGTATAATGATCCAGAGCATATAAACCAATCATCTTTTGCTTTCTTTACTAGTTACGGCACTAAATATATATGAACAAACATCAGAAGGTATGGTGAAAAATATAAAACAACTTTACTGAAATATAACATTATTTAAACCTTGCAAAGACCCCAGTAAAACATCAATATCATTACATTTACCTCAGAAAAGCCATTCAATGGTCATATCTTTTTAGCTAACTAGAAAACAAATTAATTTTTTTGTACTGTACTTCACATTAATTAAATTCTGAATTAACATGCCATGTGCGAGCATATATTTGAATAAATCTTAAAACGGCCTTTGTACAACTCATTATTGAAAATCGTTGATCATTAAAAAAGGTTTCTGAGTTTATGTAAAATGTATGCGTAGCACTTTACAATAAGGTTCTATTAGTTAATGCATTTACTAAAATTAACAAACAATGCATTTATTACAGTATTTATTCATCGTTCTTAATGTTAGTTAATGAAAATGTTCATTGTTAACTCAGTGCATTAACTAACGTTAACACAAGCATGAATTTGGATTCTTACAATGCATTAGTAAATGTTGAATTTCGATTACAAGTATGCTACACAAGGATTGTTTATTATTAGTTAATGTTATTAAATCCATTAACTAATGAAATCTTATTGTAAAGTGTGAGCAATTCATGAAAGTAACAGTAGATTGAAAGTTTGATATTAATAAGGTCGCACTTTATTTTCATGTACAATTCGTGCTATTAACAAACCATTAACTAAGACTTTTAGCTCAATAAACGACTAATTAGCTGCTTATTAATAGATAATAAGGTATTAGTTGGACTTATGTATGGGATGTAAATTTCATATGTGGTAATAAACAGTTAATATCTTAATAACAGGCAGTAAAAATAAGCCAGTAGGAAATGGTGTGAATTGTTACTTAAAGCAAAGTGTTACTAAACAGTGGAAGGCCAATTAATTATTTACCTTCACAAACAAGATTTGATTTTCTAAAAATACAGCATATTTGTCTTTGTGCAGTGATTTCTGTTGTGTGCAGTCTGACCTGGGTGTCTGGTGCACCTCTGACCACCAGGTGTAGTTGGTGTAGTTGATGATGAGCAGGACCTGACACCACAGCAGAACCAAAGACGGGTGTGTGGTGATGAGCTGGAGAACCAGGCTGTTTAGACCCTCGAGGGTGTAAAAATCTCCCCCTTCTCCTCCCTCCGCCTTCAGAAGTCTGCTGCCCGCTGCTGTGATACGCCGGAACATTCCTGGAAAACACTGCGATAAGTCTACTGGGCTGGTATACATGTGAGGTGTGTATTCTGTGAGAGAGTGTGTGTGTGTGTGTGTGTGTGTGTGTGTGTGTGTGTGTGTGTGTGTGTGTGTGTGTGTGTGTGTACCCGATTTGAAGATGTGTATCAGACACATGAGCAGCGTGCCGAGCTGCTGACAGTAGAAAGTGTGCTGCTGCTCACTCATGTCCACTTTCACCTGCTTATTGGCGATATCATCCAGCAACACCCCCACCAACTGCAGTAAGAACCTGACAACAAAATATTGATATTATTAATATTAATATTATTGTTAGATTAAATATTGTTGCTGTTGATTATTATTTAGATTATTATTATTTTGTGTTGAAATAGCATTAACAATGTTTTCCCTATTCCATATGACTACAGTAATAATAATAATAATAATAACAACAAGTTATATTTATAGTTAAATATTTATTATTATTATTATTCAAAGTCTTTTTTATGTAACTATTATTTAAATTACAAATAGCATTATTTAAATTCATTCAATAAAAAATATAATTTAATACTGTTTAAAAGGCATTTAATAATAAAAATAATAATAATAATATTGTTATTTTACAGATTTTTTTTTTTTTAATTAACAACTACAATATTAATAAATAAGATAATGTTAAATCACAATATTTTAGTTTTTAAACAGTAGACAAAAATGGAAAACCTTTCACATGGTTTAGCCATTTATATTTATAAACATTAGCATTTTGGTGAACCAAAAACACAAACATTTTGTATTTTCAAAGTGCGAGACTTTACACATTATACCATTATCATCACTATGCAAACTACAAAATTCTAATTTAGTTAAATAGGTGGCATTAATGAGCATGCATTTTATGTCTGTGCGTAAACATTAAAAAATATGCAAAAAACAAATTAAAATGCCATTTTGTTTTCTTGAAATTCCACAAGAGTTCATTTTGGTTCCCGATCAAGATGCTAAGATGGTGTCCCACACAGAGATAATAACAACGCATGAATCAAATGTATTTGAAATGTATCTGAAAATGCAGCCTTTTCCCTCATACTAACACAATTCATACTAGACAAATACACTTCATTGAACATGTAGAAGTATCACCCTAATGGACTATATACTATATAACTGCAGGTTAACTATGATTATATATAATGTCTGCCTTATACACAACTCCTTAACCTTTCTGATTTCAACTGTAATGTAATAATGCACACCTATTGTAAAGCAGCTTTGGAAAGATAATTATTGTAAAAAAGCGCTATACAAATAAACTTGAATTGAATTAAATTCATGTGGGTCATATTTCCTGGGCCAGAAAGTACCATAAGAATACAAACTAAAATAATAAAATCACATCCCTAACACACTACCATACTATCAATGATTTTAACTCAAGTTTATATTTATTATGTACTGTCTTACTACGCATTTATTTTTCCACAGCGACTGTCCTGAGTGAATTACCTAGCGAAGGTTTCCTCAGGAGGGAAGCGTGGCGTCTCTCCGTTGGCATCCTCCATGGGAACTGGCAGAGTTTCAGGAGGAGCGGGTACATCATCATCACACAGTCGACGGATGGTTGGACAGGAGAGCAGGTACGGAGACAGTGAAAGCTCCTGAATTCGAGACAGAATGATGTCCTCGGTGGACTGGGAGATGAGCACACGGAGGATGGCCAAAATCCCAGACACCCACAACTGCACTGTACCAACTGATGCCTACAGAACAGAACAGAACAGAACAGGGACACAATGAGCCACTTTACAGTGAAAAAAAAAAAAAAGGCACATTTACAAACAATGCTTATTGGTTTAAAACGAAACATTTAATTCACTCTAAAAAAAAAAAGGAGGGTTCCACACAATTCCTTCATGTTGTCACAACACAAGTCGATTAAGTTAACCAAATTGTTTTTACAAATTTAAGTGAATTGAAAAAAAAAAATAACTATTGTGTTGTCCCCCAAAAAACTTCGCTCGTTTTAAATAAGTAGTTTGAACAAGCAGCAAAAAAATTATAATATTTTGAGTGTTCTCTGTTAGACTTCCTTCATAAACTGCAACTTTTTTTAAATTTTATTTTTGTAAAAATATTGCTAATGTGGGGCGGCGCAGTGGGTAGCGCTGTCGCCTCACAGCAAGAAGGTCGCTGAATCGAGCCTCGGCTGGGTTGGCATTTCTGTGTGGGGTTTGCATGTTCTCCCCGTGTTCGTGTGGGTTTCCTACGGGTGCTCCGGTTTCACCCCACAAGTCCAAAGACATGCTATAGGTGAATTGGGTAAGCTAAATTGTCCGTAGTGTATGTGTATGTGTGTTAATGGGAATATATGGGTGTTTCCCAGTGATGGGTTGCAGCTGGAAGGGCATTCGCATATGGGCATATGCTGGATAATTGGCAGTTCATTCCGCTGTGGCAACCCCAAATTAATAAAGGGAAAATGAATGAATTGCTAATGTGTTCCTTAGGGCTGCAACAACTAATCAAATAAAATCTATTATATAATTAAAACAATTTTCAATAACTTATTGATTATTTATTGAACAAAATAATCCTTATGACAAATTGTGGAAAACTAATCTGATTTTTTTGACAAATAATTGAAAACAAAATTCATGCAGAAACTAGTTTGATAATCTATTAAATCGTCTACATCTGTCTGCAACTATTAGAACTTAATAAAAATTATAAACAGGTAATCAATACATCATGTTCTATACAAATAGATCTATAGATCTAGAACCATCTGTGATAACATTAAACAAGGATTATATTGATAATCAATTAAATCTTTACGGTTGCAACAGCTAATCAACATAATTAAATGGAATCGCTAATAAAAATAAGAAACAACTTATTTGGTAATCGATTAATCAATCACTTCAGAGGTTGCAACCACTAATCAATTAAGTTACAATAAATCAATTACAATTAATAAGATATTACAATTAATAAGAATACTAATAATCACATGCTTTTGGCCAACATGAACTAATCAATTATGATCAATAATCAATTATTACTGATAGTAATATCTCCAGCATCAGTCAGCTATCTATACAATATGTGTGTTATTTTTACTAGAGTAGAGGGTGTGATAAACATGCTCTTCAGCAGCATATCCACAGGCCGCAGTGAGGACGGAGCCACAGACTCAAACAGTGTGTTTAACACACCCAGCGCCTCATGGGAATCCAGGTGCATCTGTCAAGCACATAAAAGCATATATATAAAAATACGCACCATTAAAAACCCATTTGAAAATCTAAATTGTGCTTTTCAAAACATGATTATATCAGCATATCAGATTGAGAAATTCGCACTTGTTGTTTTCCGAGCATTGGCAGGATGATGTCAGCGACCTGTCGCGAAAGCCTCTTCCACTTATCTTCATTCTCTTTATGGCACTGCTGGAGGACCAGAATAAACATCTCCAGCACCTGCATAAACAAACATGCATGATTTTACATGGAAATCCGGATGTGTGATGAGATTTTGCTAAAACAAACACACAGAAGAAAAGAGTGTTACCTGATGGTGTTGTATGAGGCGCAGCAGCATCGACACCACCACTTCCTTCTGAGTATCCAGCTCTTTCCCTGCATCTGCTTTATTGGAGCCTCTCAGCACAAACAGGTCATGCACTATAGGCTGGAGTGCAGGGATTGCTGGGAAATGATAAGGAGGATAAAACTTTTAAGTTTTAACTTTTAAGTTAAGATTACTTTTAAGTTATCTTGCAGGTTCTTCTCTAATTTTTTTTTCCATAAAATAAAAGGGGTTTTAGTAAAGTTCATTTTATATTTTGTACAACACTGATCTACAACCAAATTTTCTTACACTTTTAAAGGAACACTCCACTTTTTGTGGAAATAGGCTCTACTTTACAAGTCCCCTAGAACAGTGGTTCCTATTTCCAGTCCTCGGGACTCCCCGCCCTGCGCATTTTGTATGTCTCTCTTATTTGACACACAAGGATCAGTTCATGGATCTCTGTGTTAACAAGCTGATCATCTGAATCAGGTGTGTTAGGTAAGGAAGACATACAAAATGGGCAGGGTGCAGGGTCCCAAGTACAGGAAATATGAACCACTGCCCTAGAGTTAAACAGTTTTACCATAGCTTTACCACTTTTGAATCCATTAATCTGATCTCTAAGCATGGCGGGAGCACTTTTAGCTTAGTATAGCATACATCAATGAATCAGGTTAGACCATTAGCATCTTACTCAAAACTAATCAAAAAAAGCTTTTAGATAATTTTCCTATTTAAAGTTTGACTCTTCTGTAGTGTACTAAGACCGATGGAATATTAAAAGTTGCTATTTTCTGGGGCGATATGGCTCGGAACTATATTCTCATTCTGGTGAAATAATCAAGGAAGTTTGCTATTGATATAGCAATATCAATATTGATATATAATGCAATGATATTGTGCAGTGCTGTTACCTAGTTACCTAGCTACAGACACAGGTGCTGTGTAATATCATTGAGCCTGCTGCAGCCATGGTATGGCAGTAAAGTTCCTTGATTATTACGCCAGAATGAGAATATAGTTCCTAGTGTAAAAGTGCTCCTGCCAGATGCAGAGATCTGCTGAATGGATTCAAAACTGGTAAAACTCAAATGTTTAAATCTAGGTGACTTGTAAAATGAGCCTACATCCTAAAAAAGTGGAGTTCTACTTAAAATGATGAAGATTACATTATTAAAAAAAAAAAAACAAGTGTTCATAAACTGCTCTATATTATTGATCTCCAGTGTATATGCATGTTGTGACTGCACACACCGTGTGTTACTGCCTTTCTGCCACTGGCCATGATGCCGTCACACAGCTGAATGATCTTTGGGATGCTGATGATCTGTTTGGAGTGGTAGCGCTCATAGGACAGCAGAACCAGGAAGAAGAAAATGTTGGGCACAATGTCTTCAGAGTCCCTACACAGACAAAAAACCCATCAGTGTAGTACAGCAAATTAAAAACTGAACATAGTGCAACTAAATGTACACAACTATTCAAAAATGTATGGTAAGTATGATATACCACTTCTTTAAATTAATAAAAATACCTTAATTGATTAAAGTGACATAAAGGATGTTTAGAATGCTACAAAAGACCATAAATGATCACTTGTTTCACAAAAATACTATGCAGGAAAACGGTTTGCCTTAATGAGAATAGGAGACTTCTTTTAAAAAGATTACAAATCTGACCAACCCCGAATTTCTGAATGCTGTCAACAGTTGGTTTGATTGTCAGAAAGTCTTACCTGAACTGGCCCACTTCAATATACTCAAACTGCTTCAGCACGAAACCAATGAATACCTAGCAACATCAATCAGAAATAATAGTAATGAAATAATAAGAAGATTGGTTTTGATTTCCAGTCAGTGCAGTGAAATGGAGCACTGTGAGATAAATGACTGACCTGGTCTGAGTCGAGTAAACAGTAGTTGACCCGCAGCTGAACGAGTTGTGCGAGTAAATCCAGCACTTGTCTCTGCAGGGCCACTGAAGTGCTGGTGGTGTATTGTTTCAGAGCTTTTATCACCAGTGGCTCAAACAAACGGATGTGATTATGAATGGCATTCTGAAACACACATTATAACACACTGTTACTATAAGACACCAAGCAATTGATTTGAAATACTGTATATTTGCTGATCCAGAAAGAATATTTGAGTCACAATATCAAAGTCATGATATAAAATCTGTGGCAAATAATAACACCATGGAAAATTATGGTTATTGTTTAACAAATATAACAATAATAGTAATAATAATAATAATAAAAATAATAATGCATTTTATTAAACAATATATAAGGATGAGACACAAATCCCCAAAGTGTATTTATGTTTTAAATAATAATAATAACTATTATTATTGTTATTATAATTATTTTCAGATTTCTTTTTTTAAAATGTATTAGTGATATTTCTTTATCAGTGTTTAACCACATAAAATTATTAAAAATAATACAAATATATTATTATTAGTAGTAGTAGTAGTAATACTAATAATACTACTAAAATAGTACTACTACTACTACTACAAATACTAATATTTCTACTACTGATACTGATGATATTAATAATAATAATAATAATAATTAGATTTTCCAATTTGTTAACTTATTTATTTATTCAAATAATACACATACAAAATGTTTAGGACTTGTAGTTACATCTTATAGGTCTATTTACCTTATCTCCTCGATGGCGAGTGACATTGGTGATACTTGACCTCAGCTGATTAGAGACTTTTTGCATGACATCAAACCACCTGTAAGATCACAAACACAACATGTTAACAGTCAAAATTAGAACCTCTTTATCTACAGGTCAATCTCAGGTGCAGGCATGTTTTCTCGCTCACCCAGAGGCGTCCTGTTCTTGTTCAGCTTGCACCATGTTTCTGAGACTGGCATCAGCAAGAGCCTGGGTGAAGTGAGTGTATGGAGCCATGAAGCAGTAATGGTAGAGTCCGGGTCTGATGCTGCTTGAGCCGAGCCGCAGGGCTTTACCTTGGGATCGACACGGGTTTGATGAAGCCCCCTCATACTGAGATGCAAGATTTGTTCCAAACAACGCTTTCAAAAGCTGTAAGCAAAAAGCTAATTGTGAGAAGTTTGTATTGACAAATGAAAACAGAGGAGTTAGAAATGCACACATCTGACCTGCTGAACACACACAGTGGCCATAGTGGGTTCCCTTGAGAAACAGGACTTTAGGTAACCCAGGATCTCTTCAACACACTAAACAGACAAAAATCAGGTGAAATGTTTTTTTTTTCCATGACATTGAGTTAGCGCAGGTTTTATATTGTTCATCGGTGAGCTGGAATTAGTTTTGATGTCATACTTTGCCAATATCGTGAAGGGTGGCCAACTCAAGAAGCTGAGAAAGCACATCAAGAGCCGACCTCAGGAAACCCCCAAACTTCTCATTGGTGTTGTGAAGGTCTAAAGTGACCTTGAAAAAAGCAAAGTGAAAAGAAAAATGAGTTCATGTCAACAGAGCAAATGGAATGGAATAAAGGCATAACATGGTATATGTGCTATCAAATAGCACACATATAAAATAGTAATAACTGTTTGTATTTAAGAAAAGACATTAAACAAACTTGATATATCCATTTTTACAACTTATCATTTTAGTTTCTTTGCTACTGAAGGTCGCATGTTGCACTATTTCTAATGTGTAAAAAGAATAACGATTACTGCAAACCATTCTGACAGAGCTTTGTGGCTGGTCCAAAAAAGACTTCTTATACAAGTGTGTAATTTTCTAGTACTAGCTCAAAACGGTAATCTGTTCTTTGTTTACATATAGCATGAAATCAGTAATTTACCCAATAATATGTTACAATTTCCCATACTAGAAAAAAGTTATTTAATGTCATTTTTTTCTTTAAATGTCTGTCAATGACTTTTTTTGTGGTATTAATTTACCACTAAAAAACTATGTATAAAAGGGTCTAATGTTGAAAACAATTGTGCTACTTAGTTGCTTTTAAGAACACGCTACTTATTAAAAAAAGATCTTTTATGAATGCCTTCACTTTGGAATCCTTGCTGAATAAAATAATTTCTTATTATATATTTTTAATTGCTTACAAAAAAAACACATCCAAACTAAAGACTGCAGACTGACTTTGTAGTTTGCGTGTGTGGCTCTCAGTGCATCATAAAGCTTCAGATAAGGAGGGAGGTGGTAAAAGCTGCCCAGAGTGGTGGACTTGTTAACCGCTGCTGTTGCCGTGCTGTCCGCTGTTCTGCCTGTGTGAAAACACCCAGAATTACTCAATAAATCAATACTGAAGAACATCATGGAACCAGAGATGATGGATGCCTATTTTCTTTACTCAAAGAAGTATTATTTCTCTATATGTTCAACAGGTGACACTGTGAAATATCTGCAGCGGCAGGCCCACACGTTTCAGGCCACTACATCAAGGCCAGGACGAACCATATATGGGTAATGGTGGATCAGTCCCAGTTTTGTATTGTTAAATAAGTGATCACAAGAACATCCACATGAATTATAACAGTATTTACTAACAATACACGATATACTACAAACACATAATTCGATTTTTAGATATTCATTTTGATCTATATAATGAAAAATTTTATTTTTGACTGTAGATTATGAGATATTTAGTTCGTGTTTGTTCAACCTATTGTGTTTTATTAACGTCTACACCCACCCCAACCCTAAACCTACCCCTTAGTTTCGAATAAACAGTATTTATTGTTGTTCTGCATCACAAAAATGATGCTGTGTATGTGCACATACTAATTAGCCGCAGCTGTAACACTAATCAACCTTCTCACGGTCTAATGCTGCGGTCACACTAGAGTTTGAGCATGGGAAATTCTGTTGTACGGCGCTGCGAAAAGGGGCGGGATTAAACAAGATGATTAGACATTTTAAAAAGCGTGCATTGGTCCATATTTTACATTTCTGTCCAGAGAGGTCATGTTTTGATCTTTGATTGGTCTCACGCAGTCACTTGATGCGATTTCACAGGTCAGAGTTCACCAAGCTTGAACTTTGCAAAGCAGCGAACTGCGAAACTTGTCGCACGAGCTTGCGTTGCCGGTCTGACGCATTCGCGTGCGTATGAATGGAAGTCTATGGAGAGAAAAGTGCAGTGTGACCGTGGCTTAAGTCCCTCCCGCTTGGAAGCCTGAATCTAGTGGTCATCTAGTGTGGACTGAAACATGTGGGTCTGCAGCTGGATATTACTGGGCACTGTAACTGAACCTGTACCTGTGTTGGTTTCTCCGCCTTTCTTTGGGCTCATAGGGGTGGTGCCTGCCTCCATCATGTCCTTCTCCTTACCCTTCCGTCTGATTGGACTGAGAGATGGAGTGTTGGCCAATGAAGGTAAAGAAGCCTAAAAAAGAAAACATTGACAGAAATATTGATGTTTTAAATAGGATGGGTAAATATGCAATACTTAAATTGAATTATTAATTTATTGTATGCCTTCATTGTTTTTTTGAAATCAGGATCTTTTGAATGATTCCTTCACCTTGACCGCAGGACCGGGTGGAGTGTCGTCCAGCACATGAGCGCAGATGTTGAGGATCTTCAGCAGATGTGAGAACAGCTGCTCCACCATAACAACCAGAGAGCGGTCGTTAAGAGCAGGCCACGGTTCCTCCACCTTTGAGGATTGGGGGCTAGACTCCTCCTCACCTGCCCATGGACTCTTCATGCACTTGGGTGCAACAGCTACAAAAACAGGTGCAAAAACACTTTAAATACAAACAAAGAAGAGTAAAAAATTGAAATGGCTCTACAGACTGCTTTTGTCAGCCTTGGCTGGAAAAATACACACTTTACTCAAGGCTGTTCAGTCACTATTGACAGATTTAATTTGATCAATAAAAGGAAATGAATGGAAAAGACCCATAATGCAGAACAACAAACAAACAAACTCTACCCGCTATAATGATGAACACAATATGACAAAAATACTCTACACAATAATTAATATATATATATATATTCTGATGATCATCTCTTAAACATATTCAGTGTTGGGTAAAAGTAATACATAACAATTTTAAGCCTTAAGTCCCGTACACACAAAGCACAATAACTATAAAGATAACGATAAAGATATAGTTCTAAAAATCGTTCACAGTGTTAAAAAATAGCATAGTTCACACAACAACTACAACGATAAAGATACAGAGGAACGATATAGCTGGGATCACTTTCAGAATGATTTTTCCTAGCTGATGAACGATAACGGACAGCCAGTCAGAATCCATTGAAAATTAAAGAGCTCGCACAATTTAAAAATACAGATGACACTGTTGAGAAGCACACTGCTTGATGTTACTGGAAGTCCTCTGCTAAAAGATTATTTAAAGATAATGACTATCGGGGAAACAATTGGTTATACCAAGGGCAATAACGAACAAAAAAAAATACATGATGGAAGTTTTTGAAAGTCATGCTGGCAAGCTGAAGTATAAAAATAAAAGTACCGCAGGACTCCAGTGCTAGCTTGGGGAACTGGGGAACTTGGGGAATGCTGGGGAACTGACAATGATTCCTAAATTGACTGGTTAGATTACACATCAGGAGCTCAATATTATGTTCAGATGTGATAGTAGCACACTGAGGACACCTGCCGGTTACAAGGGATAATGCAGAAGTAAAAGCATAATTTAAAATAAACAGATCATTATTGCTGGACTGTGTTGACAAATATATTTATTGTTATATTTATCATGCTTGGTGTGAACGTTAACGTAAAAAAAATGCAAAAATAAAATAACACATACTTTCACATTGTTTTTCTTAAAAAGTAACAAATTAGCACATTTTTAAAAAGTGACTTAGGATTGTAACATTATGTTTTCCCCAACACTGAACATTAAATTAAAACTCTCATAACTGACCACAAACAGCCAATGTGAGACCATTTTGGAACTATTCTCCTTATAATGGTTAAACTGCAGCTAATCTTTTAAGAGTTTGTACCAGCGAGGAGGTTTCCGGCCAGTAGCAGAGCAGCTTGATGAGCAGAGAGATCAAGAGGGAACCAAGCAGAGGAGATGAGAGACAAAACCATACTGGCCACACCGACTGTCAGAGACCTGCGCACCTCCTCATTACTGTCAGGCTGAGACAGACTATAGAAAAAACGACAACAACAAGACAATCAAGCTTTGAAGACATATGATGAAATATCAACCGTTTTTTTTATTGGTCATGAAGAAAACTTAATTGGTGCAAAGTTTTGATTTTTCTGAACTAACAATCATTATTTTGAGGTTTTCGTACCTAAAGGAGCGTCCTCGGCTGCGGTACTGGCTGGAACGGTTGAGATGAAAGACAGAAGAGCTCACAAAGCCACAGTGCCAGCCTGTGCTCCAGTTGCACACTGGGAAGGTGCTGGACAAAAGGCACAGAGCCTCACAACAGCCAAACTGGAGAGAGAACATTACAGTAAGTATAGCCATTAGACCTTGGGTCCAAATAAGACTCAAAACAGTGTTAAATATTTTGTTAATGTACACAGTATGAACTTATATTCTCAAACGTTTAAATTAACTTTTAAATTCAGAGACCACTAATAAATAAATCCATGAAACAGAAACATATTGGTTATTCAAATGACCCAAGAAGACTCTGGGACAAGAGGTGGAGCAAAATCAATATTTGCAATTCCAAGGTGAAGAAAGACCAGAAACTAGAGAGATGACTATCTTGCACGTTTTATTAGACATGTCAGCAATTGAGGGGTCTTAATATGATGCTGTATTATCAGTCTAGCTTACTGCAATGTGCAACAATTGCTCATGCCAGCCAGAGAGCGAATGCATATAGAAACACCTCAAAATAGCAACATTCAGCTAATTCAAAAATATTTTTATGATCCGTTTCTTCCACTTAAGTTAGCACTGCGTTACCACACAATTTAACTTGACAAATGAAGCGGCCTGCAAAAGTTGGAATTTATTATTAAACATATTGTTGTGAAATGTGAATTCAATTGATCAAATTGATACATTTTTAAAATATGATTCATAACCTCATCCCTGAGCATAATGTATTAAATCCCATGTGATTGATTTACATCAACTGTTTTTATGAATATGACACCGCCCATGATTTCACACTCTTGTATAGGATCAACAAGCTACATCTTTGTTATAGTTATTATTGTTCTGAATAAGCAACCTCTAGTGATGCATTTTATATATTACACTAGAGCAACCTCTAGTGGTGAATCCTATATATTGTGCCTTTAAAGTAACTGTGTTATGACCAAAAATGTCAACACAGAGGCCTTTCATAGATATACATTTTTTCAGCCTTGTTTTAAAAAAAAAAATTACAAAAAAAATGAGTCATGTGTTTTTAAAATAAGTGTATATGTGGGGTCTGTGTGAGCTCTTGGTATTTAAAAAGAAAAGTGTGGCCTTTATACTATTTTTTTTTTATTTAGAGTTGATGTGCTCACTGTCATGGCTCTGGAAGTGGAGGAGGTGAGGGCATGAGAGATGGCAGTGATGACCCGTGACAGGTTGTTCTCCACAGTAACATCCGGCGCGCTCTGACAGAGATTGAAGCCACGGTATGTTCTGCAATATATGGGAACATATAATACATAAGATTAAACCCAAGTGCAATACCATTCAAAAATCTGGGGATAAAAATCTAAACAAAAATAAAATAAAAAATTTAAACAAAACCGCATGAGATGTGCAAGAAAATAGTCCCTCACACAGGTGGGGTTTGAGGACAAAAATCTGAAAAAAGTATTAAAATGCGAACGGGTTTGGTCACTGCAGTACAAGCGAAATAATTGACTCCTGTCTGTTGAATTATTAGAAAATAATGCACACCTGAGGAGAAACGCCATAATGTGACCTCAGGTGCTAACAGCCAAAATATTTCTATCTAAGGTTACTTTTATGCCTACTTAATGCCTGTTAACACACATTTAACATGATAATGGCTTAAAATCATCTTCAATCATCTTAAAATCATCAAATTTGTGTGTAATTTAATCAAATCACAGCATTATGTTATATATTGGATTAAAACATTATTAACAGTCTTCATTTTAATACTTTTTGGTGAAATCATGCATTTTTAATCATACTCTTTGATGAGTAAATATTTTAAAACAATAGAAGTTATTTGCAACAATCTGTTCAGTGCCATCAAAGTCCCATTTAATAAATCTAACGCATTCTCGTGGAATAAAGGAATATGTTTTCTATAAAAACAAATATAAATCCATGCTGTAAATGGAGTGTGTGTACCGTGTGATAGTGCTGACAGTGAACTGTGATGGAGGCTGGGTCTCATGCATTAGCAGTTGCAGGTAAACACTGCTCTGATCTCGAGCGATGGCCACAACCGGGTCTGTCTGGGCCTGGTCACAGTCGAAGAACAGCCTGGGCACCAGCCTGAAGAAAGAAACCATTTCAAATCAGACTGGATAGTTTTAATGTGCATATCTGGGAGATCATTGGTCTGATATAAATACCTGCCAATGGTGTTTGCCGCCACGTGTCTCACACGCGGGTCCTCGTCACCCAGTAGATAAAGCACAACATCGTTCAGAACTCTGTCCTGCAGCCTCAACAACTGTTCAGAAAAATATAGTATAAAAATATTAAACATTGTTAAAATACTACATTTTCACTACACGTTATAAAATACATATAAAAAATATTAATAATACATTTAAATGTATTTAAAAAGGGTAGCCTATGGGTACATTAAAAATGTAAATGTAAAAATGCTATTTTAAATGCTTATTTTATCTAATAGCCTAAGACTCACATTTTCATTTAGTTAAAACAACAACAAAAACTATGTAAAATAATTATAATCATAAAATTACAAAAACAAAACAAAATCACAAAAAAAGTAACAAAATAAACAAAAACAGATTTATTAAATATTTCATTTTTAATAAAAATAATATTGCAACTACAATCTAAACAAATAAATACATTTATTGTAAAACATTTTTTTTCAGTCTATATTGTTAAATGTATTGTTGTGCACTACACAACAGTCATTTGCGAACAGCATAAAGTCGACTTAACTATGATTTGTTAAAAAAGCAAAGAAAGATGCCATACCCCAGTGTAGTGATGCTCTCCTTTGTGCAACTTCTCAGTTTTACTCTCCAGAAAACTTATTAACCTAAAAAAAACATACAAACAGATATTGGAGCTTATCAAAATGAATGACACAAAAATTATTTAAGAAACCCTCATTCATATGCAAGCAAAGCTTTTGTCTCACCGAAAATCGATTTCCGCAAGCGTCTCTAAGAGCTCAGTGCGAACCAACCAATAGGAGCAGTTCTTCAGGGTCAGCAGATCAATGAGCAGCTGAAGGCCAAGTTCACTGAGACTTCCATTGCACAACGCCATAATACAGTGCTAAAGTAAACACACACAATATTATTATAATCCTATAAAACTGACAAGCATAAACTAGCATGTGGGTGATTCTATAACTGCAGGTACATTTGGTATCCAAAGTCAGTATGTCTTTCAGCTGTTTTCAAATGCTTATATATATATATATATATATTTTTTTTTTTTTTTTTTTATAATTTGTCACTCATTATCATGAATAACAAGATGTTACAGACCATAACAATATAATATTTACTGTAAAACACTAAGTGTCTTACACAGATTACTTGTTGCCCGAATAGGTCATTGTACTTTTTTTCCTTATCATGGATTACTGTTTAAATAAAATACTATTTATAAAAGCACTAAATAGACCTTGTCTCCTAGTTCTACAAAAAAATGTGCATAAGTCTTAAATTAATTCTTACCATACTTTACCTATAAATTGGTAGAATTATCACCCATAACAATTTAAGACACAGGAAATGCTGTAACTTTTGATAAGATCTGGAGTACTGAAAGGTATGTGTCCCCTCACTGAGAAGGAAATCTAAAAAGCTCTTATTTTTAATGTCAAATCTGTTACCACAATAACAAAAGGAAAACACAATTTATCACTGGTGATACAGTGGGTTGTTTAATAGTCTTTTTATGCATTATTGTATTAGTGTCATTTAAGCTTATGCAAACTTGTGTATTCTTTATTGCCATATCAGCCACTTATGGCTATTTCATGGCAAGATCAACATAGATAAAAACTTATTACATAATAATAATAATAATAACACCAATAGCAACTTCATATTTCAATAAGAGTTGATACAAATTAAACAAATAAATATAAATGACAACAAATGTCATTAAAAACATTAGATATGATATTTTGAGTACAATTTTTGATAAATAAATTGTTACTGAGGATACATTAAAAAAAAAAAACATCCATCAAAGTACTTACTCAGAGTATAAAAATCTTGTCTAGACGTCTTTAAAATGTCACATTCTAATAAAGTATTATTTATGTTGAGAGAGGCTTGACCGTGATTACACATTGGTGGTACATAATTCTTCAATAAACACAAGAGTGTCAACTTGTGACCAATTCAGCATCTGGTATAAGCAGTCTGGTCATTCATTTATGCTATATCATGTGGGATGTTTGGATAAAAAGTTTTCAAACTGTCAATTATGTTATAGTCAAACTCTTGTTACTAACAGAAGAGTTGACAAAACTAAAAAGAAATCTTTTTTTTTTTGGTGTGGCATGGCGTGTTTGGGAACCACTGTATTTTTTTTTAAATGAATAGGATTCCAAAAATATAAAATTTTTGTTTTGAAGTGCAAAATGAATCTCTAAATGATGTATATTCTCACCCTGACAGCAGCACAGGCCATTTTGCAGGTGACTGAAGATTCGTCTTTTAGACTCCTCTGCAGCAGAGGCACTAAGTTTTCCAGCGTCACAGAGTTTCCTGAGGACACAGAGAGACGGGGAACATGAAGACAGGGCTCAGACTGTGTGATTTATTAAACTGTGATGTGGCTGTAGTTCTGACCTGTGATGCTGTGGATCTGGGACAGCCATGTCTCTGTGTTGTAGCGCGTTTTGAGCTGAATGGCTTGAATTAAAGCTCCACACAGGATGGCTGTGGCTCCTCTGATCTGATGGTCTCCATGTTCAATGTACTGCAGTATATCGCTGATGTACTGTTGCTCTACATACACACACAAACACATTTTATGCCGACAGTGAAAAAGATCACAGCAATGTACATTTATCTTAAATATATTAAACATAAAATACACACAACATGTTCTGAAAAAAAAAAGGGTATAAAACTTTAAAAAACAAAAAAAGATGTGCAAATCAAACAAAGTAACGAAAAACACAAACATGGAATAAAGCAACAAACAAAAAACAAGTTAAAAAAGATTTCAAAATTAAAATAAAATAAAACAAAAAATAGCTATACTTAATAAACAAAGTTTATAACAAAAAGCAAAAAAAAAACACTAAAACCTAAAATATACCATACAAAATCAAAAAACAGAACAATAATAAACAAATGAGAGCAAAATGTAAATGGTAAAAAAAATCTTAAAGTAAAACAAATATATAACATCCAAACCACAAAACCAAAACACCTAAGTAAATTAAACAAAAAGTATTACCAAACAAAATCACCCAAGCTTATCCAAATCAAAATTATGAAAGCAAAACACTGAAATAAAACCAAATAAACTAATCTTGAAAATAACCAAAAAAACAAGTGTGCCAAAAAATTATAAAAAAGATTGAAAAATTCATTTTCAATAGAATTAAACAAAAACACAAAACTAAGCTAAATAAAACAAAGAACCATAGCCCAAACAAGAACAAAAAGAAAATAAAACACTCATGGTTGAAGAGGACCCTGAGCTAGTGGTCATTGTATTTCTTACCATCTGGTTGTTGTCCATCCAGTGGCTGCAGATAGAGCAGGTTGAAGAAGGCTTCAGGTAGAAGAGCTGCTGCTGCCCCAACACAGCTAACTGCTAACGCCTTCACGCTCACACGCACTTCATTATCGGGAACTAGCCCTACAGCATATTCACATTTCATTTTTAATAAAAAAAACAAACAAACACTTCTTTAATATTCAAGTACACCCAAAAACATTTGATGATATTTTGATAAAGTTCATTTGAAGCTTTAGCATGGTTTCTCACCGTTTTTTTGGCCAGTGAGCAGGAAGGACGCAGCCAACAGCCGGACACAGTGCACCAGAGGCTCTTCATTTGGGTCAGTGTAGTGACCAATATCTCCTTTAATCCTAGATGGCTGAAGCACAGCGAACACACATACAATATTAACAGGCTGTACTACATCCCTTTAAAGAATCTGAGGCCTTAAAGACTGTGTGTGTGTGTGCGTGTGTGTGTGTGTGTGTGTTCACCTTGTTGTCGAGTTCTGCATGCTCCAGAACCTCTTCCTTTGGTATGAATCGATCCACACTGCTGTCAGACGACTGCCTGTTGTGACCCTTTCCCTCCAGCAGATGGGGCTTACTTAAAGCTGATGACAAAAGAGGGGAAGAAAGCAACTTTGAATGTGAAGGATAAGTGATAACAATGTGCACTTCACACCAGAGCATTGAGACAACGAAAGATTGTGTTGTTACGATCCTGAAATTTCTAACTTCGATACAATGCCTGAAAAATATCATTTTCGATACCATAGAGAAATACTGCCACAGCATTTATTTAAAAACAACAAACAAGCAAATAAATGCATATTGGGGTGCAACGGTTCTCTGTAAAAAATCGTATCTTCCCGTTGTCCTCCCACGGTTTGGTGCTCCCTGTGATCCGCAGTTCAGAATAGGGGTCAAACAATTAATCAAGATAATCACATCCAAAATAAAAGTTCATATTTACAAAATATATTTGTGCGTACTGTGTATAAAAATATATGAATTACTTTATTAAATAAAATATTTGTTTATATATATATATATATATATATATATATATATATATATATATATATAATATTACTACATTAAATATAATATATAAATTACAAATATATATGCAAATATATTTCATTTGTATATTTTTGTATTTTATGTACAGTATGCAAAATGGACTAAGCCGAAAAGAAAATGAATGAATGTACAGTATGTGTGCATTTATACATGTATAGATAAATATACAGAGTACACATTTTATATTGTATGTAATTAATCACAATTAATCATTTCTTCATTTGCCAGAGTTAAAATCTCAGACATTTCTCAATGTTAAAAGATTTTTACTATTGGTCCAGTCAGGCCAGTTGTTCAGAGACCAAATGAATTTTACTTAAAGAAGTAAAACAAAAATGCTTTGTTTTCATTGGTTTAAGCCATGTAACTTTCTATTAAATGATGCCATGTAGCATTATAATAAATTCCACAATTAGCTTTAGATTTCATTTACTAAAATAACCTTGGTTTTCAGCATCAACTATAAAATGAGCAACTGTATACTCTAGAATAGATAAATGAACAAAGTGAAACTGTGGCAGGGCAGATTAGACTGTGATGGCCATAAAACCATAGCCATTAACCAGCCTAAATGAAAGTGTGAAAAATTGTCAACAAAGGTCAATATCGATACTTATCAAAATATCAATATTTTTAAATAAATGAATAAGCGTGAATAACTGAATAAGAGTGTACCCAGTGCTGACTGAGAGAAAGGCTCTGGAGGTTTGTCAGGTGGTGGAGCCGAACCCTCCTCCTCCTCATCCTGCAGTGTGCCGATCTGCATCCCTGAGTACTGACTCTCACTGCCATCCAGCACCTACACATCACACATACTCACAGTTCAAAACCATCCCAATGAACTAAACTCGCAAACATTCACAGCAGCTCATTCATGCACATGGCCACAAAGAACAAATTACAGTCAACATGCGCTTTCACTTTAAGGAATGCATACAAACACTGTCTTTGGAAAAGAAGCCGTATGCATGTCATGACAATTTTGGGCCTCACAAAAAACAAATGTAGGGTGTTGCTCTACTGTCAGTTGCATAAACAGAAAATACTGAGAATTTAAACGACTGACTCATTTGTTATTAATTTATGCAACGGTAGGTTTTAGTTTTGTAATTTGGCTGAAGGGAGATCACCACTTTGTCAAATTCAATGCTATAATTAATTAATTAATTTATTTATTTATTTATTATTCTTAAAGTGATTTTAATACCAAATGGGTTACCTCAATTCCAAAAATTAAGTTTTATGTTTAAAAGTCAATAAATCTATTATTTATTACAATTAGTTTATCTTCAGAATATTAATAAAAACAATATGGATTAAATATGAGAGGTTTCTGTAACTCCATTAAATGTTTATTTACCCAAAAACTTGTTTCAGCATCCTCTGTTTATGTTTTCTTTTATTTGAATAAAATGTCATTTTAATTTTCTAAAGCCATCACTTGTTTTGAAACAGTTCATTTATAAGAATTTATTTTTTAGATACAGTTAAAAATGTTTTGAAGTGAGTTTTGGATGAATAAACTGAATAAGCAGAGACAAATGTCTCGGACTTCACCAAAAAAAAAAAAACACTTTAATTAAACATTTTTGGGGTGAACTAACCCTTTAAAATTTTAGCTTTATTTAGACTTAATTTTATTTATATAATTTATTTTTGTCTTCAAAAAAAAAAAGCTCTTAAAACTGATCTGACACCACCATCAATGTAGTTGGGACTGGGTTTTTAGTTACTGGTCCAGAATCAGGGAAATTTCAGGCGCTGAAACGCCTCAGGGCAGAGGTCGTGCATTTGTGGGGGTGGGGCAAAGTAAAGGGCGGAGCTCTACGTTGAGCGGGGTTATACTGGGCGGGGAAGAGCAACAATAGCCTCACCCCCTGTCCTCTGCTGACCTGGTCACTACTGCTAGAGGAAGAGATGGCAGAAAAGGTGGAGGAAGAAGACGAGGTAGAGGAGGAGGAAGAAGAGGACGGCCTGTAGACGGATGAGCCGCTTTCCGAGTGCGTGTCCGGCCCTTCTGTAAGAGTTGGGGAAGGTGGTGAGTATTTCCGATAGCGTCTGCTGGTGCTGGTGACACTTACGAGCTCTGCGCAGTCAGAAGGCGTCACGGCGGAGTCCGGCCCCTCCGTAGTCGTCTGAGAACTCTCGCTAGGGGGAGATGAAGACACGGCTCCGGCAGACATCTGGTTGGCATCGGTTACCAGGTCGCCGCCGGATGTGCTGACAAGCCCGGCGCCTCCGCTTGAGCTGCGGCTTAGCATGTCCTCCTCGTCTTCCTCATCTGGAGTATCGGGCCCGACACCCTGCTCTGATGCACTCAGGTCCACCGAGTCTCCAGGCTGCAAGGCATGCTGGGAGGAGCGCGGCTGCTCGGTGATGATGTCAGATGTGCCGAGAGACGAAACGCCTGATGAGGAGGGAGCGTCACTGGAGCTGTCACCACCGACAGAGGCTTCAAGAAACGTGACAGAGAGAAACAACACATTATTCTCAAATACAAGCCTCAACAACAACAAAGAAAAAGAAGCAAATTTATTATACTTTTCTTTTGTAATTAATCTCTTTTTTTATCATCAAAATATTATATTTATATATCAAAATATTGTGAAATACTATTAAAATGAGCTGTTTTCTATTTTTTAAAATGTAATTTATTCCTGTGATGGCAAAGCTGAATTTTCAGCAGCCATTACTCTTACTATTCCTCATAAATCAAACTAACTAAATATGCTGATTTGGTGCTGCCGTAGGCCTGCCGTGATAATTATAATTGTGGTCTCTGGATGGTTTCATGACATAATTTTAAGAGACACAAAACATCACTTATATATATTCTGATATTCCTATGCTTGCTGAAACAGCTATTAGCGACGAGAAGTCGCATAACAGGCGACAGAGATGGCTTCGATAGAGAGTTCGCAGAGGTCAAGGGGCGATTTACCGTGGCTGATCAGTTTAATGCTTAGAGAAGGAGGAGTATAAAAACATATTTAAACAGAGGAGACCATGGCTCACTTGAAACACCTAATAAATTACCAAACTCGCAGACTGGAGGAAACTTGGGAGACGACATATCAGGAGAGGAGGGTTCTTCCCCGATTAAAAGGAGACATTGGGCAACCTGCCCGATATCTGATATACAAATGTTTTTGCTTTGCTTTGTTGTGTTTCTTGAAACATATATCTTATGACTGTAGACTTTTATTACTGTGCAACAAGTGTATAACCCTAGTTCATGAAGAAGAATTTACTACTTTGCTTTGAAGAACAAAGGGATTTCTTTCTTTTTTCTCTACTGTTCAGCAATTTCATTAAAATGATTAGATCGTTTGGTAGGAAACAGTAATAAATATATATTTTTAAATCTAGTTTAGAAGGCAAACACCTGTTTTCATGAGCATGAATACTGTATAAAAGGCTGGAGTATACAGACCAGCATTGCGCTTAAACAGATTCTGTATATTGTAAGTCTTAGGCTCCTTGTTCTCAATGGATTCTGTTTTGTTTTTGTATTTGTTTTATTCATCTTTTTCACTGGATAGACTTTGCTAATAAAAGTGCATTTTTATTCATATTCTTCCTGGAGCGGACATTTGATCCATTTGCAGAATCCATCATGATACTATGTGCTAAATTATTCCTTGAAAATCATTAGACAATATGGTCCTAAACAAAACAATAAGTAAGAAATACAGTGAAGAGAGGATCCTGGTACTAATTAATTAGGGTATTAAATGAAGGAATCCAGCACATTATATGTACTTATCGTGTCCTATATGGACATGGCCATGGTCAATTTGGGTGATTGGACAAATTGCCCATTGTGTATGCATGATTCACAGTTAACATAACTGCTCTACAGCATTTGCTGCCATCTGCACTGAAATTACATGCATTCAGCTGACATTTTTCTCATGTTTTTTTTACAGTGTAAAATTTGTAAAAGCATGTTGTATTGTAGTTTAAACCTGAACAGGGTGCTGTGTCAGCTTGTGTGTGTGTGTGTGTGATTGCACCGTTTTCCACTGTGGACTTTTAAAAAAATATAGATTAACTAAAGAAAATAGTACTGACTGCGCAATATATTAGTTACAATAAATTACATTTATTTTATGTGTAAAATGCATATTGTTTATCCAAATCTAACCAATAAAATGGGCCAATGCTGTTTTTGAACTTAAGGTAAACTTGGTGCCACAGCAAAAAAAATACTACTGGCAGGAGTATAAATTAAAGAAGTAAAAAAATTACATATTACATGTAAAAATGACTAATAAAAATAGCATTTCTTTAGGAATATGTTATATAGCAAGAAATATAATTATCACGATACTCAACAACAACCCAGTATCGTGCAGCCCTAATTTCCTCCTGTGGAAAGAATGAACTACTGTATATTATACTATACTATCATTATGAAATCAGTAAAATTGGTCTTAAAAGGACAATAATATTGGAGTATCCCAATTATTTCTGGGGCCTTACATCACACAACAAAAAGTACCGCAGTTATTGTGACAGACCTAGTGCTCAGCTTAACACTTTGTATTTTATATTTAATTTGGCAATTTATGTGTATCTACTTACTGTCAATTTTGATCCATTTCCACATTCTTGCAGTGTATATTATATCCTGCATCTTAAATATGGTTTTGATCCCTCATTTAGGTTTGTTCATGGAATATTTCTTTTTTATTACTTAATTTTTATTGGGGTTTTTTCAACATTTTGGGCCCTATCATACACCCGGCGCAATAAGGCGCAAGACGTGTTTGCCTTGACGTGTTGCTAATTTAAGACCAGCACAACCCTAATTTTTCCGTTTTGCCTCACGTTGTTTAAAAAGCAAATCCATTTGCGCCACTTTGTGGACTCATGGGTGTTCCAGTCTAGAAAAGAGGTGTGTTAAGGCGCATTGTTGGCACGTTACTATTTTGAGGAACTAAAATAGACTGTGCAATAGACCAGCTGAAAGCAGGTCTAAAGTCCAGCGCAGAGCACGTTAGTTGTGCGCCTTAAACGCTTACACATTGCTTAATACACACAGGATGTACAGCAATATGCAAATATATTTACAAATGAAAAAGAATTAAAGGACTGAAATATTAAAAAAATTATTACTTTCTACATAAATATAAAAACCACTGCCTCCATGCCTTCTTCATCTTGGGTTTTTTTTTCAGTTTATTCATGACAACTTGTTATTATTATTATATAATGTTATTATTAGTAGTAGTATTATTATTTATTATATGCATATTTATATTTGTTTTATTAAAAACAAGCTTAGATTTGTCCACCTGTCAGGTTTTAGACCATGGGTGATAAGACGTGTGTTTGGATATAACTTTAATGTTTTTTGACCACACTTCATTACTATTGTTGATTATTAGTTTGCTGGAAATTAGAACTGAATTTAGAAATAGTTTTGAAACAAATCTTTGCACTTAACAAACAAAATTAAATATGTAGGCTAATGGATGTCTTCAGCGGAGTGCGTACAACACCGTTTCCTTATCCACGAAAGAGAAAGAGAATGTAAAGAGGCCGATTGGAGGAGGCTGGTTCTTTATCCTCGCGCTACAGATGGTTTGTTTAACTGTTTTCTCGCTAGTGAAGCATTCAGTTTTTCCACTTACAAAGTCCGCCATGTAAATAGCCAATGTGCCATGGCGCGGCGCAACTGACTCTTAAAGGGAATGGGAGATGAGACTCTGATTGGTTTATTCTCAAAACACACCCGTAAATCATTAAGAGAATAAGCACAATCATATTAGACCATGTGCCACGGCGCAAAACGTATTTTTCCATCCTTAAAATAGCAAAAGTGGATTTGAACATGCCCTTAATGCTTTTGCGCCATGCGCTTTAGACTTTAGACTTAGTTTTGCTAGATCGTTAAAATAGAGCCTATAACCAATGAGAACAAAACGGGGGGGAAATAAATTACATATATGCTATACATATATACATACATGGGATATTTCTACCTATTTTTTATCCATTTAGAGCATGGGTCTCAAACTCAATTCCTGGAGGGCCGCAGCTCTGCACAGTTTTGCTCCAACCCTAATCAAACACAGCTGATCAAAATAATAGAGGTGTTCAAAAGAGTCTTGAACACCTTGATTAGTTGCATAAGCTCTGTTTGATTAGGGTTGGAGCAAAGCTGCGACACTCCAGGAATTGAGTTTGAGACCTATGATCTAGAAGAAACTCTCAAGAGTGAACCGTAACAGCACAGCTCTCCTCAACTTACCAGTGAAGGATCCTGTGGTGACATCTGCCCTCTCAGGGTCGTCCTCCAAACCCTCTTCCTCACCTAACAACAGCTTGCCTAAGACAAGCATAACATACAGGGCATATTGTTACAACACCATGTTTCTATTATGAACAGCATTCTAACAGCCTTTAGTAGTCTAAAACTAGAAGCATACATTCATTAGCAAAACTGCATCACTGAAAATGCCCAGAAAGTCAAATGTCAGTAGGTTAGATGCAAAAGAAGGGCAGACAAGAAGTCACCTTTCTGCTTCCTGAGGACGATAGGACTGCATGTTGACCCACCGGCTGTACGCAGGAAACAGGAAGCGCAGAAAAAGCCCAGCAATTCAGTTTGCGGGTTAGAGGAAGAAAGAAGCAGAGGATCAGGAGCACATGCATGGTGAGATCTAGAAAACTGGTTTGCAGTGTTGCAGGGAATTTCAAAGTTACTGTTTTTTGATCGGTTAACAAACAGAATATAAAATACCAAGAAGCAGTGACGGAAAAATTAGGAGCTGAATTTAAAGCCTGCTATTTGTGAGTAATAAAGAACTCGATCAGCACAAAAGCCATTTAAACCAAGAAAAGAAAACTGAGACAACTACAGATAATAAATACAAAAATGTGATTATTTTTATGAATAGAGCTTAACTGATAGTTTTTAACAGTTAATCAGCACTGATAGCTGCTTATTGTTAACTTTTTTATATATAGTTTTTAATTGGTTCATATTCTACCACTGCACCAAAAAGCTAGGTAAAATATTTAGAAATCTATAACACGAGTGCATAACATTTATACAAAAACAGATTTAAAATAATCGCTTCGTCTGTGAGCCCGAAGTCAGTTCATCTGTTTTTATACTATTAATTAATTAGAACAAACACAAAAATTATTACATTATTTTTATTATTATTAATGTAGTAATAAAGTTAGTAATAAAGTTATTACATCATTATTACTTTCAAATTGCATACAATTGTATGCATATATTAATGATATGAATACAGCTGTTTTTCTCAGTTTAAAAACCTTATTCACTCACAAGATGCTTTTTCACTGACTGTAAAAAAAAAAAAACTGAACTAACTAACTACTATTGTCCACTGATGGGATAAATGCAACAGATTTTTTACCAATAAGCTCGAGGATGCTGCCACTGCGCGTGCGGCTCTCCGTCTCCTCTCTGAAGACACTGGTGTGTGTTATTTTGCCCCGTGTGATGAGTGCGTTCAAGAGCTCAGGAGGAGGAGTGCGAAACATCTGCTGCAGAAGCTCCAGAGACGCCGTCACCACATTGTGATCCCAGTGCTGCGTGTAGTGCAGGGTCAGTTCATAAACCTAAGAACACAAGAACAGGTTTTACATGCGCACAAACACACAGCCACACACAGTGAATCACTCAAATGCACATAGGGCCTTTTTCCACCCGATATTAGCATGTGCTTCTAGTGATCTGATCCCAAGTGGTCAGCTGAGACACATTACAGTTTCCACCTGGTATTAACATTTGTCCACTTGTGTTCAAAATGTCATTGAGACCTTTCCCTTCCATTACATTTCATCAAGCTCAGCGTCTACATTCCTTTCCCAGGAGTACAAAAATCTGTATATCAGTATATATCAGTGTATTTAGTTATATAATTCTACAGCACTTATTAAAAAGGTTGTTTTTGCTAATTTGCTACATTTTATATTTTAACTAAAATTATATACTGCACTTAAAAATTTTAATTTTTTTTAAACACGTTAAGGACTTTTAGATCTTAATGTCATTACAGACTAACCAATTAATATGTAAAAAAGCACATCTCTGCCAATATCATATATTAACAGTTATGGTATAATTACAATCATGATTTCTTAACACACAATTTTGAAATGTCAAATATGACAATATTTGTATAATTTGTATTTTTTTTTACTACATAGTAAATTTTAGCATATTTTTTTACTACATAGGCACATTAAATTGATCACACTGAAAAATAAAATGCTTTTCTTAAGTTTTTGTCTTGTTTTAGTCCCGAAATAATTATATATAATATTTTTATATAATAATATATTTAAGATATAATAAATTCTTAAACCAAGAAGCAGTTTTATTTTTTAAATAATAATTATGTTTTTTCTTTTTTAAAAAACTAAATTATCTTATTTCTAACCGAAAACAAGATTATTGTACTTACCCCACTGGCAGATTATTTTGCTTGTTTTAGGGAAAAACTTACTTAATTTTGACTAATAATTTAGAAACCAACACATTTGTACTTCTGTATAAAATGCTCCTTTTATTAGATTAAATTGGTTTTGAGCAGAGGGTACTTCTTTAAAATTAATATATAATAATCCTACTAATCCCAAAATTTTGGTGGTGTACAAACTTCAATAAATGATCAGGTAGAGCCCACAAAAATTCAGCTTTTGATTATATTAAATGTCCCAAAACTCAAAAAGCTGCATGAGCTCTGGTACCTGAACGAGCTGTTCAGGTGCAGGGGTGACGTCTGCCTCTTTCCGGACAAGCCCAAAGCTGCCCTTCAGACTGGTGTTAGGAGTCTGCTGCTGGATAAGAGGCATCAAGTAGCGCAGTGTCAGTAATACACCCAGAATCAGGTGACTGGAATGCTCCTCATCCACCGGCACTACCAAACCTGACAAACATAGACAAAAGAATTAACACACTGTTCTGAAGGAGAGTGTCTGTGTGTGTGTGTGCGTGCGTGCGTGCGTGCGTGCGTGCGTGCGTGTGTGTGTGTTTGTGTGTGCGCGTGTACGTGTTTTTGTGACATGTCAGGACACAAATCTGTATAATGACATAGGTATGACACAGGTATTACAGAAAGGAGGTGAAATATGAGGACACAGCTGATGTCCTCATTTCTCAAAAAGCTTATAAATCACACAGAATGAGTTTAATCAGAAAGTAAAGCTGTACACCGTTTCCTGTGATGGTTGGGTTTAGGGGTAGGGTGGGGTTAGGCCAATACAAAATACGGTTTGTGCTGTATAAAATCAATGGAAACCTATGA
>CAIGQV010019186.1:13092606-13115359 GCA_903798115.1 Danio jaintianensis | reverse complement strand
GTGTGTGTGTGTGTGTGTGTGTGTGTGTGTGTGTGTGTGTGTGTGTGTGTGTGTGTGTGTGTGTGTGTGTGTGTGTGCGTGAGTGCGTGCGTGTGTACAGCATACCGAGGAGCACGTTGAGGAGCCAGGTGTAGAAGTAGTGTGCTCTGCGTGAGTGTTGACATACACTGACAGCCGAGCTGGCCGCTGTTCGACGAATAGTGGGAGAACTGGACTTTAGATTGGCGACAAAGGCCTTCAGCAGCATCTACATACACATACACAAGGGGAAATCAGTGGTGGCACATTCAAAATGATCTAAATAAGATACTTTAAACAGAAAATGGGATTTAAAATATATAAAATCATAATTATAGCTTAATTTGTTTTATTATTTATAATGATGTAGCTGCTTTATATATTAAAAATACTTTGGGAAATCTAAATTTATACATTTGGTAAATACAGTGGGTAAAATAAGCATTGAACACGTAATTTTTTTCTGTTAAATATAGTAATTGTTGACATGAAATTGATCCAGATTTTGGTAAAAACACAAGCAATCCGAACATACAAATAAAACAATTTCAGTAAATGTTGTTATGTGTAATAACAACGGAATGACACAGGGAGAAAGTACTGAACCACTGAAATGTAATTAATACTTTGTGTAAAATGCTTTTTTGGTAATGACAACTTCAAGATGCCTCTTGTATGGAGAATGGAGTCACATTCATTGCTCAGGTGTGATTTTTGAGGAGTGTAAAAATCTTGATGGTTCTGTGGGTCTCGTCTATAAACTCTCATCTTTACTTATTTTCTGTTGGATTCAGGTCAGGCCATTGACTGGGCCATTCTAGACGCTTTATTTTCTTCTTCTGAAACCAGTTGAGAATTTTCTTGGCTGTGTTTGGGATCATTGTCTTGCTGAAATGTCCACCGCGTTTTCATCTTCATCATCCTGGTAATATAGGTGTGAGAGATTTCTTTATCCTGGTAATGTAGGAACCGATAACCGCATTTCCATGCCTTTCACACCTCCATTTCTTCATCTGTTCAATCCTTTTTCCCTGTGTCATTTAATTTTATTACACATAAATGAACTTCTATTCTAATGACTTTTGGTTTCTTTGTATGTATTACTTTACTTGTTACTGGCATTTGGTGAAAATTTCAAGACAGCAGCACCTATAGAAATCTATTTTGACCCACTGAATGTATATTTCAATTTTACTGTACTTTAGATCAAATAAATGCAGCCTTTTTAAAATAAAACACTTTTCAAAAAACATTATCATAAAAAAAGTATTCTGTATCATTTTTAAACTGTAATTAACCTTTTTTTTTACCCTCGACATACCTACATACAAAATATATTTTATTGAATTATGCTCTTTGCCTTCCTAAGGTCCTTGACTTGTCTTTGCATGTGAAAAGAGCGCATTCATAACTGTGGCTTGATTTAAAAACCAGAATACAGCATTAAAAATCACAATCCTCTTGTCTTTAAAAATGAATGTGTTCTTGGCAAGAATACAGACTCTTTCCGTCTCCTACTGAGGCGAGGGAGAGGAGGCTCATGGATAATTAAATCCAGCCTGACTGAGTCATGTTCCATATTGAGGAGATGATGTCACCACTGCGCATTTATGGCTTCAGTTCAGACAGTCAAGATAACGTTGAGGGAAATCCCTCACTGAGGTGCCAAATCCCAGAATTCAGTGGCAAGGCAATCTAACTGACATGTCAAATACATAAGGCCTTCCAGAATGTCTAATGACTTGTGAATCAAGATACATTTTCACTGCAAATCGGCTGATGTGGACTCCTGAAATGTTTTACTTTGACCAAGTTTAAGGTAAAGAAAGCACATGATTTTCTCAGCTCGTACCTTAATCTCTCCATCATTGGCAAAGTGTCCGAGGGCAGCCATGATTTTAGGAATTGAAGAAGAGAGAGTTTCCTGCACCGTCTCTTCTTGGCGTTTTGTGATTCGTGTCAAACACGGTAGCAGGTTCACAAGGTACGGCCTGAGAAAGATGACAATGAAAAGGTTAGGATTTATTTGGTTTGCTTATTGTTACAATCAAAACAAGTCAAAGCCTAAGATCAGCATGAAACAAGTTGCAATTATCCTTTCTTCTATATTGTGCTGTTCTTCATGAACTGACTTGATCATTGCAAGCAAAATAATGAAGGCAGATTTGATTGCACTCAATTTACGCTCCACGTGACTTAGATAAATTACACACGTAACTGTTTTTTTGAGGAGCCTTATGACAATGAGAATTTAAGAGTTAAATTTAAGGAATATTTGAGGAATATTTATTTAAACCTATTTATTTACCTGCCGTGACCAAGATAAGGATATAATATAATCAAGTAATATAATCAAATATAATCAAGTGCACAGATAAATCATTTAGAATAAACACCACAATATAACATATAAATAGAATTGGTTTAATGCCAACTTTAATCTAAATATTATTTTCATTTCGTAGGGCAATACGAAACTTGATTTATTTTTAAATTTTAATGGAAAAAAGTTTTTTAAAAAATCAAATAAAACAAATGTATGAAAATGTATTCAGTATTTACTGTTCCTCAAGTGTTGAACAGAAGATATTTTATTCATGAAGTGGGAAATAGTATAGATATCTATATAGTAAGAAAAAAAACTACTATGGAAGTCAATGGTTACAGGTTTTTAGCTTTCCTCAAAATATCATCTTTTGTGTTGATCAGAAGAAAGAAACTCAAACAGGTTTGAAACAAGAAAAAAGTGAGTAAATGATGACAGCATTTTCAGTTTTGGGTAAACTTTCGCTTTATGCCAATGAAATCTATGAACAATTTTATTTCTGTGATTACTGTTATTACTTTGAATGGGTGCATTCTACAGAATAATAGTTGTACCTCCAAACCAAACCTGTGTTTCTGTGTATACGAGTAATGATTTCTCAAATTAAAGTATAAAATGCTTATGGGATGAACACTGTTCTGCAAACGTCAAATTAAAAAAGTATTTTCATGGTTTAAAGTTAAAAAACAATATTCTTTTTAAAAACTTTCTATTTAGTCATCCAAAATTTGTCATATTCCATGTATGCAGTAAACTAAATTCCGTTGTTTTGAGCTGGTCCCATGATTGTGCCCACAATGTTCCACAAGAATTGGGTCCTGAGCAACCTGCTAAAAGTAAGTGACCAAAAGTTGAGCATACCTGCATTTCTGTGGACGCACCAGGTGAGCAAGCTCTGCAAACCTCCACAGGGCTGCCCGCAGACTCCGAGAGGCAGCGTTCTGTGATCACACACACAGAGAAATGCTTCATTAGTGAGCTGTACGTTTTCCTAAAAAACACAAGATTCCTGTGCCTGTGAAAATTTTAGCATTTCCCAAAAGAACGGTTCTAAAAACACAAACAATAAGCAAACCTGTAATGATGATGATGAAACGCATTCATCGTCACAGATAAATTGCAAATACACAACAAGACTGCAACAAAAATGTAACTTAAATAAACAGTGCATCCGGAAAGTATTCATAGAGCTTCATTTTTTCCACATTTTTTATGTTACACCCTTATTCCAAAATATATTAAATTCATTTATTTCCTCAAAATTCTACACACGACACCCCATAATGACAATGTGAAAAAAAAGATTTTTTTTTTTATTGTTGCAAATTCATAAAAAAATTTAAAAAAACTGAAAAATCACATGTACGTAAGTATTCACAGCCTTTGCTGGAAGATGAACCGTGGAGCCAGTCTAAGGTCAAGTGCACTCTGAAGCAGGTTTTCATTCAGGATGTCTCTGTACATTGCTGCATTCATCTTTCCCTCTATCCTGACTAGTCTTCCAGTTCCTGCTGCTGAAAAACATCCCCACAGCATGATGCTGCCACCACCATGCTTCACTGTACTGTACTGTACTGGATGGTATTAGCCTGGTGATGAGCGGTGCCTGGTTTTCTCCAAACGTAACGCCTGGCGTTCACTCCAAAGAGTTCAAATTTAGTCTCATCAGACCAGAGAATTCTGTTTCAGATGCTTTTTGGCAAATTCCAGGCGGGCTGCTATGTGCCCTTTACTAAGGAGTGGCTTCCGTCTGGCCACTCTATCATGCAGGCCTGATTGGTGGATTTCTGCACAGATGGTTGTCCTTCTGTAAGGTTCTCCTCTCTCCATAGAAGAACGATGGAGCGCAGACAGAGTGACCGTCGGGTGATTGATCACCTCCCTGACTAAGGCCCTTTTCCCCCGATCACTCAGCTTAGATGGCCGGCCAGATCTAGGAAGAGTCCTGGTGGTTCCAAACATCTTCCACTTACGGATGATGGAGGCCACTGAGCTCATTGGAACTTTAAGAGGAGCAGAAATTTTTCTGTAACCTTCCCCAGCCTTGTGCCTCGAGACAATCCTGTCTCGGAGGTCTACAGACAATTCCTTTGTCTTCATGCTTGGTTTGTGCTTTGACATGCACTGTCAACCCTGGAACCTTATATTGACAGGTGTATGCCTTTTCAAATCATGTCCAATCGACTGAATTTACCACAGGTGAACTCCAATTAAGCTGCTGAAGAATGACTTACATCTCAAGAATGATCAAGAGCTCAATTTAGAGCTTCACGGCAAAGGTTGTGAATACTTATGTACATGTGATTTTTCAGGTTTTTTATTTTATTTGCAACAATTTCAAAAAATCTTTTTTCACATTGTCATTATGGGGTATTGTGTGTAGAATGTTGAGGAAATAAATGAATTTAATCCATTTTGGAATAAGGCTGTAACATTAAAAAATGTGGAAAAAGTGAAGCGCTATGAATACTTTCCAGATGCACTGTAAATCAACCACACAATATAATCCTAGAACTCCAGTTCGGTACACTGACATGCATTTATAAAAGAACTCTTAATAAATTAAACATCCAATTTAAAAAAATATATATAATAATAATAATAATTGAGTCTGATTCACCTTTTTAATCTCTTTATACAGTTCAAGTTGTAGTCTAGGCAAGTTGGAATCCATCAATGCCTGCAAAGATAAACAAAAAGCAATTCTATTACCACTAAATAAAAAACAAAATAGCATTACAATCATCATCCAAATGAATGCATGTCAGATATATAAACTACGGATGAGTTACTTTGATGATTTTGTTGAGGCACTCATCAGCCACCATCCTGACGTCAGACTCCTTGTCATCGCTGCACAGCAAGAACATTTCCATGGCGATTCCAAGAAGTTTCTGGAACTCTGGAGACGTCCTGATAACAAATCAGTGCAATTAAATGCATAGCTAACAACACTAGAGGGCTAAACATTATGGATTGAGGTTTTGAAATTAAAAGTGGGACAAAAGAAATACATTACAGTATGTATAGCAATTTAAAATCAGCTTTTTTAGAACAGTTATATAATCCAGTTTATAATGGGGGAAAATTATTCCTCTGTTTATCTAATACAATCACCCTCAATCAAAAACTGACAGCTACAAAATACAAGCTGCTGCACAGCACTAATAATGTTAGGCAGAAAAAGGAAATACTTGAAAAACAAGGATGTGGCAGAGCTGCATGGCCAGTTAAGCCGAAAAGACTAAGATTAACATTGTTTCTGGAGAAAAAAAAACTTCCATCAAGATTACCAAAACCGGATCCATCTTCTCTCTGTGTATGGTGAACTTAATCAAGAATTCCAAGAGCAAACAGAACTAAAAGAGATTTACTGGCTGTTTAATTAATTTTCTAGATTTGTTTGTGGCCTATATATACAGTTGAAGTCAGAATTATTATGAATTTTTGTTTTTCTTTTGGAAATATTTCCCAAATTATGTTTAACAGAGCAAGAAAATGTTCACAGTATTTCCTATAAAAAAAAATCTTCTGGAGAAAATCTTATTTGTTTTATTTTGGCTAGAATAAAAGTAGTTTTAATTTTTTACAACCATTTTAAGGTCAATATTATTATCCACCTTAGGAAATATTTTTTTTCGATCTACAGAACCATCACTATACAATGACTTGCCTAATTACCCTAACTTGCCTAATTAACCCAATTAAGCCTCTAAATGTCACTTTAAGCTGAATACTAGTATCTTGAAAAATATCTAGTGAAATTTTATGTACTGTCATTATGACAAAGATAAAAGAAATCAGTTATTAGAAATGAGTTATTAAAACTATTATGTCTAAAAATATACAGGGGGGCTAATAATTCAGGAGGGCTAATAATTCTGACTTTAACTGTGTGTGTGTGCGTGTGCGTGGTGTGCATGTGTGTGTGTGTATATAGCCATAACATAAATAAATTACATTGTATAATGTATTTATAATTAATATTATTTAACAATTTTACTGTTTTTGTTAAAAAATATTTGCAGCTTGTAAATATTTTGTTGTTTTATTTTACAAAAAATTGTATTCAAAGTGTTCAAGCTGAAAGAATGGAGTTTGAGAACTTGGTATTTTCAGTATACTTTGCTAAGTGACCAATAATAATTGGGGATTTTCATCAATTCACTGAATTAGCAATGTAAGAGTATAAAAAAAAAATCCAACCTAGTCTCGGCATCTGTAGGCTTTTGCCAATGACTCATAAGACATGACCAAATCTGATTAACCTTAATCTGATGTGTTCATCCATTGACTATTGCATACCTCAGCGACTGTGCCACAATGTTTTCACATATTGTCAGGCAATGAGTCACTCTGTCCTTTTTGGTTGTAGCAAGGTCTTTTTTCCTGTAAAACAATAATAATACACAGATTAATGTAAATCTAATGAAGAAAAACCTAAAATAATACCACGATTTTCTGAATAACATATCACATAATAATTTATCTATCAAGATAAGGATAAATGGATGAACAGATTTAACGTGTAACTCCACAAAGCAATCAAGCTGTAAATCTGACAACGATCTGTAAGTGAGAATATTATGTTGGGCCGCACAAGTCAGTTAGATACTCTTTATAGTGTCAGCAATACTGATTAGCTAAATCAATTAAGTTAATGTAATCTTGCTAACGTAGCAGCGATAAATCTGTTCTGCAGCACATGCTGTATAACATTACTGCTCCCTACTGGTGATCTACAACATTTCAGAATTGATTCATTTTCACTAATTAACTTAATCATGTTCAAACCATCCATCCAAATGGTACATAATGTTGTCAATGGTACGTAACTCCCAATCCAATATGTTTATAGTCTATTTATTTCCAGCTAATAATATACAGTGTATGCATATGTGTTAAATATGGTAAAAAAAAAAAAAAAAGGTTAAATATCAAGATAAAAAAAACACGTTATATTAACATTTTAACATATTTCCACTTCAAATCAAATTAAAGAAGAGATGCTGGCTAGACTTTTTATTTATTTATTTTATCTTTATGAAATTTGCCATTTCACATTATCACTCAACACAGACTGTACTCTGACCATAATTCAAAACTGCTCAAATATTTATACAACTTCAAAGCTAGCTGGCTTTTGCATTTAATACTCAAAATATTGTAATTTCAAGACATTCAGCATGATTGTGTGTGGACAAATCAAAATTGCTGGGTTTGCCATAATTCCTATACATTATCCATAATTCCTTCATTGACATCTTTAAATGATCCATTAATGGGTAAAAGTCCTGTTTTAGTTACAGCTAAGTGATTTACTATATACAAAGAACCATAATAAATGCAAACAAAGCAAAGCAAACTTTAATGATTAAAATAACTTTTCTGCAAATGTCAACATTTTATTGTCAGAGTAACACACACACATAATCTAACAAAGAATTAAAACTCAAATCTAAAACTCAAACGTATTAAAAAATCTAAATATCAAACTAAATAGTATTATATTTGAAACTCCTAAAAGAACCCATTTCTGACAAACTGGTAAATCTCAGTGTGAAAGCGGTGAAGCATTATATCAGAATCAGAATCGGTTTTATTGCCAAGTGTGCTTACACACACAAGGAATTTGTTTTGGCTACAGAAGCTTCCAGTGTACATAAAGTGACAAGTGACAACACAAAATAAATATGAGAAAAATACGACAAACATTAAACAGAGATGCAGTTAGATACAAAAGAGCTCTGGATGATGAATTGTTTGTGCAGATTTGTTATAAATATACAAGTTATATATACAGTATATAAGCATATATAATATTTTAGGCATGCACTGGATTTTTAAAAGCTTGTGTTAATCACAATGACATTTTAATGGGTCCAAATCATGATAAAAAAATTATATTCATGTAACAGGACACATTCAAACCTAAGAAACAAATCATAAATTTTTATTGAATTGATTCTCAATAACCCTTATTGTGTTTGACTTGTATGTCATCTAATGATGTTGAGTGACAAAGATAAAAAGTTGTGGGAAAATCAGAAGATGGCATTCAAACACAAATAAACAGACTAATTATTTTGCACCTTTTGGACATCTTGTGCCCCACTACTCTGGAGTCCTGTAGCCATTTCTTGAGAACTGCGCACTGTCTGATCTCAGCACTGACGCAGAATCTAACAAGGCTCTGTGACACATCTATCGTGTTGAGCATCATGTGATTATAAACCCAAGACAACAACATTCAGCCTTATAAAAAGAAACCCCTCTGCACTCGTGCATGTTGTGATAATAACATTAGCATGACCACGGTGTCAAGTGATGTCAGCACCCTAAAGATGAAGATGATGATCATGATGATGAAGCAGAGGGCTATTACAGCAACAAAGCGTTAAACTGCATTAACATCAGTTCAGCACTCACTGTTTCTGGACGAGCTCCTCGGCCGACAGCGGGCCTTGCTGCTGCTGGAATGATTTTAGCGACTCAAACGCTTTCATTAGCTTCTCCATGGTGGCCATTTTAACAGAAGCTGTGATGAAGATATATCCTGATCGGAGAGACGGTAATATTTACAAACTGAAGGCGACAGCCAGTGTCACAGACTGGTATCGAGCGCTGTGCAGAATGCCGAAGGGAAACTGAAGGTGTCGTCGAGACGGACACCCCTCACGGCGGACAAAAGCCCTTCAAATCCGGTCTAATTTCCGCACACCATCCGATTAGGACCAGTGTTCAAACAATATGTTCTGAAGGTAGTTGATAGCACGTCCAGTTCCGAAAGCCATCTTAAAGCTGGGTTAGGAGAGCAACTGTTCTGCCGTATTTCCGGGTTAATAAAACTCCTGTCAAAATTGAAGTCCTCTAATTCATAATAAAATCTATGGCGAATGGCTTGAGCGATGTGAATGTTTTGATTGTGATACAAGACATTAGCTTGACGGACTGATAAGGTTTTTGATTAGTTACTAAAACTTTTTTGTATGTCTGGATACTGATATATTCTTTCTGCCGAAACGATGTCCATTACATGCGTTATTGTTGTGTCTACAAATCCATATATTGGCAAATATAGCATATTGTATGTGTAAAATGGACGTTTTTGGACAATTAATTCACTTTATACATTTAGTTGTGTCGACATATCAGAACAATACAAACAAAACAAACTCATTTAAAAAAACAGATTAGATTTTTTTTTAATCACATACAAAACATGTTCTAATATTATTAAATGAATGGCTTCTAATTATAAATGTTATGTCAGATTAAAAGATGTGCAATAGCAGTAACCTACAGATCGACACGAAATGTACTCTCATATTCTTAGAAAACTGCATGTTTATATATCCTTATAATTAAACTTTCTAATTATGCTTTAAAATAACGCTTTTATGGCGTCACGGTGGCGCAGTGAGTAGCACGTTCGCCTCACAACAAGAAGGTCGCTGGTTCGAGCCTCGGCTGGGTCAGTTGGCGTTTCTGTGTGGAGTTTGCATGTTCTCCCCGTGTTCGCGTGGGTTTCCTCCGGGTGCTCCGGTTTCCTCCGGGTGCTCCGGTTTCCCCCACAAGTCCAAAGACATGCAGTATAGGTGAATTGGGTAGGCTAAATTGTCCGTAGTGTATGTGTGTGAATGAGTGTGTATGGATGTTTCCCAGTGATGGGTTGCAGCTGGAAGGGCATCCGCTGCGTGAAACATATGCTGGATAAGTTGGCGGTTCATTCCGCTGTGGCGACCCCAGATTAATAAAGGGACTAAGCCGAAAAGAAAATGAATGAATGAATGATAACGCTTTTATACATATATATTCTTGTGACATTTTAGAGAATGCTTTTATAACCAAGTAAAATATTAATACATCATCTAGAAACATGACGTTTTGAATGTTATAATTTTCAGAAATCAAATTTTTACAACTTATATTACAGAACATTACAGACATTGTACATACAATTACATATTCTTAATACATACAATTGTTAGTTTAGAAAATGGAAGCAAAAAGGAATTGAGATCAATTAATTTGTCTGCTAATTCATATTCCTCAGTCACAAGTATAGTGGAAAAGGTCATTCAAATAAAATAAACATTTAATATTCATATTCACATATGTAATGATGTTTAAATTCGTCACACCAAATGTAATTCCAATTTTCGAAGCTTGACTGGTCAGGCCGAATCTCCCCACAAACTTCAGATCTATCCAAACTATAAGGCTTTCCTGCCATCCAGTACCTGAAAAGAACAATTTCAAGTAAATATATATACTGTATACACAGTGTAAATAAAAAAAAATTCAACTTGTGTGAAATATTTGCTATTTCAAAAACAAAATTAAAAAGTAGTATTTTTTTTTCTTACTCTAGGATCGATTCAGTGTTATCTACCCATTTCCACACTCCCTCAGTGGCATTCCCAGTGAGGCCAATCCATACATGATTCATTTAAAGATTAGCCACAAATTCCTGCAGCAACCCAGATGTGATGGTGAGCGAAGAGAGTTGAATGCCAGTAATCATACATATTTGGATGCAGTATTTAGATTTTTTATTTGATCTCAATAATAAGCAGATTTGTTTAATAAAGATTATTGGGGGGGGGTTAAGCCACACTCACCTGCTCACCTGGACTGTTTATGATCACCAGGTAAGCTCCAATCTCAGCACAGCTGTGTCTGCTCTCATTCCATGACAACATCACAGCAGAGGCACAATAAAGATGAGAGGAAAAGTGGCTACATCCTGTCGTACACCCTTAGAAGTGTATTAGCTTATTATCACAACGGAATTAAAAAATAATAATAATAATAATAATTGAGAGTTTTTATCTCATTATTTGGCATTTTCTTTTCAGACGTGTTTCCTCACAAATAAAAAAAGAGCCTATAAATATGAACTGCATCTCACAGTTTTGATATGTTTTAAATGTATGCCTCATAAATTGTGCTATAAATTCAGAACTGCAAGAAAGAAAAAAAACAGGAATTGTAAAATAAAAACTCCTATGGGGAAAATGGGCTTACACCGAGCTGTAATTTGTATGTATACATTACATGATGTTAAAAAAAAAACTAAAGTACATAAAAGTCATCATGAAATCAGAACTGACATTTTTAGTTCCTTATAATAAAATAAAATAATCCTGATCATGAATCCTGAATTCTTTTTTTAAATGGTATTTGTCACTTTTTATCATGTGTTCTGCTCCCAATCTTTAATTAAGATAACTTCCTTTTCACTGATATCTAATGACGGCCAGACTAACTGCCCCTCACTTGATTTCAGCCAATAGAAAACAACAACAACAACAACATCATCTAATGATCCAATCAATTCCTGAAGGACAAAATCAAAGACCACCCGACATTTGTTCTTGTTCTTGTTTCACTCAGATATACAGTTAAAGTCAAAATCATTAGGCCTCCTGTAAAAATTTTTTCCTTTTTCAAATATTTCACAAATGATGTTTAACAGAGTAAGGAATTTTTCACAGTATTTCCTATAATATTTTTTTATTCTGGAGAAAGTCTTATTTGTTTAATTGCGGCTAGAATAAAAACAGTTTTTTATTTTTTTTTTAAACATTTTAAGGTCAATATTAAATCCCTTAAGTTATATATTTTTTCAACTTTCTACAGAACAAACCATCTTTATATATCCTAATTACCATAACTTGTTTCATTAATTAACCTAGTTAAGACTTTAAATTGCACTTTAAGCTCAATAGTATCTTGAAAAATATTAAATTATAATATTAAAATATTATGTACTGGCATTAGATAAAAGAAATCAGTTATTAGAAATTAGTTATTAAAACTATTATGTTTAGAAATGTGCTGAAAAAATAAAAAAAGTTGGGGAAAAAATATACAGGGGGCTAATAATTCAGGAGAGTTAATAACTCTTCAAGACTTCAACTGTATGTATATCAATAAACAGAAGAATAAACTATTTCAACTTATGCCAAACTTTAAATAAAACATAATTTCAGATAAGCTAAAGAAAATCAATGCCTAACAAAACAAAACAAATGTCCTCAATGAATACCTACCAAATGGAAGAAGTTTTTCTAAAGTCTGTGCTTTTTGGATTTGCAAAACAATATGATATTTAATCAGTAACTCCAGGATTGTGTGAGTCCACACTAAACTGATAGTTTTCTCTTTACTTTCACAGCAAAACACAAGTATTTAACCAAATAATGTCGTAAGCCATCACAAAATCAGTCATTTTAGGCTGTAAATATAATAAAGTCTCTGCAAAATCCTAGAGGGACTGTTAAGTATATAATATCATACTTAATTAATGTGCTTTATGTTGTAGCTTACCTGGTTCCTGAGAGTCAGTTTCGTTGATCTGAGATTTTGTAATTCTGCCGGTTAATTCTTGATGGTATGTGGCCACAGATGTGCGACTACAGTCGACTGCATTGGCTCTGTTCATTTCAACCTCATATATATTTTCTCATATATTCAATCCTACTTGTATAATTAAACAGCACACATCACACTTTCATGACTTTATAAAGCACCATGTTAGCAGTATGCTAACATTATACTCTGTCATGTCATTAAAATGAAGGAAATATTTAACAATGAGCAGGATGAGGGTTTAAAATGATTTCAGAATGACTCACAAGTGAACTTCAGAGTAACAAAACACTCATTCCGTGAGCCTATATGCTTACTGTACCACTTTATATCAGAACAAAATATAATAACTCTATAATAAATACTCACTGTGCGATTATCTGACAGGATTTGCCATGCTATGTGGAGGACTTCCCTTTATAAGATTCCCAAATCTACTGGAAATATATCATCACCTACTTCTCTAAATGATTAGCTGTGGTAACTGTGGCTTGCTTCTTCACACACTAAAACAAAACACACCTATAAAATGTTTCATTAACATTTTGAATAGTTTAAAGTGTTATATTGCTGGGGTTGGTGTTCTACAGTATACTACGGTACAATCCTTGTAATAAACTGCCAGTACATTTTCTGTTATTTTACTGACTTTATCTGACTAATTTTTTTCATATATAATTTATTATATATTATATTATTTTTAAAAAAAAACTAAAATGTCAATAAAAGTCACTTTTTTAAACTGTAGAATTTTCAATATCAAAAGTTAACAGAGCTGAGATCAAGGTCCCATAATACAATTCACAACTGTAAATAAATGGAAAAGACAAAATACGGAAACGATTAATTAACAGATTTTTTTTACAGTTAGTTACAGGTATTTTAAATGCTGCTGGTAGCTACTTTTCATCAGATGCTAGTACAGACAGTATACTACATATTAGTTAGGTCAGTCATACGACCCATGACTGGGAGAAGCAGAGAATAAGTGAGTTATAAAGTGATATTTATAAAGTTATATTTTAAAAATGCTATAAATTGTATCATTTAAATTTTTTATAATAACTTAGCATGGATGATAATAGGCATGAATGATGTAATCATAATGACGCTTAATCACTCTGCTGAACAAGCTGTCAATATCATATGTAAAAGGTAGAAGACCTGGAATATTAAAACAATCAAAAAATTCAATATAAAATGCAATATAAAAAAATGCAATATATGCAATATAAAATATATATATATATGCTTTTTAAGTTTACACAAATCTTTTTAGTATTCTTCAATCTGCGCAGTGAAAACAATACAACACCAAAAAAACAAAGGTCTGTTTTCATTCATTCATCGCCACAGCAGAATGAACCGCCAACTTATCCAGCATATGTTTTACACAGTGGATGCCCTGCCAGTTGCAACCCAGTACTGGGAAACATCCATACACACTCATTCACACTCATACACTACGGCCAGTTTAGTTTATTCAATTCACCTTTAGCGCATGTCTTTGGACAGTGGGGCAAACTGGAGCACCCAGAGGAAACCCAATGCGAACATGGAGTGAACATACAAACTCCACACAGAAATGCCAACCGGCCCAGCCAGGACTCTAACCTGCGACCTTCTTGCTGTGAAGCCACAGTGCTACCCACTGAGCCACCATGTCGCCATTATTATTTACTGTTTTGCTTGAAAAAAACTATTTCACATATGGTGTCACTAGAGACCATGTATACTTCTTTCAGTATGTAAAAAAATATATACATAAAAAGAAAACAGACCTGGGCGACACAGTTGCTCAGTGGTTAGGACTGTCGCCTCACAGCAAAAAGGTCACTGGTTCGAGTCCTGGCTGGGTCAGTTGGCATTTCTGTGTGGAGTTTGCATGTTCTCCTCGTGTTCACGTGGGTTTCCTCTGGGTGCTCTTGTTGAAATTGGCCGTAAGTGTATGTGTGTGAATGCAAGAGTGCAAGAGGAAGGGCATCCTCTGCGTAAAACATATGCTGAATAAGTTGGCGGTTCATTCTGCTGTGGTGACCCCTGATAAATAAAGGAACTAAGCCAAAGGAAAATGAATAAATGGATGAAATTGGCCGTAGTGTATGTGTGTGACTGCAAGAGTGAATGGGTGTTTCCCAGTGCTGGGTTGCGGCTGGAAGGGCATCTGCTGCGTAAAACATATGCTAGATAAGTTGGTGGTTCATTCCACTGTGGCGACCCCTGATTACTAAAGGGACTAAGCCGAAAAGAAAATGAATGAATGAATAATAAATAGTTGGTGACTACATTTGAATAGTTGAAGTGCAGTTCACTTTTCTTCCTCAATGTGTCAGTGTCTTACACACAATGAGAATGTTATGCTTCACTCATAAAGTGAACTAAACTAGAAATGCTTCTACCAACAAGTAATTACTACGCAATAAAAGTGTTTAAAAGACTTGTAAAAGACAGCTAAACAGGATAAATTTGACTTTTCAGTGAAAATCTAATAGATGCCTAACAATAGTTCAAAACCAGACTAGTCAACAAATAGACAAGAATGACTACATGTGAAGTCAGTCTAACCTGTCAGTTTCATGACTATAGTCAACATAGGTCTGGGTCACTGACTCAAGTATGTAATAATGATCAACAACACATTAATGCATACAATATATGGCCTAACTGTCAGCTACCCAAAATACATAATAAAATAAAAAAAAATTAGAAGACGTTATGTAATGAAGTGGATGTATTTGAAATACTGCTGCTTTTTAAGATGGACACGATGAAGCTTGCAATTAAACATTAACCTTGACCTCCACAACTGTCTTGGTCAACAATGTAATTTTTTGAAAATAAATCTAGTAACACTCATAATTAAATAAATAAATTTTTTCTTAGACAAGATTTATGCATTTAGTTAATTAATTAATTCCTTACATTTGTATAGCAATTTTTTTTTTCTAGACAACGGGGTAATCTCCTCATCCACCACCAGTGTGCAGCATCCACCTGGATGACGAGATGGCAGCCATATTGCGCCAGACCGCACACCACACACCAGCTGATTGGTCGAGAGGAGAGAGGGTGATGAAGTCAATTATGATATGGTTCAGAGGCCATGATGGACAGTGGGCAGAATTGGCCAGGATGCCGGGGTTAAACCCCTACTCTTTTTCGAAGGACATCCTGGGATTTTTAACGACCACAGAGAGTCAGGACCTCGATTTAACGTCTCATCCGAAAGACGGCGCTTACTGAGCAGTATAGAGTCCCCTTCACTATACTGGGGCGTTAGGACCCACACAGACCACAGGTTGAGCGCCCCCTGTTGCCCTTACTAACACCACTTCCAGCAGCAACCTAGCTTTCCCATGTGGTCTCCCATCCAGGTACTAACCGGGCACAGCCCTGCTTAGCTTCAGTGGGCGACCGTGTGAGAGTTGCAGAGAGCTAGCTGCCAATTCATAATTCATTTAGCAGGTGCTTTTATCCAAAATTTTATATTTTTTATCCAAAAAGAAAGATAAAAGAAAATTCGAAATCACATAAGAGCAGCGGAATATAAATATGACAAGTCTAAGTGGGTTTAGTAGTTGTTGTTTATTGCATACACATGTACATACACACATGTATGTTCTACACAAATACAAACACATGAGGTGAGATGTTAAAAAAAGAAAACAGAATGCATTCAGTTTGATTATGAAAATGAATCAGGAGAAAGCTTTCTTTTTAGTCTTTTTTTTACTATTGCACATTAGTCAGGTTCTGACTGATGCTTATCACTAACATCATCAAACAGATATTTACATTTCTCAAATATTATTCTATCCCAATATAATTGTCTTTTAGAAATCTGAAATTAAATAAACATTAAAGCTTTAATAAAAATGTCATTTTTTTCTTATTATCCTTTCATTTTTTTCTGTAATCTTTGAAATCCACGCTAACTGACCTTCATTATACACCCTGATAATCGGTGAGATTAATACAGCAGTCAAACTAAATGACCGAATCAATGGAGATGCATTGCAAATGTAAATATGTTTATGTATTTTAGCCATGCACATAAAATAAGACAATACATAAGGGAAATAACAAACAAGGATAGATGCCAAAATATGAGAGATGATTCTGAAGGCTTTTATTTTCTGCTGGTTCTCAACAGCTCTGCCACCCTCGGTTTTACTGTGTCTGTCTCTCTCTGTCACCTTCACATTGTTTCGATCTCCTGGTCCTGGACGCTTCAGAGCATGAAGGACAGAAGCGCAACAGAATGAGGTTATTGTAACCGCAATGCAAAAAATCAAAAAGAATATATGATCTGGGAAATATTCTACTCCGATAAAGATGAGCCTCAAGCTGTTGCCTACAGCAAAGAGCCAAGATGCCGCTGCCAGTGCAATCCTGTACTGGATGACCTTATATCTCAGGAACGTTACTGGATGAATCACTGCCACATAATGTTCAATACACATGCAGATCTGAAGAAGAGGTCTGACAGTCCAGCACAGTGCGATGAAAAATGCAACCAACTGGTCCCCTGCTGGAGTCGGGTAGCTACTGATAATTAGATCTATCAAGCAATAGATGCAAAGAAACATCTCCCCTATAGAAATGTTCAATGGAAAGACCAAGCTGGGTTTGATGTTCACCTGAAGAAACATCCAGATGTTCCAGCAATGGATCGGCGTTCCTACAACGAAGAAAACTACTAAAGTAGCAAAAATGACAATGCTGCCAATGTGTCCACGACAAAGACAGGCCCACATTACAGACTCATCGAATACAGAGACTGAACCATTGAATTGGTAGGATGAATTGCACATGGTTTTACAGAGCTGGAACAGAAACAAATGTTAGTAATATTATTAAAACTGACGAACTGAAAAATGATCGGATTGAATGTCATACCTAGGTTGACGGCAGAACATGCAAAATATAAGGAAGATTTCTTTCAATAAAGGTTTTCAGCCTTTAAAACAGATCAGATGCACCTCATCAAACACGTTTCATCCATTTATAGGGAACTGTAAAAGTTGTGATAGTTTTTTATTTGCATATTAGTGTATGGGTTTTGTTTAGCTAGTGAGTGGTGAATACTTATGAATATCAAAATATACACATATTGAAGAATGTGTGTATATCGTAACATGAATATATTCTGCTATAAATTCAATTTTCAGGTCATTTTACATACATAGAAAGGATATTAAATTCAAGTAGTTTCCTTAAATGTTTCAAATAACTTGTCAAAATAAAATGTCAAAATATGTATGTTCCATTGTCTTTAATCATAATGTATTATGATAAAATCATATGCCATATGTCATTATCATATTAATTAATTATATTGTAACCTGTACGTATTTATAGGTATAAATACTTGACAAACAAGTAAGTAAAACCTAGTGTTCTGGAGATATTTTGATCATTTATAGTGTCTGTCTTCTGTAAATAGTTGTAGAAATATATGATAGTTATTATTTTTGCTCAGAAAATAAATTATAGTAATAAAACCTTCATATATTTTATTATTATGATGCTGAAGCACATTTTCATCTTTAACATACACACACACGCGCACACACACACACACACATACACACACATATACATATAATCAGAGCATCAACAAGTGACTTTGAAATTGGTATTAGTTGAATCAATTAAATGTAAAGAAGTAAATAATGTTGAAAATGCGTCTGTGTGTAAATCAAGGCAGGTTTATTAAAGCCAAAGAAAGCTCTTAATCTCCCATATTTCACCTGAACACTCCCATAGTGATCATTCTGTGTCTGCATAAATTGTTTTTGCTCCTGTTGATTTAGCTCATGCCATTACTGGGTGTTTAGGATCTTCAACACTACATGAAAAGGTCCAAACAAATGTGGGTGCATCTATTTGAATATAAAATTCTGATCTCGTTAAGAGTTGTTGTAGACAGATTAATGTAAACAGATTCATTTTCATTTTTAACTTTTGAGTTTTGCATGTTGTCACCAAATGTTTTGATAAAATCCTGAAAGTAATGTGTAATAAATAAATGTAGGGATAGTTCACAAGACCTTCAATATTTAAAAAGAGAAAGATTTGAGTAAGATGCAACTTAAGTTAATATGACAGTAAAGACTTTGTTCATTTGTTCACAGATATGATAATTAAATGACTATTGTTAATCGATTTAAATTTTTCAGATGCATAGTGATTAAACATACATTTTCCAATGTACCAAGTGTAACATCTTTTAACAAAACATGATTAAACATGATACTTGATTAAAATGCAAAGATTACACATCATACCATTTATGCTGGAAAGAATATTAACCACACATAAAGTTAAACCGATATTAGTTTATTTTTCAATATTATATTAGTATATTTTTCAATATAAATATTGTAACGTCTGGGTTGATGTGAAGACCACTGATGCAGAATGGATATTTTAGCTAGATCTTTTAACAAAACATACAGTAATTCAACAAGCAAGCAAACAATGAATCAACAGAACAGATGCCTAAAATATACAAAGCAAACTAACTAATCAAAAACTGGTGACGTAATTCAATCATGCAGGGAATTACTGTGGTGACAAATTGAAACACACCAAAAAAACTACGAAAACAAGGAAACACTAGAAATTAGATGAGAAGTAAAAGTCCAAAACTGTGGCCTTTTACTAATATAAACTATTTTATATTATAAAAGTGGCAAGTGAGAGTGGCAAGTTTTGTGAGACAATGCACTGATTAAGGAAAAAGAATGCAAAAGCTAATAACCAATAGTGCATAAAACAGTACAAAACAAGCAGAGCCAATGATGAGAATGTGCATGTATTCAATCAATTAATGGATAAAAGTGAAAAATTGTGACGCATAAACTGTTAATCTGATCCTAAACATTACAAGTGTTTTTTTCTGCCCCAAGACAACTATTTACCCCAATTCTTAATTTAAATTCACAAAAGGCTCAAGATGCCCATTCTTAAGGATAAAGCTTCTTTACACTCTAAAAAGTAAAGGTTCCTAAATAGGTTTGCAGCAATACAATAGAAGAACCATTTTTGATTCCTAAAAGAACCTTTCTGTCAATAGGTTTTTGAAGAACCATTTACTTCTTAGTCTGAGGGGCATTTATTGATCAAACAACCTTTTTAAAGAACCTTTTGAGGAAGGGAAAGATTCTATGGATGCTGCTGTAAAAGTTCTTTGCTAAACCATCAATACACCAGTCAATTGCACAAAAGCTCAGTATGTTGTAAAATGGTTATAGTCTTAAGAACTATTCTTTGAAAGTGTTTTTGAGGAAGCCAAAATGGTTCTTCTGACATCACTGCAAAAACAGTGGAACAGTGGACAACATTCACTATAATGTCACATCCCTTTAAAAAATATATAACATGGAATATTACTTAAAGCTCCAACAGAATATCATTTTCCTTTCATTTGTTCTCTAAACTTTGAAAAGCACATGATGTGCTTAAGATGGCCTTCACTATACATCCTGACAAGTGGTGATATTAATAAATTGATTTTGCTGATGGCCAGAAAAGGTGGAACAGCATCACATAAAAATAAATATGCTCTAACTCCAGCTAAGCACATGAAATAAACTACTACTATAGGCAAATAACAAACCAGGATAGATATTAAAATATTAGAGATGATTCTGAAGGCTTTTCTTTTCTGTTGGTTCTTGACAGCTCTACCACTGTCTGCCTTGTTGCCATCTTTCTGTGTCATCTCTACATTGTTGTGATCTCCTGGTCCAGGACGTTTCAGAGCTCGAAGGACAGAAACACAGCAAAAAGAGGTTACAATCACTGCTATGCAAAAAACAAACAAGTACAAATGATCTCGAAAAAAGTTCAACCTGATGGAAACAAGCCTGAAGCCGTTGCCCATTGCAATAAGCCAAGCTACTGTTACCAATGCAACTCTGTACTGGATACCCTTATATCTCAAAAAAGTTACTGGATAAATCACAGCCAAATATTGTTCAATGCACATGCACATCTGAAGGAGAGCTCTAGCAGTCCAACCGAGACCAGAAAGAAAGGTAGTTATATTGTAGCTCACTGTACTTGAAACCATGAAATCAATGAAGTCTACAAAACTCTGCATACAAACAAGCAGCTCCAGCATAGTCATGTTTAGTGAAAACACCATGTTTGGTTTAATGCTCCTGCAGAGAAGCACCCAGAAGGACCAGCAATTGATCAGCGTTCCCACAGTGAACCACAGAATTGAAGTGTAAACTATGAAAAAAGTGCCAAAACGGTCTTTACACATGCAGAACCAGCTTAACCCCCCATGGAGAAATAAGGCTGAACTGTTGATTATGATGGAAGAATTGCACATGGTAGAATACAAAGCTGGGGAAACAGAAAACAATAAGTGGGCATAGCAGTTTGACTTAAAACAGGAAAAAAATATGTTCACTGGTCAATAATGATGTCACTTCTGTAGCATTTGTTGTTGTAAGGTCAAGTTAGATTATTAGCAATATTTATATATTGTAAGATTAGACAGAAAGACTTATTTCTGGATCAAATGTTATATATCTAGTGCTGTCTGTAACTGAACCATTAAAACTACACTGTAGATTAAAATAGTTGTCATACCTGATGTCACCAAAGTATACTGAAGAAATATTGCATTTGATGCCAGCAACAACAAGCTATCAAACGTGCCTCACTCCCTAGTTTCATCAGTTAATGTGAAACTGTGAATGAACATGTGGACAACATGGGATCTATAAACTGCACATAACAATAAATCTTTCTACTTACCTAATCCATCATGATTTATGGGAATTGTGCCCATTCGTGTTACATTTGTATATTCTACCTATTATTGTAGTTCGTTTTATGAATGTGTGTATTTATGTTTCAAGCTAATCTTACCGCTTTTGAAGAGAACATTGAGTTTGAAGAGAACATTATGAGAACATGAAGAGAACATTATGAAGTGAGCTTTTTTTATCTTCTCTGCCAATATGGCAATATATATATACTGACATATCAGTAAAATAACATAAATTATTGTGTCATTATTATGTATATCTAGTGTTTTGACCCTTGTTCATGTATATTAAAGATATTTTTAATCTCTCATTCATTCATGTATTCAATAGCACTTGACAGGACAAGGGCCAAACAATGCTTGAGAATGAGGGCTCAATAGCTGGTTGTCACTTGTATCTATAGATGGAAGGGAAATGTGAAAGGCAGATACATCTGCAGTAAAACATTTATTAAGCCAAAAACAAGAACATTTACACATTTACATTTAGTCATTTGGCAGACACTTTTGTCCAAAGCGACTTACATTTGAGGAGGCATTCAACGATTTAACAAGAAAAGGCAATATACACAAGAAGTGCCAGTTATACAAAGGAACTTGTTTGTGCTCAGAGAATTTTAGTGCTAGAGTAAGGAGAATTTCTTTTTGAGGGAGAGAGAGAGAGAGTGTGTTTCTACAGCTGGTTTGTCAAGCCTACTCACCTGTATGAAGCACATTTCATAGCTGCACAATGTTTGTGTCGGTTAATGTGTCAATATTAATTAATGTGAATGATGAAAGAGTGTGTTTTCTACGGGTGGTTTGTTAAGCCCACTCACCTGTGTGAGGCACACTCAGAATTCAAAGGGGGGTTCAAAAGGTTAACGGTTCAGTTCATGTTCTCCCCATGTTTATGTGGGTTTCCTCTGAGTGCTCTGGTTTCCCACAAAGACAAGCATTATAGGTGAAATGGATAAAATATATTGGCTGTAGCGTCTGGGTGTTCCCCAGCACTGAGGGTTAATTTTACGAATGAGATCGTACGAATTCATACAAATTAGCCACTAAATTAGAAAGTTACGAATTGTCATGAGATAGTGTTGACATATATCATGCATGTGCCAGAGTAATGGCAACCTCTGATGAATTAGCCAAAGGAAAGTGACTGAGATTTTTTTTCATAAAAACTTTATGGTTAACACACTATTGCTTCTAATATCTGTCTGTTCCAATTATGGCATGCTGCGCAAACACATTATTTC
>CAIGQV010019186.1:13056780-13080315 GCA_903798115.1 Danio jaintianensis | reverse complement strand
TAAAACTTTAAAATTTAGGTTAGATTACTGACTTAGAATCAGTATTGGATCAACTGCTTCACAAAATTGGTTCAAGTTCTAGTGGTTTTAAACTTTTATAAATTTCTTTCTACTGTTTAACACAAAAATTCAGTCGTAGACATCCATAGTAGGAATAAAAAATTACTATGGAAGTCAATGTCTTTTTTTAACAGCATTCAGAATATCTTCCTTTGAGATCAACAGAAAGAATCTTAAGCATGTTTTGAGCAAGTGGAGGATGAGTCAGCTGACAGAATTTCCATTTTTTGGAAGATCAATCCCTTTAAGGCCACCAAAATGTTGGAATCTGAGGACATCTGCTGGTAAAATACACGTAAATGCAAGAAGAACGCAAACGATTTGAAAAAAATATTTATTTTAAGTGTAATATATAGTATTATTTACAATTTTGTGACGTTTGTAATATATATATATATAATTTTTACAGAACTTCAAAGCGGACTTTAAGTATTATTCACAGTTCATATTTCAAGAGTTCACACTTAGATAATGCTCGACTATAATAGCAGGTTTGGCATGCTGTCCCGGGAGAGAACCCTGAGCTCGGAGATAGATGAGCCCAAGGGTACGAGATCAGGTATTTCTCGAGAGCCCCCAGTTCGTTTTTTACCTATACTTTGGTTAATAAGGTGGTTCTATAAGAATCGATTCAGTATGTATGCTTTAAGTGCTTGTGACTGTTATTACAATTCGCTTATGTCACATGTTTTTAGACTGTGGGAGGAAACTGGAGGACCCGGGGAAAACCTACGCGAACACGGGGAGAACATGCAAACTCCGCGCAGAGAGTTTCCGACTGGCTCAATTAGAACTTGAACCATTGGCCCTCCTGCTGAGCCGCCGTGTCGCCCGATTCTAGAATTGGGAAGGATGGGGAAAACGAAGATAGGGAATGAAGTTTAGGCAGGATATTTAGTTTTGTTTGGAATGGATAGGCTAGCTAATGATTAGCGATAGGGACCAGCTGTAGTCAATCATATCACATGCTCCTCTCGAAATTAGTTTGTGAAACTTCACTTATACTGTACATTTACACATTGTTTGAATGCAGTGTTTTAAAATAACCAGCCTACAATGGTGCAAATTCACCAACTCCTGTTATTTTTTATAATTATTTTTATATTAATCCTTATAAATCAGGAGCAGAATAAATAAGCATAAATAAATAATAAAGAAGAATAAATAAGTTCAAGTTGCTTTATTGGCATGACATTTAGTACAGTATTGCCAAAGCATTTTAAATATGTGTAAGATACGTAATATATTAGCATCATCAAACTCATAAAATATACAGTAAATAAGAAATAAATTACAAAAAAGAAAAAAAAAACAGATAATACATTTCATAATTATAACAATTACAATAATAATAATAAAAAGTCTAGACACATGAATTTGCATTAACCATTTCTTATGGTGTGTAGGGTGTATACATATTTTGCAGTCAGTTTAGATGTCAATTCATCTTCTCCGAGTACATGGTAAAGTTTTTCTGAGTCATTTAAATAAAAAAATGAATTAATTAATGTTTCAAATTGGGAGAAAAATATTTCTCTAGTTGTAGTGTATTTGGGGCAGAACAGAAGGAAGTGTCTCATCCTCTATTTGATTTGTGTCACACTGTTTACATATTCTCTGTTCTTTAGAAGTTCAGGATTTTTTTATGTCTGCCCTTTTCTATTTCTAGGTCATGATCACAGAGGCGATATTAAAAAAAAGAATGTGTTTTTCTTTTAATTGTTTTAGTGATAAATAATTTGCCAACGGTGTGGTTCTGTTTAGGGCTGAATAACTTTGAAGTTTAGTTTAGAGGTTGAATTCAGTTTTTAGTCATAATAATATTTTAATGTTCTGTCAATGTGTTTGTGAAGGTTTTGTTTGGGGACGGGCTCAGTTTGAGTTCTTGTCAGTAGTTCAGATACGAGTGTGTTTAGAGGATGAGACACTGTAGGTTTCGCATTGGCCAGAAGGGCTTTATACTTGACAGACTGGGGGTCAGACTGATGCATGTGCAGCCAGAACTGAACAGCTCGTTTCTGAATCTCCAGGTGTGTGTGTGTGCGCGCTTTGAGTGTTTGTGCTCAGAATATATATTTCAGAAGGCTTTAAGCACATGCAGATAATAAACTTTAATGATAAAGAAAAAACACAATGTCACACATGCGTAATATACATAATTAAAGTATTATAAACCCCAAGACTAAAATCTGAACTTTGAACTGACTAAAAATTTAACTTTGAAACAGATGCAAACAGCATGATTCCACTCAAAACATGGGCATATGATAAATGATCTGGCGGGTACTTTGAGCTGAAAATTAGACACAAATTCAAATTTTGTGGAACAACAGAGATTTACATTACATTAGGTAAAAAAGCGCATAATTGGTCCCCTTTAAGAAATGTTCAGAAATAGACCATTATGAAAATAAAGGGTAAAACTCACTTGGAAAACAGCATGCTGCTCAGTTTTAGCACAGACCTGAAAATAAATTACAGAACTTGCAAGTAACATTTTTTTCTTTAAACTGTAAATAAAGAAGTTAACTAATGCAGAGCTGATATAATATGATGTACATCGAAGTTCAAAAATAGAGATAACAAAAAGCTGAAATAAATCTGGATGCATATGGCCTCTTGTTTCCCTTTTCTGAGTTCTCTAAGCTTTGAAAACCACAGTCTGGGTTTCAGATGACCATCATTATACATCCTAATCAGAGGTGTTATCAATACAGAAAGCCTAGTCATGCATGCCATGAACACAAAAGCATTACCTGTATTTACCTGATTGTTAATTTGAGCTAAATGCATAATAAAAGCCACTACTAGAGGTAAATAACAAACCAGGATAGACGCTAAAATATGAGAGATGATTCTGAAGGCTTTTCTTTTCTGCTGGTTCTCAGCAGCTCTGCCTCTCTCAGTTTTATTGGCTTTGTCGTTCTCTGTTACTCTTGCATTGTTTCGATCTCCTGGTCCTGGACGCTTCAGAGTATGAAGGACAGAAGTGCAGCAGAATGAGGTTATGATCAGCGCAATGCAAAAAAATGCAAAGAAAACTTCATCTGGGAAAAATGTTTCTGTGAAAAACAGCCTCAAGCTGTTGGCCAGTGCGATTAGCCAAGATGCCGCTGCCAGTTCAATTCTGTACTGGATGCCGTTATATCTTAGGAACGCTACTGGATGAATCACTGCTATGTAATGTTCAAGACACATGCAGATCTGGAGAAGAGGTCTGACAGACCAGTGGAGACCATTGAAAATGACCATCAATGTATAGACTGGAAATGAGTAACTAATGATAACGGTTAAGTTTAGCAAGCAAAGAAAACAGTAAGTCAGTTCTAGTACAGTCATGTTAAGTGGAAACACTAAATTGGGTTTGAATTTCCTTTGAAGAAACACCCAGAGGGAGCAGAAATGTACCGGTGTTCCCACAGCAATGCACAGTGCAGTAATAATAGCAATCAAGATATTGGCAAAAAGTCCCTGATAACTGTAGTAGAAGTCAGAGTCTGAAGTTAGAGTCTTGTTGAACATGGAAGTTAAATTATCAACTTGCTCAGATGAATTACTCATGGTGGTACAAAGCTGGGGAAAAATAATAATAATCAATCAGTCAATTTTATTTATTTTATGTATGCAAAAGCAAGGAAGCAAAATAAATACAAACAACTTAAAACAAACCACTTATTTTGCCTCTGTTAGTTTGTGAGTAATTTATTTATATTGAAAGCATACTAAAAGGCGACTCAAACCTGCACTGGTGAAACAGCAAACGTGCCAAAATTGCTTAAATAAATCCCAACTGCAACCAGCCACATAAAGTGTCTTTCATCAGTTCACAAACAAACACAAAAGTCACTCAGCTCATATATATATAGATATATACTGTGTTTGCTTTGCACAGGATTGTGCTTTTTTTTTTTTACTTGTGTCATGTAAAATTTACTTATTGTTGCGGTTGGAGAGACACCTGTTTTTGTGTGTGTTTATATATATTTTTTTCAAACAGAAGACAGCATCATAGTGAGAATGCATTATTTTACTCCAGTATTTAGGTCCTGCTCATCAAGTCCTGCTCATCAAAGTAGATATTAATTAATATATAATATGCTATACTTTAATATTTAATAGTAAACATCTTTATGTTAATTATTTAATTGTGTGCAGTCTAGCATTGCTTGACTCATTTACATTATGTGAGATGAATGAATAATGTTTTCTTTGGTTTAAGAATGTTAGAAATAATGAAAAATAATAAAGTGATTGTTGAATACCGAGAAAATACTGGTGATACAGGCAAGTTGCCCCATCAACTTCTCTTTTTATTAATTGAACTTATTTTATTATTTAATTTAATGTTGATAGTTTAACAAAGTGACTTGTATTGAGATTTTTAGTCATTTGAAACATCATTGTCAAAAAAGTTATGTATCATAATTTTTATAACAAACTTAGATAATCTATTGTTTTAAACTACTTCTAAAAATGTCAATCAAAGCCACATTGTACTAACATTGCACCAACTAAGCACAGACATCAAGATTCCATAATGCAATTTGAAAGGGTAAACAGAGGTAAACGTCCATTAATCTCAAACTGGGAAAACTGTAAATTGATGGACATTTTTACAGAGCAGGGGTTTCCTTACTTAAGAAACATTGTGTCTGGCAACACTAATGCTTAATAAAGTTGAGGAGCAGACAAAAGTGCAACTGTGTTGTAAAAAAATATTGTGTTGTTTCTACCCAAACACACCTGTTACCTAACAATTAACTTATAAAAATTTTTTGAGATAAAACCCAATGGTTGGCTTTGTCCATACTGTGACCAAATTTGAGTTCAAACAACCCAGCATTTTTTTGTGTGCATACATCTAAGGTAGGCAAGTTAGTTGTGTCATTAGTTTTACACGCTGCTCAGCCAGATCCTTAACAAATGCATGACAAAGAATTAGAGGCACAACAGATCCAGAGTGTCACTGAAATCTTGTCTTGTCAAATGTGTGCTCAGTCATGCATGCATTCTAACACCTCAGTGTGCAGTACATTCATTAACATGATAGAAAGGATTGTCATATGTGGACAGAACATGCAAAACAGGGTAAAGTATGCCTTCCATCTGTATACATGTGCCTGTGCTCTTACAAACTGTGTTTGCATAGGATTTCACTGATAGCTCATGTCATATCTGTTTGCTGATGAATGTACATATTTACGATAGCACATTATAAATGGTGCAAATCAGTCTTGATTCAGTATTTGACTGTGCTTTTGTAGTTATTTTACAGAGTGCTTTCATAACCTTTAGTGTTTTTACCATGGCAGTCATTATTCACGATAATCATCATCATTATTCTTTCTGGGATCTACTAATGCATTACTGGAGAAACAAATTAACCAGTCATGATTGTTTCCTGAGCAGTGTTGCACATATGTCAATCAAACCATGCTGGTCAGAAATGTTGTTTTTAATTTCACAGGTGGTGGAGTGAAAACGTTTGCTAGCTAAAAAGTTTAAGATAAAAATAATGTCAATTTATTGCTGTAAATAGTGAACACATCATATATGAGGACTATCTAGCTGTTATTGTACTTTTGGTTTGGTTTATTATGCAGATTCTCTCTTTAAAAAAAGTGCTTAATTCACCTAACAAACTCAAAGACTGTCACAGTCAGACCAGGCTCTCCCCTCACACAACCACACAGATCACCGTCACCTGAGTTTTAATTAGTCCCGCACCTGTCACAAATCAAGCTCATATCCAGTCACCACATATAAACCCCATGCACCGTTCACTCATCGTCCGGCCTCGTCTAAACCACCAGAAAGGACTCATACACGGTCAGTGGTGTTAAACTTACGTCTAGTTATACTTACCTGTACTCTGTTCCGATTATCTCCAGTGTTCCCAATCTTCTCTCCTAGTGCCTGTGTGCTCCACGTCCCCAAGTCCGGTGTTTCCAAGTCTCCTAGTCTCCGTGAGTGTCGTCCAGTCCTCCGTGGTTCCCGTTTCCTGTTGAGTGTCTCCTTGTCTCCGTATATCCTTCGGAAGAAAGACTGTCCGTCAACCCCAGCCAATATCACCAACAGTACTATTTGTCTCTCATCTGTTGTCCGCTGCCATTCTGTCAATAAACTATTAACTTACCGATCTAGTCCCGTCCCTTCTGTGACAAAGACATACACACGCCAAAAAAAAAAAAGGTCCATCAGTGGTTCTTTGGGGTGTGTGGTTGAGGTGCTACATAACACAGTTACAATTACCGGTTCTTGAGTGGATCTTTTGTACAGTTTCTCTAATTCTCTCTAAGAGTCTTAGAAAACTGAGTATTGTGTTGGTTCAGACAAGAAACATCAGTCTAGCTGGCATCATCTGATGGTCAGCTATTGATGACGTGCATCAATCCAGTTCTGACATCTATCACAGAGGTCTATTTAAATACATACATCCGGTCTTTCTTCAGTGCTCGGCTGCAAGTCAATTCTACACTTCCTCCTCCATCCCAAACTTCTCCTAGCTCATATCTGATATCTGTTCAAGGTATTTAGTCCAAGTACATGGTAATCAGCCTCATGTCTCTGACATTTACATTAACTCATAATTAATTGTAATTGTTTATGCATGATTCTGGTGCTGTTCTGTTACCCGTATGGAGGGTTTGACTTGCTGCTGGTCTCTCTGATTTGTCTGTGCATGGCTGCATTGACTGGTGCATGGAGTTTTGCCCAGAACAGAACCATACTGCTAACACTAATCATGATTGATTTACCAATATATATTTGACAAAAGTGATCCTGACTGAAATAAAGGTTCTGCATTTGCATTGATTGTTTCATGAAGAACCATCAACATCTAAAGAATCGTTTCTTACAAAATTATCTTTACACATATCTCTATACTCTATTATTTCTATACATAATTATAGTAGAAAAATAGTTTTTGAGTAATTTGTATTTGTACTAATAAAAACAACAGTAGCATCATTGTTGAGGAAATGATTCACAATTTTTCAGATTTTGATTGAAATATTATAACGTACACCTTTTATAAAGCTGCTTTGAAACAATAATTTTTGTGAAAAGAGCTTAAATTTAATAAACTTGAATTGAATAAATTGAATTAAAACAATTTTTGGTTTTAAATTTCTGGGTGAACAATCTATTTAAAACCAGTGACTAATGCCACAAATATGTCTGTGAAACCGCCGGTTTTGTGTGTAACAGCCCTTACTATCTCTGGTATCCAAAACAGGCCTTTGTGGTTTGAAGATTATTTTGTAAACAAATGAAGAAGAGTTGTACCATTCTATATTCATTTAAACATTAGTCTTATGTGAAAAACTATCCTGATTGGGATAGTAATAATAGAAGGGTTCTGGAAAAAATGTCATGGGACAGAAATAATTGAACATAGTTAGATGTAAAATTTTCAGATGCATCTGAAATTTTCTTCTAAAATGAGCATTTTGCTCATTGAAAGAGACCAGACAAAAACTAAATATCAGTTTTAAGTTGATCAGGGCATGCATATTCATGGTTTTCAGTCACGTTACTGGTGCAGCAGACATGTCAAGTAAGTTTCTGTTAGCTGCAAGCCATCGTGCTATTTATTTGGCACCCACAGACCGAACCCAGTACTTTGCTCCAGCCTAGAATTCATTTAGTTCAGTCAGACCATGGGCCCTACATTTCTGAAGTTTTGAAGCACTCGCTGTCATGACCAGTCTCTCTTGATCTTCTTTTCAAAAATGAATAGTTTTTTTCCCCTTTTAGGCAATTTTGCAAGAAAACAGTGACTGTTGTAGAAAGTTTTGCTTATTTTGTCCCCTCTCTCTTTCTCAAATACTCATAGACATACACAAACGTATGTCATAGCTTTTTATGCCATATAAACATGCTCATTATTTATTAGTTTGCAGTGATGAAAACAGTACATATGTATTTTTAAATGCAAAGCAGTCAAAACTGTTTACAGATAATCATAAAACGCACAGCTATATTAATATAGCATTCCTTCACCATTGATCAAGCTACATTACATTTTTATGAGGTCTTCAAAATACAGATATTACTTTTCCAAACCTTATATTACACTCCTAATGAAACATCATATCACTTATGCATCTTAAAAAAAACATTGAAACTCCCATAGATATTTCTTTATTCAGTTTGGTTTATTTGTCCTCAGTATGTCCTCTTAGCTTTGATAAACATATGTGTTTCAGATGTCCTTCATTGTACATTCTGTTTAGCGGTGTAATTATTACAGTAACAAAAGTGATGGACATACATACTGGAAAAAAAATACAGATATATGTTTCTTTACTGATTTTAGCTATAAGCGTAACATAAGCCACTGCTATAGGAAAATAGCAAACCAGGATGGACATTAAAGTGTGAGAGATGATACTGTAGGCTTTTCTTTTCTGCTTGTTTTCAGTAGCTCTGCCTTTGTCAGTTTTATTGTGTTTGTCTTTCGCTGTCGTCTCTACATTACTGTGATCTCCTGGTCCTGGGCGTTTTAAAACATGAAGGATGGAAACACAGCAGTAAGAAGCTGTTATCACTGCTATGCAAAAAAACATGACGAATATATGATCTGGAAATATGTCTGTTCCCATTAAAATGAGCCTCGAGCTGTTGGCCAGTCCGATTAGCCAAGATGCCGCTGCCAGTGCAATCCTGTACTGGATGCTGTTATATCTCAGAAATGTTACTGGATGAATCACTGCCACATAATGTTCAAGACACAAGCAGATCTGGAGAAGGGGTCTGACAGTCCAGCAGATACCATTGAGAAACATCGCAAACTTATAGCTTGCCACAGAGAGATAATTCATAACAATTAAATCTGTACAACTTAGAATACTAAAAAACAGCTCAACTATTGAGATGTTCAGTGGAAACACAGAGTTGGGTTTGATGTTCCCATGGAGAGACAACCAGAGGGAATAGGAATGGATTGGCATTCCGAAGGATAAGAATAATATCGTAATGACAAAAATAAAAACCACACCGAAATGTCCCTGACAAACACAGTAATTGTACACATTTAAAGTTTCATCGATTTTGGAGGTTGAATTGTTGATTTGTAAGGATAAATTACACATGACTGTAAAGAGCTGTGGGGAAAAAGGAGTTAATCAGTTTATGATGTGGAAGCAATATTTGATGTTCAAATGAATAGAAATTGCATGCATAAAATAGTAAGACTGGATAAATGGTTGATTTATAGACCGATGTGTACTTGAAATTGAAAATAAGTAAACAGAAGTAAGATTATTGAAATAAATGTCATACCTGGAAAGTTTAAGCAGCATGTAAAATAAGTTTTGTTTGATCCCAATAGTGACGAGCCACCAAAGATGTCAGACTACAACTACTGACAACTTTCCAAAGGGAACTATAAATACTTGTTTGCTCATACATGTATTGTGTGCATACGGTTGTCCCTTTTGTATCTCATGTCATTAATGTGTTTATAAATGCAAACATTTGCTACATCATGTAATGAAATTGTGTAAGCAAATTCTGCTGTGTTATTTGCATACAAGAGAGAAGGTAAGATGATCACCCTTGTTTCTAATAATTTTTTCTTGCAATCTGGCCACAGTTGTAATACTGTATGCAAATGACATATTCTTTTATTCTAACAGAAAAGGAACTCAGTGAACTCTGATATGGTGCAGACAATTAACAAAGTTAAGCAGGAGCATGTTAAGATATTCAATCAAATCAAATGAACACCAGAGACTAGCATTTAGCTGTTTAACTCACTTATTCAATCATTTTCCTTCGACTTAGTCCCTGGCTGTTCAGCTCAATTAGCATTATCGTAAGTTCAGATGCTCATGTGAATATGTTCAGTAATTTCACTTTTATGCAACAAATAGTTTTTTTTCATTGCCTTTGAAGTAAAATAACTGAACACAAACATATGAGAATGAGAAAACTGTTGTTTACGAAATATATGATGAAAATTATTTGTCAACAAAACAACACTGATGCCTACAGAACTTTAGCATCCACTATCCAGTGAGACTGAAAACTGGCAGCCCCTTGGTGCAGACTCCAATCAAAAAACAACAAAAAAATAAGCTCCTCCGAAAGCCGGTTCCAGCCTGTTCCATCTGTTAGGGTAATAATTTGTGCCTTAAAAAGTTTAGAAATCATTTAGGGCCCAAAATCAAGACATGAAGCACTAACAGAAAATGCCTGTAAATCACCCACTTGCTTAAGGAAAAGGAAGGACTATATTGGGACTATTGCTAAGTCCCAAATTGGCACAGTGTTAGAGTGGATTCAAAATCCGTCCTCCTCTCAGAAACCAAATTACAGTTCAGCAATCAGATCATGATTCACTATGATACTGCGGTATAGGTAAATTGAATAAAGTAAATTGGCTGTAGTGTTTGAGTGTGTGTGAATGAGTGTGTATGGGTGTTTCCCAATACTGGGTTGTGGCTGGAAGGGCATCCGCTGCGTAAAACATATGCTGGTTTATTCCGCTGTGGCGACCTCTGAAATAGAGACTAAGGGCGCACTCACACTATGCTATTCGAACCGTGCCCAGATGCGTTTCCCGGTTCATTTGAGAAGTGCGAGTGCTCTGAATCGGGCTCAGGCATGGTTCAGTTGGCTGGCCCTGGCCTGATTGGCTTTGGTGTGGTACGCTTGTAGTGTGAGTGCACAGCGCGCCTGAGCCCAAGACTGAAGACGCGACGTCACTTTTAAGGGACTGTTTCATATGGATTGGATTGGACTGTTTCATATGGATTGGATGGATGGAACGCAAACTGTCATAGTTTATTAAAGACACAAACCCCTCGCTGCACGACAGCTGATACCTTCAGCAAACCTCCTAATACCTGCAGCACAATGACTTTTATGTTAATTTATGAGCGTCAAAAGTTGTGGATCTGTTCGGCAAAATATTTGACTGCGTGTCACTGCATCCCAAACGACAAAAATGATATAACTAAAGCAGTGTCCACTGTGCTGAGCGAGAGCGCTTCTCTTCCTGTTAAACTGAACAGTCGCATCATCTATGACATAAGCATGCTCAGGGTCGGTAGGTAAAGATGCAGTGTGAGTGCAGGCCGTTAGGGAAGAGGGGAGGGGGGAAAACCACGCTTCGGCACGGTTCAAGGCAACAGTGCCTAGTGAGAGGACGCCCTGAGCCAAAGGAAAATGAAAGAATGTTTAAAATATGAAACAATTTTATTTAAAATATTAATAAAAAGGGGTGGCGCAGTGGGTAGCGCTGTCGCCTCACAGCAAGAAGGTCTCTCGGCTAGGTCAGTTGGCACTTCTGTGTGGAGTTTTCATGTTCTCCCCGTGTTTGCGTGGGTTTCCTCCAGGTGCTCCGGTTTTCCCCACAATTCCAAAGACATGTGCTATAGGTGAATTGGGTAAGCTAAATTGTCCGTAATGTATGTGTGTGAATGGGAGTGTATGGGTGTTTCCCAGTGATGTGTTGCAGCTGGAAGAGCATCCGCTGCATAAAACATATGCTGGATAAGATGGTGGTTCATTCTGCAGTGTAGACCCCAGACCCTCATCCACACACATACACTATGGCCAATTTAGTTTATTCAATTCACCTATAACGCATGTCTTTGGACTGTGGAGGGAAACCGGAGCACCTGGAGGAAACCCATGCGAACATGGAGAGAACATGCAAACTCCACACAGAAATGGCAACTGACCCAGCAGGGGCTCGAACAAGCGACCTTCTTGCTGTGAGGCGACAGTGCTAACCACTGAGCCACCGTGTCGCACACATTTTACGTTTAACATAACAGAATTTTTAAGTGTAATATATAGTATTCAAATTGTGTAAAATTTGTAATATATGCAATATAATATGTTACATGTATGTGTCATTGTAATATGTCATTTTTAATTCTACAAATCAACATGTAACAACAAGTAAGATTTTTACATATGATTTTTACAAAATTTCAAAGTGGACATACAGTTTTATGGAAAATACATATTATTTAATTATTATACTGTACATTTACACATTGTATGAACATCAATGTGCATCCACATGATGCAAAAACAACCAGCCTACAATGGTACAAATCCACCAACACCTGTTATTTATTAATTATTATTATTATAATAATTATTATTATTATTATTATTCATTAATTCATTCATTTTCTTTTCGGCTTAGTCCCTTTATTAATCTGGGGTCGTCACAGCGGAATGAACCGCCAACTTATCCAGCATATGTTTTACGCAGCGGATGCCCTTCCAGCTGCAACCCATCACTGGGAAACATCCATAAACATCTCATTCACACACATACACTACGGACAATTTAGCCTACCCGTAAACCGGAGCACCCGGAGGAAACCCACGCCAACACGGGGTAAACATGCAAACTCCACACAGAAATGCCAACTGACCCAGCCGGGGCTCAAACCAGCAACCTTCTTGCTGTGAGGCGATTGTGCTACCCACTGCGCCACCGTGCTGCCCCTATTATTATTATTATTATTATTATTATTATTATTTATTCTTATAAATCAGGGGCAGTATCTGATAAATAAACAGATTTCCTATGACTGGTAACAATCTGCTCTCTTTCTGTGTGTGCTTTGAATATGTGTGCTCAAAAAATAGCATTTCAGAAGTTTAAACTGATTAGGCATTAAACGCATGTAGATAATCAATTTTAATAATAAAGAAAAACTACAACATCACATGAGTGTAATAGACATGATTAAACCAAACATAAGTTTTGTCTTAAGAAGATCTGAGACAAAGACAGTAAAACCCGCACCTTCATCTGAAAAGGGGGCAGAGCTTAGCAGTTCATAACAAACAATACAATTTTGCTTCCACTCAAAAATGAGCATCTAAAGCATAGTATAATAAATTACCTATGAAGTATTTTCAGCTGAAAATTACACACACATTCTGGGAACACATGAGACTTCTATTCCAGTACATCTTGCAAAAAGTGGCATAAAAATAAAAAATAAAAATTCAAATAAAAAATTCTGAAAATAAATGATAAAACTGACTTGAAAAACAGCTTGTTGTTTGTCACAATTCCCCGAAACAAATGACTTGGTGTGAAATGCACTCATGTAAAGCAAAATATTCATTAGGTATTAAGGTTCATTATAAGCAGTGGTTTGAACACAAACATTACTAGATACCTCCTTTACAATCCTCATTAAAGGTACACCAACAAACAAAGTATAAGTTTTAGCATAGAACAAAAAGTAAATAAAAACAGAACTAGCTTGTAATAGTGTTACAAATAAGCAAAACATTACTGTATAGCTAATGTAACTAAAGCTGATTTGGTATATCAAAAATTCCAAAATAGAGATTTTAAGAAAAAGCTGAAATAAATCTGGATGCATATGGCCACTTATTGTCCTTTTCTGAGTTCTCTAAGCTTTGAAAACCACATTCTGGGTTTCAGATGACCATCATTATACATCCTAATGATGTATAATCCTAATGATGTGTGTATGATCCTAATGATGTATATTGATCCTAATGATGTATATTAATACAGAAAGCATAGTGAAGCATGTAATCAAATTCAAAGCATTATATTTAGCTACCTGATCGCTGATTTGAGCTAAACGCATCAGAAAAACCACCACAAGAGGTAAATAACAAACCAGGATAGACACTAAAATATGAGAGATGATTCTGAAGGCTTCTGAAGGCTATTCTGAAGGCTATTCTTTTCTGAAGGCTATTCTTTTCAGCTGCTCTGCCTCTCTCCGTTTTGTTGGCTTCGTCGTTCTCTGTTACTCTTGCATTGCTTCGATCTCCTGGTCCTGGACGCTTCAGAGCGTGAAGGATAGAAGCGCAGCAGAACGAGGTTATGATCAGCGCAATGCTAAACAATGCAAAGAAAACTTCATCTGGGAAATTGTATTCTGTGAAAAACAGCCTCGAGCTATTGCTCAGTCCGATTAGCCAAGATGCCGCTGCCAGTGCAGTTCTGTACTGGATGCCGTTATATCTCAGGAACACTACTGGATGAATCACTGCTATGTAATGTTCAAGACACAAGCAGATCTGGAGAAGTGGTCTGACAGACCAGTGGAGACCACTGAAAAAGACCTTCAATGTATAGGCTATCATTGAGCCATAAACAAAAAAGATTGAATTTAGCAAGCAAAGAAAACAATAAGTCAGTTCCAGAATAGTCATGTTCAGTGGAAACACCAAGTTGGGTTTGAATTTCCTCTGAAGAAACACCCAGAGGGAGCAAAAATGTACCAGTGTTCCCATAGTAATGCACAGTGCTATAATGATACCAGTCAAAATAATGCCAAAAAGTCCCAGATAATTGTAGTTAAAGACTGAAGTTAGAGTCTTGTTGAAGATATAAGTTAAATTATCAACTTGCTCAGATGAATTACTCATGGTGGCTCAGAGCTGGGGAAATAACAATAATAATCAATCAGTCAATTTTATTTATTTTATGTATGCAAAAGCAAGGACGCAAATTAAGTTCAAATTTGAGTTTAATCACAAATCACAAATCACTTATTTAGCCTCTGTTAGTTTGTGAGTAATTTATATATATATATATTCAAAGCATATTGAAAGGAGAGTCAAACCTGTATTGGTAAAACAGCAAACAAAATGTGCTAAAATTGCTTAAATAAATCCCAACTGCAACCAGCCATATAAAGTGTCTATATAATCAGCTCAAGAACAAATACAAAAGTCACTGCGCTCATATATATGCTGTGTTCGCACAAGATTCTACTTTTGTGTTTGTTTTTTTAGCTCATGTCATGTGAAATTTACTTATTGTTGCGGTTGGCCAGACACCTGTGGGTTTTTCTCAAACACAACGCTGCATCAAAAAGTGAGAATGCATTATTTTATTCCAGTATTTCTGAGGCCTAAGAGTTCTGCCCATCTCTAAAATCATCATCTTGCACATAAAGTATATTATAAACAAGAAATTATATAAAGTATGTTATATGTTATTCACTGTAACTAAAGCACAGAAAACATTGCTTCATCTATACATTCCTTTATCTATTTATCCAATTTAATGACAGACATCAAGATCCCATAACGCAATTTGAAAGGTTAAATAGAGGCTAACAACTGTTAATCTCAAACTACAAGAAACTGTTAATGAATGGACATTTTTACAGAGCAGGGTTTACTGAAGAGTTTATGGCAACACTAATGCTTAATAAATTTGATAATGGTGAAGGTTTTAGCCCTACTACAATTAAAAGAAAATGCTGGCTTGTTTACACCTAGATTTGGTTTAAAATATGTATATTACATACCTTATATATAAGGTATATATAAAAGGTAACTATTAGGTAACAATTTTATTATAATTTTTTTTTTATAAAACCCAATGTTTGGCTTTGTCTGTAAAGTAGGCAATTTACTCTATCTTAATAATCTTAAATGCTGCTCAGTCAGATAGATAAAAAGTGCACGACAAAAAACACTGCAAAAAATGCTGGGTTCCACACAACTTGAATTAAGTTATCTTATTAGTTTTTACAAATTTAAGTTGATTGAACATAAAACAACAAAAAACAAAACAACAAAAAAGCCAAGAATTTTATTGGTTTAGCTAATTTTAAATAAGTAGTTTGAACAAACAGCAAACGTCATTTTTTTTGAGTGAATTAGGGGCAGTATCGCTGAAATCTTGTCTTGTCAAATGTGTACTCAGTCTTGAATGCATCCAAAAGTGACTTCAACATTTGACTCCCTGATGTACAATCCTGTTGTACAATCATTTTACTGTGTCAGTGAGTACTTTGTGGCAAATATATGGGATATTGCAGCACTGTTGGTGCCTTAAATAGCAATTGCATAGCACTTTACATTTTACAGCATGAGAATTTGGTCAAATATTTTCAAGATGAAAAACTGAGCACACACAAAATGACAATAAGGTTTCATTCGTTAATGTTAATTAAGATATTTACTAACATGGACTAATACTGAACAACACTTGTACAGCATTTAAGATACAAATCCATGATTGTTAACATTAGTTAATGCACTATGATTTAACAAACTAACAATGATCAACTGTATTTTGATTAACATTCAAAATAACAAACAAAATAAAACTGTAATAAATGTAGTGTTTATTGTTTGCTCATGTTAATAAATACATTAACTAACATTAACTAAAACAACCTTACTCAAAAATAAAACTGGAAACTTAAGTTGACGCAATAACTGCCTCACATGCAGCCATTCCAATGATATTCAAAACACACATGCATCTCACTGAAAAACCCTTTGAGGTTGATTTGGGTAAAGTGTTCATCATATGTAAAGCCATGCTATTCTGAAGGCTGTTATTTACATTACATCTCATCAGAATAAACTATTTTCATTATCTTCCTGTAACACATAGACTCCATGGTTATGAAACTGTGGTAGTCTCTGTAAGATTTAACACCTCAGTGTGTAGTAAACTCATTAAAATGATGAAAAAGATTGTCGTATGTGGACAGATGAAACAACATGCAAAACAGGGTAAAGTATGCCTTTCAACTGTTCCTATGGATTTATACATGTGCCTGTGCTCTTACGAACCATGTTTGCATAGAATTTCACTGATCTTTAGCTCATGTCATATCTGTTTGCTGATAAATGTACATATTTGCGACAGCACATTATAAATGGTGCAAATCAGTCTCGATTCAGTATTTGAATGTGCTTTTGTAGTTACTATACTGAGACAATTTTTCAGATTTCCTTTCATAACCTTTATTGTTTTGAATATGGCGGTCATCATTCTTGATAATCATAATTTTTCTAAACATTGGCGCAACTGACTGCTTTATACTGTTCATGATGCATTGTTGGAGAAATTAACTAACATGATTGTTTCCTGAGCAGTGTTGCACATATGACATATGTCAATCAAACCATGCAGGTCAGAACTGTTGTTTTGGATTTCACAGGTGGTGGAGAGATAACTTCTGCTGTAGCTAAAACGTTTAAAATAAAAATAAAGTCAGTTTATTGCTGTAAATAGTGAACACAGCATATACAGTATGAGGACTATTTAGCTGTTTTTGTAGTTTGATTTGGTCTACCTGGGCAGATTCCTTATGCTTAACTATTTTATCAGTTTTTTTCTTTGAGGGCAAAAATAAAAACATAAAAATGATTCAAAACAGCTTTTGCCATTGTAGTAAATTCCCATTTACAGCAAAACATATGATATTATAGTAACATATCTTAAACTTGTAATGGTGGTGTACATTACCTTTAAAAATAGGGCGCTTCATAGCACTATTTAGCATATATGTATGGAATGAAAGAAAAAAATGAAGGTCACTCATTCATGTTATATATACACAACGCACACTCTTAATATACCAACTAGCTGAATTACTAATATCTGTTTTGTACCTCTGTAATACACCGAATGATCATGATAACACCGTTAAAACCATAAACAATAAGTAAGAAATTCAAACAGGTTTGGAATGAGTATAGGGTAAATAAACAATACTTTTGAATGAACTATCCTATTTAAAACCAGTGAATTGCCACAAATATGAAATGAAATGCCACAAATATGCACTCAAAGAAATGAACTTTCGCTATTGTTAGTTTTACTATACCCACCCTTGTTCACGTTACATGAAACATAAAAGTAGCTAAATTAACACAAGTTAACTATGTTATTTCTACAGAAATTTAGTACTGTAAGCTTACTTAAGTTTACTTAATAAGGGTTTGACTGGCCAACTTAACATTGTAGAGCAAATACTTAAAAGTGAATAAAAAAGTGTTTATCTTACGTATTGAAAGTTCCTAAATCTAACATAACATTACTAAGTAAAATATACATATAACTAAAATGCAGTAGTGACACATCTTAATGGGTTGTATGTACTAAGAAATATTTTGTCAACTTTACCTGAATTTCTTAAGTTCATTCAACTATATTGTTGCTTGTAGAAACTACTCAACACACTTGCGTGGAACCACTTGACACTCTTTCTTTATGTAAGTCCAACAAATCAGTTTTTTGAGTGTGTGCAATGTGAAAACCACTGGTTTGGTGTGTAATAGCCCTTAGTATCTCTGGTATCCAAAACAGGCCTTTTTGGTTTGAAGATTATTTTGAAAACAAATGAGGAAAAGTTGTAGAATTCCATATTAATTTAAACATTAGCCTTATGTGAAAATCCATCCTGATTGGGATAGTAATAAGAGAAATGTTAGATTCCAAGAGGGGTTCTGAAAAAATGTTATGGGACAGAAATAATTGTAATGTAATGTGTATTTTATATAGCGCATTTATTGTGCAAGGCCATACACCCAAAGCGCTTCACAATTATGAAAAGGGGTCTCTCCACACCACCACCAGTGTGCAGCATCTACTTGGATGATGCAACGGCAGCCACAGGACAACGGCGGCAGTGCGCTTACCACACACCAGCTATTGGTGGAGTGGAGAGAGACAGTGATACAGCCAATTCATGGGATGGGGATGATTGGGAGGCCATGATCGGTAAGAGCCGACGGAGGGAATTTGGCCAGGACACCAGGGTTACACCCCTACTCTTTACGAGAAGTGCCATGGGATTTTTAATGACCACACAGAGTCAGGACCTTGGTTTAACATCTCATCCGAAAAAAGGCGCTCACTGACAGTATGCTGTCCCCTTCACTTTACTGGGGCACTTTATTCGGACTCACACAGACCACAGGTTGAGTGGCCCCTGCTGGCCTCTCTAACACCACTTCCAACCTAGTTTTTCCCATGTGGTCTCCCATGCAGGTACTGACCAGGTTCAACCCTGTTTAGCTTTATAGTAATTATAGTAAATTAATTGTTTTAAAGAGATGCTATCTTAGGCTCCTAAGTTTATGTTTAGTTATTTCACTTTAAAGGCAAAGAAAAAAATATTTTTTTCAATTTTCAATTAGCAATAATGCTAATTGAGTTAGCATTAGCTAAATGCTAATTTCTGATGTTAATTTGATTTAGTTGGTTATATTTGCTGCTCCTGCTGAACTTTTTTTTTTTAAATAAATTGTGTGTACAGTATATTCACTGAGTTATTTTTCTATTAGATTAAAAGAATATGTTATTTGCATACAATAATAAAAAATAATAAAAAAAGAAACAAGAGTGATCATCTAACCTTCTCTCTTGTATGCAAATTTTAAATGAAATTTGCCTACACAATTTAATAACATGATGTAGCAAATTTCTGCATTTATAAACACATTAATGACATGAGATACAAAACAGGGACAATCTGATGCACACAATACATGTATGAGCAAAGAAGTATTTATAGTTCCCTTTGGAAAGTTGTAACATAGTCAGGCATCTTTGGTGGCTTCTCACTATTAGGATCAAACAAAACTCTTTAGCCTATTTTACATGCTGCTTCAACTTTCCAGGTATGACATTTATTTCAACTTTTACTTCTGTTTACTTATTATGTGCAATTACACATTGATCCACAAAGTCACCTTTTGTCACTATTTTATGCATGCAATTTCTATTCATTTGAACATCAAATATTGCTTCCACATCCTAAATTGATTAACTCCTTTTTCCCCACAGCTCTTTACAGTCATGTGTAATTTATCCTTACAAATCAACAATTCAACCTCCAAAATCGATGAAACTTTAAATGTGTACAATTACTGTGTTTGTCAGGGACATTTCGGTGTGGTTTTTATTTTTGTCATTACGATATTATTCGTATCCTTCGGAATGCCAATCCATTCCTATTCCCTCTGGTTGTCTCTCCATGGGAACATCAAACCCAACTCTGTGTTTCCACTGAACATCTCAATAATTGAGCTAGTTTTTAGTATTCGAAGCTGTACAGACTTAATTGTTATCAATTATCTCTTTGTGACAAGCTTTCAGTTTGCGATGTTTCTCAATGGTATCTGCTGGACTGTCAGACCCCTTCTCCAGATCTGCTTGTGTCTTGAACATTATGTGGCAGTGATTCATCCAGTAACATTTCTGAGATATAACAGCATCCAGTACAGGATTGCACTGGCAGCAGCCTCTTGGCTAATCGGACTGGCCAACAGCTCGAGGCTCATTTTAATGGGAACAGACATATTTCCAGATCATATATTCATCATGTTTTTTTGCATAGCAGTGATAACAGCTTCTTACTGCTGTGTTTCCATCCTTCATGTTTTAAAACGCCCAGGACCAGGAGATCACAGTAATGTAGAGACGACAGCGAAAGACAAACACAATAAAACTGACAAAGGCAGAGCTACTGAAAACAAGCAGAAAAGAAAAGCTTACAGAATCATCTCTCACACTTTAATGTCCATCCTGGTTTGTTATTTGCCAATAGCAGTGGCTTATATTACGCTTATAGCTAAAATCAGTAAAGAAACATATATCTGTATTTTTTTTCCAGTATGTATGTCCATCACTTTTGTTACTGTAATAATTACACCGCTAAACAGAATGTACAATGAAGGACATCTAAAACACATCATGTGTTTATCAAAGCTAAGGGGACATACTAAGGACAAATAAACCAAACTGAATAAAGAAATATCTGTGAGAGTTTCAATGGGAGTTTCAAAGAGTTTATAGGGTTTTGAAAATTAATATCTATATTTTGATGGAAATGTAAAGTAACTTGATAAACGGTGAAGGAATGCAATATTAATATAGCTGTGTGTTTTATGATTATCAGTAAACAGTTTTGACTGCCTTGTCCTTAAAAATGCATATGTACTGTTTTCATCACCACAAACTAATAAATAATGAGCATGCTTATATGGCATGAAAAGAAATTACTTAAACTTGTGTGAATGTCTATGAGATGGATTTGAGAAAGAGAAAGAGAGAACAACTGACTAAACAAAACTGTCTACGACAGTCACTGTTCTCTTGCTAAATTGTCTTAAAGAGAAAAAACCTATTCATTAAAAAAATAAAAAAAATAAATAAATAATCAAGAGAGGCTGGTCATGAGAGTGCGTGCTCTGCATTGTTACTGCGGCTCAGGCTGAATGAAACAAACATCCATCACTTCAAAACTGACACAAAAGATTCTGACTTATGAGCTGTCACAAGCAGTTGAACTAACTCCAGAGTGGCACCACTATAAGAACCAGGCATTTGACTTCCTTGATCCTTCTGATGACCAGAGGCAGGAGGGCAATCAAGTTAAAGGCACAGAAATGGGCACTGGGTCATTAGTAGGCTAAGGCATCCCATTCTATTGAGAAGAAATATTGACAAGTGGAGTTTTCTGTTGAGACAAAGAGGTCGACCTCCGCACTGATGGAGTATATTCTTTGAACCACTTGGGGATGCAGTCTCCATTCTTCTGAATACAGTATGTTTGCAGGACAAAATTTTTCCATGGATCTGTTTGTAGGGGGGCTCAAAGTCTAAATAAGATTTACTCAAAATCAAAATAGGCAAGTTACATTTATTTTGCAAGTTACATTTATATGACAAATTTACAAAGTTAAGTAGATGCAGTTAAATGCAAGGTAGGTGATTTAATTCAAAAACATTTTTTGCCATGTTGGTTGAAATTCTCTTCACATCTTGATAGCGCTCATTAAATTCAGTGGTCTAAGTGTTTTTATGTGCATTTATATTGTCTGTGGACCAAAATAACAAAATTCTGTCCAAACATTGCAATAGGCTGTCCTACCTGACTGTCAATATATGTATTTGCATGATCTGACTCTCTTGTCATGCCACATGTGCGTTCATGTGTTTTGGAGGAGGCGTGGCTTTGAACACTGATTATCCAAGTAGGGCTGGATCTTTGGCTTTCAAAGCTAGCAATTGCTAGCCTTTCTGAAACCAATACCCTACTTTAAGAAAACCCCAGATAAGTAGATAATTTTAATTTACTTAAGAAATACAGAACTTGAAAAAGTCATACCACAATTACCACAATAAATAATCTGAAGAAAATAATAAGAAGAAGAGGAGAAGATGATGATGAAAGCAATATATCAGAATTTTGCACACATAAATATTACTCCAAGATCCGCATAAATCATTTAATAAAATTCAATATCAATATTCATTTCCCAGTTGATGGGTTGCGGCTGGAAGGGCATCCGCTGCGTAAAACATATGCTGGATAAGTTGGCGGTTCATTCCGCTGTGGCGACCCCAGATTAATAAAGGGACTAAGCCGAAAAGAAAATGAATGAATGAATGAATATTCATAAACACTCTGAAATAATGTGAGCTAGAAAATGGGGACAGTCTTATGCAAAAACAATATGTATGAGCACTGTATATTTATAGTTCCCTATTCAAATGCCATAAAGTCAGACACTTTTCTTACCTTATGTTTGGACCACATAAACCAATTTGGTAGCAAACTTTGTATCCTGCTCCATTGCTCCAGGTATGACATTTCTTTAAGATAATTTTAATCCTTTTAAATTACACATAAAGGCAAGATATGATCTAAAAGCAACTTTTTGGCAAATATAACTATTAGAGGTGCTGTTTGAAAATAACTAACTTTCTGTTTTTCCAGCTCTCTACAAGTATGTGTAATTCATCCTTGCAAATCGACAATTCAACCACCAGTTTTGAAGAGACTCGCAAGTGGTTCATGTACTGTGTTTGTCATGGACATTTTGGCACTCTTGTCTCTTTAACCATTTCAATATTATTCATATTTATGGGAACACCGATCCATTGCTATTCACTCTGGTTGTTTATCCATGGGAACATCAAATCCACCTTGGTGTTCCCGCTGAATGTCACCTTAGTGGACCTAGCTTTTTGCATTCAAAGCTGCGGAGAGTTAAGTGCTACCTTTTATTCCACAGAGGCAAGCTATAAATGGGCTTTTTTTTTCGCCACTCTTTGTTGGACTGTCAGACCTCTTCTCCAGATCTGCATGTGTCTAGAACATTATCTAGCAGTGATTCATCCAGTAATATTTCTGAGATATAAGGACATTCAGTATAGGACTGCACTGGTGGGAGCAGTTTGGCTAATCGGACTGGGCAACGGTTTAAGGGTCATTTTCATCCAACATTTCTTTTTTCCAGATCATGTATTCTTTTTGACTTTTTGGATTGCAGTGCTAATAATCTCTTTTTGTTGTGCTTCTGTCCTTCATGCTCTGAAGCATTCGGGGCCAGTCAATAGCAAGAATGAAATGATAGGATGCAGTAAAACTGACAGAGGTAGAGCTGTTGAGAACCAGCAGAAAAGAAAAGCCTTCAGAATCATCTCTCATATTTTAATGTCCATGCTAGTTTGTTATCTTCCTCAAGTAGTAACTTACATTACGTTCATAGCTAAAATTAATAAGGAAACATTTTTATGTAATGTTTTTCCATTTAGTCTGGGCATCACTGTGTTCACTTTATTAATTTCACCTCTCATTAGTATGTATATTGAAGGCCATCTGAAACACATAACCTGTTTTTCAAAGCTTAGGGGACAAACGAAAGACAAATAAGGTAAAATGAATATATATATAT
>CAIGQV010019186.1:13008026-13021780 GCA_903798115.1 Danio jaintianensis | reverse complement strand
ATATATATATATATATATATATATATATATATATATATATACATATACATATACATATACATATACATATACACATACATATACACATACATATATATACACATATATATATAATCTCTCGAGGTTGATTTTCGGTTATTCTACGGATCATTCCCCTCCACACAGTTCTATTAATCACTGCTTTAAGTTCGCTCATGTTGGTATCAGATTTGACGGTATCGAGCCAACGAGTTCTTTTATGTGGCCTTTCTTCCTACTTCCACTGACCATTCCCAGCATGACTGCCTTCTCGAGTGAATTAATACGCATGACATGGCCAAAATAGGATAATTTTTATATATATAAATAAATAAATGTGTGTAATTCTGTAATCAAGTAAATGCAAATGTAGTTTTATGGATATAGCTATACATGGATAAAAGCTGGCATGGCCTTAAAACAAGGAAAAGAAAAGATTTGAAATGCTTTAATGGAGCATTTAATCTGTATTTGATAAAAAATGTTTTCTTAGTTTGAGAACAACAGCAGCAAGAATGATACTATCAAAAGACAAGATATAAAAGATATTATCATAAATGTGAAGTTTGTATGAATGTAGTAATTGGTTTTTAACCATTAAAACTAAGCTTTAGTTATTTTGCAAGTGTAGTTTCTGTGCATTTACAAAAGTGATTTGCAGAGACTATTTACACAAAGCAGTGGTGCACTCAAAACTGAAAGAATTTTCAAAACGTCAATAATTTGTATATAAATTTGTTTCCTGACTTGACGCTTGTTAAAATAAGGATCACAATTTATTGGTGTACAATAACAAAACTAATTGAGAATTTGCACAGGGGTGGGAGATGGAGACTGCACAAGTTGAGTTTTAATTTTGGAAATTTAGCCTGAATGTAACCGCAGAAGCTGACTGGTGTTAAAACCTTGATTGATTAACACTTGCAAATGCATGTAAAAATAAACTGCATCTAATTTGATTTCTTCGTTGAGTTAGAGTTACTGTCTCTTTAAAAAAACAAAAAAGCATCTTGCAGTTTTGGTTTATTAACAACAAACCACATCATAGTGATTTACAGCAGACCAACGTTGAAATATGTCAAGTTTAATATGAATCCTCACAGTTGCCACATTATGCTGAAATTTGATCTGTCTGTCACTTTCCTGCAGGTGGAAGAGGAGCTGTTGGAGCAGGAGTTTCTTGAACGCTGTTTCCAGGAGATGTTGGAGGAGGAGGATCAAGATTGGTTCATTCCTGCCAGAGATCTTCCATCTGGAGTAGGGCAGATCCAACAGCAGCTCAGCGGCCTGTCGGTCAGTGACGGAAACGCCGAAGACATCGCAGTAAGTCTTACAGCCCAATCATCATTTAAAAGCTTGAGTATTTCACTTCCAGATGGAAAGATGTCATTACTCGCCCATCAGCTAGTTTCTTCTGTTGAACACAAAAGAGGATATTTTGAAAATGTTATGTAAATAGTTGATGGGTCACCATTGACTTTCATAGTAGGAAAACAATTATTATGGAAGTCAATAATGGTCATCAGTGGAAGTCAGTGTTGACCAATCATTCTGGAAGTGAACTACGCATTAAAAAAATATCACATCTTTCCAAAATATCACATTTTTCACTCACAAATACTTAATCTCTTCTTGTTTTACAGCGCAAGAGCAGCTTGAACCCAGAGGCCAAGGAGTTTGTTCCAGGCGTGAAATACTAGAGACCCTCCAGTCAGGGGCTCCTTTATAGAGACTTTATGTGACCGCTGGTGGCCGGGGGTCACCCTCACACATACTTCAATCTTCCTGGGGTTGTGTGGGGCTTGATGGGGTGGGGCTTGTGGGTGGGGGGTGCTGGATGCTCTTCTATAAGCTTTTTATTTCCGTCTGTCTCCATGTATAATGTGGGCGGGTTACTCAGTGTAATGTTCCTATTGGACCGCTGCAGATTGTGACTAGTTCTCCTGGAAGATCTTTGTATTAATCTCCGAGGAACAGTTATGTGATTTCCACTATTGTGATAGTGACTAGCAGTTTGTCCCCGTGTCATTGCCATTTTCTTTTCTTTCTTTTTTTTTTTTTTTTCCTGTCTTCTCTTTTAATTTCTTTAAGAGGAAGTTTGGCAGGGAGGTGTGTGTCATAAGAGTGGGAGGGGAAGGACTGGGGCAAAGGAAACCTGATAGTACAATGACGTTGACAGGTGGACCATTCTGTGATGGACCGAACCGGTGGCAGCTGACAACATTTGAGGGATTTTCACAGAAACATTTCTCCTGTTTCTTTTTTTCTCCTTCCTTCGTTGAAGTTCTGTCACAGTGTGCAACATGCATTAACAAAAATGGAAAAAAATAAATAAAACAAGCAGGTTCCCTCTTGGACGTGGTGGTCTGTTGCATTGATGTCTTGTGTTTGTGCGTGCAAAGTCATGTAGTATCACTGCATCGTTTTAATTGTGCTACAACATGCTGGTTGAAAACCAAATGCATATTGTAAATTAATCCTAAATTTAGTTCATGATGTTTTTATTTTTTTACATTGAATAGGGTCAATGGAGAGCCAATATTTGAACTATAACATTCTGTGCTGGACATTTGTTATTTCAGAGTAGACCTTAAGGGTTATGTGCGTCAAATGGTTTAAATTTGTACTCATTTAGCAGAAGCTTTTATCCAAAGTGACTTACAAGTGAGTTTTTTTTTTTTTTTTTTTCTCCTAGCATATGGAGAGGAGAGAGTGTCCTACAGGTGAAGCCCACTAAATAGTGTGAAGCACACTCACAATTACACAATATTTTCAAAGAAGTATGGTGTGCTAAGGTGTCTGGTGCATATGGAGAGGAAACAAGTATCACCTACAGGTGGTTTGTCAAGCCCACTCACCTGTGAGAAGCACACTAGCTTATAGATAATAAATTAATATCTAAATATTTTTAAATACATGTTAATGTTTTTTTTTGTTGTTGAAAATTAACATTTTAATTATACAAATGTTTTTTTTGTTGTTTTTTTAAGATGCTGTCTTGAGAAACTGAAAAAAGTCCTGTCAGTGCAGTAGTGCATGAAAAGTACACTTTGGCGCATATATACAGTGCCTATAGAAAATCATCATACCTCTTTGAAATAAACAAATCAGGTTCCAAATAGCTTTTCCAGCCAAGCTATAGATTTTCAAGGTTTGATGATTTTTTTTCTATAGGCACTGTATATATGCATATGCACCTATTGGCAAATATTTATGCATCAACTTTCTTCGTGTTGGGAGAGAGTTTCAAAGAAAACAAAGACAACTTTTTGCATGTTTTTTGGCTTCATTATTTTGATTTAAGAATCTTTGTAAAACAAGACGGGACAGATAAAGAGCATCGCTTTATTTGTACCATGATCAGAAAGTAGTTATTTTATAATGTTTGGATGCATGGCTCAAGCCCTGAGGTATTTTTAAAATTATTTAAAAACTAATGGAGATCAGTACAAGTTGTACTTTTAAAGTTGGAAGTGTTACTAATAAAAAATAAAACTCATTGTGACCCTATACATTTATATATAGAACGTTTAGCCATGCTAAGCTACTTTAAGTTATTCGTTTGATTTTCTCTACTTGGTCTTAAGTTTACTTTCATAACACTCTGAATGGTGACACGGTGGCTCGCCTCACAGTAAGAAGATCGCTGGTTCGAGTCCCAGCTGGGTCAGTTGCCGTTTCCCTGTATTCGCTTGGGTTTCCTCCGTGTGCTCCAGTTTCCCCCACAGTCCAAAGACATGCGGTATAGGTTAACTGAATAAACTAAATTGGCCGTAGTGTGTGTGTGTGTGTGTGTATGGATGTTTCTCAGTACTGGGTTGCAGGTGGAAGGGCATCCGCTGCATAAAACATATGCTGGATAAGTTGGCGGTTCATTCTGCTGTGTCGACCCCTGATGAATAAAGGGACTAAGCTGAATGAAGGAACACTAAATCAGGTAAAAACAAAAATGCATAAATCATTGTGGTTATAACTTTGAGACCAAATTTTAGCAATGATTTGAAGGAAAAATTGTCAATTTGTTCTCTAAACAAATAGTTCATACTGTACGAGTTACTTAAAATCATATTAAAAAGCGTAGTGCAGCTGCTACAAAATGGGATCACCGGTGTTTATTTTCTGATGCTTCAATGTCACGTCATTGTTAGTTGATAGATGCTGTAAATTATACACCACTGAAATGTCTGTAGTCACAAGGTCACAGCATTGACTGGCCAGCCTTAACATCTTTTCAGAGCCTCTCAGGAAGCAATTCTTCATTGTACGACTGTTCACATTTTATTAGCATTATTTGGATTAGCCAGGTGTTACTGTGCAGACAGACAGACCTGATGTTGCTTAATCAGACAATAAAACTCGTCATAGTGAAACTACCCCACCTTTTAGAACAAGGGTTTGGTGCTAATTGCCTGCTTATAAAGGCAAAAGTAATATTAACATTTCGGATTTTCCACTATATATTTGAGGTTTATGCACACCTTTACTAAAATAAGAATAATCATACAGAAACATGTTATTTTTTCACCGACATGAATATAATATTTCAGATATTTACGTATAGTCCACAAAAGAAAATATTTGTTGAATTTAAAATGACCCCTACAAATGTTCACACACACACACACACGCATGTTTGTTTTTGTGAAAAGTGGGTACATTACATAGGTTTCCATTGATTTTATACAGCACAAACCGTATATTGTATTGGCCTAACCCCACCCTACCCCTAAACCCAACCCTCACAGGAAACAGTGTACAGCTTTACTCTCTGATTAAACTCATTCTGTGTGATTTATAAGCTTTTGGAGAAATGAGGACATCAGCTGTGTCCTCATATTTCACCTCCTTTTTGTAATACCTGTGTCATACCTATGTCATTATACAGATTTGTGTCCTGACATGTCACAAAAACACGTACACACACACACACACACACACACACTTAATTCTACAACTGTGTTGCTACCTGAATGATCCTGAATTTAATTTTTTTAATCATTGTTTATAAGTCCATTGTTTGTCCTGAACAGTTAAACTGCCTGTTCTTCTTCTGAAAAAAAACTAAACAAAAACAAAAACATCAGGTCCCGTATTTTTGTGTATTTGAACTCTTCCAAAAATTATGGATTTTGAAATCAATCTTTTTAGGACAACCGAGGGATTGCTATGCAACTATTACAGAAGGTTCAAACGTTCACTGATGCTAGAAGAAAAAACAATGTATTAAGAGTCAGAGAGTGAAAACTTTTTGAATTTGAAGATCAGCGTCAATTTAACTTTGTCTTTTATATTATGTATTTTATATGTAATTCTCTTCTGTACCTTTTGAAATGAAATAATAAATCAACTTCAGTCTGTTAAAGGGACAGTTCACCCAAAAATGATAAATTTACTCACCATCAAGAGGTTCCAAACTTTTATTGAGTTTTTTATTCTGTTGAACACAAAAGAAAATATTTTGAAGGAAGCTGAAAACTAACAATTTGACATCCTTAGTAGGAAAAAATACTGAGGAGGTAAATGGTTACAGGTTTCCAGCTTTCTTCTAAATATTTTCTTTTGTGTTCAACAAGAAAGAAAATCAGACAGGTTTGGAACAATTGGAGGGTGAGTAAATAATGACAGGACTTTCAATTTTGGGTCAATTATCCCGTTAATAAATATTTTTTCCCTCTGGACCATCATGTTATGTGATCTTTCAGCAGAAGATATGAGGAACAGCCCGAATGCTTCACACACTGCTGTTGGCATTTCTCACAATGGGATAATATCAGGTTTTATATACTTGAACCTTTAGTGAGTATAGTGGCAGGCAGAGATATGTGAATGACTGTTTTTAGACTATTGCTCATTTTAACACACATTAGATAATACTGTGACTGTCTGTCTATAGACTTGCATGAGTTTATGTCTGTGTGCCAGTCTGTGCATGATTTGTGGTTTAGAGACTTGTACGTGCCCAAGTAAACCCTGCCTATATTTGTTGCACATATAACAGCAAATAAAAGTGTATACATAACACAAACAATAACACACAATATATTTATTCGTGATTATAATTGCTCGTAAATAAGTTGAGTAACAATTTACAATAAGTTTGTATTAGTTAATGCATTTACTAATATGAACAGACAATGGACAATACATTTTACAGCATTTGTTCATGTTAGGTATTGTTAGTTAATGAAAATACAGTGGTTCATTGTTAGTTCATGTTAACTCATGGTGCATTAACTAATATTAACAAGCATGAATTTGAATGTTAATAAGGCATTATTAAATGTTGAACCATGATTAATAAGCGTTGTTAAAAGCAACGGTGTAAAGTAACAAATTACAAATACTCCAATTACTGTAATTAAGTAGTTTTTCATAGGAATTGTAATTTGCTAAGTAGTTTTGAAAATGTGTACTTTTACTTTCCCTTGAGTACATTTTTAGTGCAGTATTGGTACTTTTACTCCACTATTTTCCTTCAACCTGCAGTCACTATTTAATTTCTTTCTTGTCTATGGTGATTGGCTAAAGTAGAATAATCAGTCCTGCGATTGCTGGCCAATCAAATCACACATAGAAAGTAAATCGCATCATACTGAACAACCTCAAGACATGGACGCTTTAAAAATGCAGCAAACCTTTTGGAAGCTTTAAAAATGTCCAAGAAGTTGTCCAAAACGCAATGACCCAGAGACTTTTTATAGACTGCATGTCACTGATGAGAAAATGAAGGATGTCGACTGTATGATGACTGAAATCGCCAAACAGCCTTAAACAATCACTGAGTGGAACGAATAAAGAATGGAAGAAACGGCCGAATGAAGGAAGGACCAAACAAGGAGTGGAAGAAAGGACCGAACGAAGGAAGGAAAGACTAAATGAAGGAAGGAAGGATTCAAGGAAGGACTGAACAAACTAAGGAACGAAGGAAGGAATGAACGAATGAACAAAGAACCAAATGAAGGAAGAAACAAAAGAATGAAGGAACGAACGAAGGAAGAACCAAATGAATGAAGGAACGAACAAACAAATTAATGAATGAAGGACAGAACAAACAAACAATGGAAGGATGGAAGGAAAGAAGGAAGTAAGTAATATAGGAAGATCACTAAATGCACTACAGAATGTTACGTTTACACATCCCTGCACAAACTGCATGTAAACGCATCAACTTTTCACAGCGTAATACTCACTACTCACTACTCTTGAGTACTTTTAAAGGAGATTTTTACTTTTTACTCATACTTTGAGTAATATTTACAACAGATACTTTTACTCTACTTGCACTACATTTTTGGGCAAGTAATGGTACTTTTACTTGAATAGGATTTTTCAGTACTCTTTCCACCACTGGTTAAAAGTATTGTTCATATTTAGTTCATGTTAGTAAATAGATTAACTAACCTTAATTAATGAAACCTTATTGTAAAGTGTGACCATGAGTTATTTCCTGTATTACCTTGCATTTAAAAAGAAAAAAAAACAGCAAACAATACTATAGCGGGACACGATAAAATAACTGAACAATAAAGAAAATCAAAACTAAAATAAATTTTGATTAACACATTGAAGGTTTTTAGTGGGGGTTTTTTATGACTTGCATTGTTTTATTTTTCCCAGAATATTCAGCTATCTGGCTAAATTCATATTCATTCATTCATTTTCCTTCGGCTTAGTCCCTTTATTCATCAGGGGTCACCACAGCAGAATGAACCGCCAACTTATCCAGCATATGTTTTACACAGCGGATGCCCTTCCAGCAGCAAACCAGTACTGGGAAACATCCATACACACTCACTCACACTTATACACTACGGCCAATTTAGTTTATTCAATTCACCTATACCACATGTCTTTGAACTGTGGGGAAAACCGGAGCACCCAGAGGAAACCCACACGAACACGGGGATTAATTCATATTCTCAAAACAAAATATTTTCATCGCTGCGCTTATTCCCCAGAACTCCCATCAATTGATACTGACACTTATATAATTGTGTACAGTACTGTACTTTCTGGTTTTTGTGTTCTTGAAATATTGTTTATAATTAATAGACTGATAAAAGCTACAAGGTAATGAAGGTAGTGAATCACATCCAGGGTTTATAAAGGCCCATGGTATGTATTTATGGGTTAATGTGTAGTTGAAGTATAAAGTAAAGGATTCAATAGTCAAACAACAAAAAGCTGGATAACAATGGCCCTTTTATAGTTTTTCTTACTGTTATGAATGTCGTCATTGTGAAACTTTTTGATTTGTTTTATATGTTGGTTTTATATGTTGGGTAGTCTTATTAAAGACATAAGAAAACCATTCAAATGTGTAATTCAGAGATTAGTCAAGTGAATATTCATTGCATTAAATCAAACAGTGCTGTCCTCTTTTTTTCCTTCAAGAGGTGGAGTCTAACCTTGCACTTACTCTAGCCCATTTAATAGCTTCAGTAATATGTGTTAACAGTTTTAAGAGGACACACATTATTCTGGGAAAGAATAAACTTTTTCCAAAGTACTTTTTGAGCTGACAGAGATTAAGGAGACCGACATGGAGACATATGGGAAACAAGGTGAAGTTTATCTACAACACCAGAAACATGGTGAGGTAAGACATCACTGAGACATTCACATATATATTCAAAACAGGTTTAAATATGCTTTTATGTCCACTTTAAACTATTAAATGTTCTGAATAAAAAAGAATTTGTAATGTTTTATAATCATTTAACACTTTAAATGATATATTGGTACAGAACATATGTGATATTTGACCAAAACTTAGACAAAGCAAAGCTGTCATATAAAAAGATACAATATAAGTATTTGCTTGTATCTTTGTTTTATATATAGCTCATAATGCATCAGCGGTTTAGCCTGTAAAACCTCTGGTGTAAGGTTTTGTTCTGGTATGAGATTGATGAAATGGGACTGACTCTACAAGTTGAAACTTGGTGTGCACATCACAGTTCTTGCTTTTCATTTTACGGCACATTCCATTGACAAAACACACGCCCTCTTGAGAGTTCACTTCATGGCGTATGACATTCAGGCCCTGCCTTAAACACACACACAATACATGTGAGGTAAATCAGGTATTGGCTGCCTGAGTAATCTTCATCCGTAGCTCCAACGTCAAGTGCCTTTTAAGTATTTCCAACAAAGAGCAGTCCAGAGGTGTGTTTATTACCTGAAGCGCCACTTCCATCCATCATTTCTTACTGGATTTAATGATGCTTAGCATATTTCACAAAATTTCCATTACAGTTAATAGAACTCATTAACTACGCTTTTAGAAATTAACCAGCTCTGGTATTTGTACAAAAAAGAAAGTGTTTATACGAATGGTAATCATTATAAAACATGGTTAATTATTGTAAGGGATTGCTCATGGAAATAACGAATGTACTTGACAATCATATATTTGTTATTAACAGAAGTGGAAGAGGTATTGGTTGGCCCTTCATCCGGCCAGTCGGCACAGTATTGCACGGTTAGAGTTATCAGAAGCTGTCCAGGAACGGTCAACTGTGGTGGTCAGACGACATCCAGAGAGGAAGGTCATCCGTCTGGCTGACTGTGTGAGCGTCGTCAAACTGCCTCCTCATGCAGAGGCTTGTCCTGGAGAAAACATGGCCGCTTTTTGTGTGGAGACCGAGGAGAAGAGGCTGGTGTTCGCAGCAGAGAAAGAAAGCTGTGGAGAATGGGTGGATATCATATGTAACATCGCCTTTCATGTGAGGGCTGGATTTTTATGTTTATATATTAGCACCAGTGGGCGTCACGGTGGCGCAATGGGTAGCACGTTCGCCTCACAGCAAGAAGGTCGCTGGTTCGAGCCTCGGCTGGGTCAGTTGGCGTTTCTGTGTGGAGTTTGCATGTTCTCCCCGTGTTCGCGTGGGTTTCCTCCGGGTGCTCCAGTTTCCCCCACAAGTCCAAAAACATGTGGTATAGGTGAATTGGGTAGGCTAAATTGTCCGTGGTGTGTGTGTGTGAATGAGTGTGTATGGATGTTTCCCAGTGATGGGTTGCAGCTGGAAGGGCATCCGCTGCGTAAAACATATGCTGGATAAGTTGGCGGTTCATTCCGCTGTGGCGACCCCAGATTAATAAAGGGACTAAGCCGAAAAGAAAATGAAGGAATGAATGAATATTAGCACCATTCAATAGTTTGGTCTGTTTTTTTTTAAACAATAATTAATAGATTTGATTATTAAGCAACAATTTACAATGTTACAAATGATTTATTTTTTTATAAATGCTGTTCTTTTGATATATATATTTTTAAAAAGAAATTTCACAATACTTCTGTTTATATTATTAAATACACACAACCGACTCAAAATCTTATGGACCCCAGACATTGACGAAACAAATATTTAAAGCTGTATAAAATTTTAAGGTTAAATAATAAAACGCAAAATACTGCAGTCTTTTTACGTATCATGCTCTTTACTTTTCTCTCTATCTGCTTCACTTTTTCTTAGTTTTATGATTGTATTCTGTGTCACAGAAACAAACTAAAAGTGCTCCACTGCCAGTACCACATATGGAGGACAATCAGATCTACGTGTCTAGAGAACAACGTGAGTAAACACAGATGTCAAATCTATCAGATCAACATGATGTCATGTTCCTGAAAGACCAGTCTGACGACCTTAACTCTTTTACCCTTTATATGTACTTGTATAAAGATTGAATTGATATTTGCTGATATGGTTTGGAGCATGGTGTAACCTCTGACATATTATTCATAGTTTAAAGTGATAGTTCAACAAAAATGAAAATTCTGTGATCATTTACTCGCCCTTTACATGTTCCAAAGTTTCTTTCTTCTGTTGAGCACAAAAGAAGATATACTGAGGGAAAGCAGCATAGTATTTTTTGTTCATATACTATAGATGTCAATGGTTGCTTTTTTCCAACATTCTTCGGAATTCTATCTTGTTTTGTGTTCAACAGAAGAAAGAAATGTATACAATTTTAGAACTATTTGAGTGTGAGAGTGGTGAGAAAATTTTCATTTTTGGGAGAACTACCACTTTATGCTAAATTCTGCTTAACTTATGTTTAAAATCTTATTCATTTTAGTGTCCGAGTTCACAGTGGTAGTGCTACAAAGTGATGCTTCAGTCCGCTGTGGCCTGAAAGGACAGTACTGGCTGCAGACAGGTAAAGACACGCTGCTTCTGCAAGATCTGGACACCAGGAGGACTGTGATGGAGTGGCCATACAAGCTACTGCGCCGTTATGGCCGAGATAAGGTTAGTAGAGACAAATATATGGTAACACTTTAGTATGGGGACCAAGGTTATTTTAGTAAACAAAAAACTAAGCCTATAAAACATTTTTGAAATAAAATCAAACAAATTTACAAAAAAATGAAAAACTAAAACTAAATTCAACTTAAAAAATGCACTAAAAAACTAACTGAAATAAAATAATAATGAGCCAAAGTAATAATCATTTTCAGAATTAATAAGCACTCATTCTGGGAGCAGAAAATCTGAATTGTGGCTGTTTAAAGAATCTCCTGTGGATGCACCTTTACAGACAAACAAGAAACAAAAACCTTTTTCATATAAACATAAAATGTGTTCTTTTCTTCATTTGTCAAAAATTGTAAACGAGTCATGTTTAACTTCATACATGATCTTTAATATGATCATTTTGACTTTTATTCGTTTAAGTTGTATTTGTATGGTTCTGGATTCTGTCTCTGTTCAAACAATTCTTCTTCTTTTTTTAAGAAGTTTATAAAGAGTTAATGTAAGCTGTGCAAACACTGTGTTAACCCTGATTAACTAGAATTACTATAACTAAAAATATAAAAACTAAATAGAAATGTGTTCACAAAATAAACTAAAACTAAACTGAAATTAACGGAAAATGTAAAAAAAAAAATAGTTTCCCAGTACTGGGTTGCAGCTGGAAGGGCATGTGTAAAATATATGCTGGATAAGTTGGCGGTTCATTCCGCTGGGGCGACCCCTGATGAATAAAGGGACTAAGCCGAAGGAAAATGAATGAATTAATGAATGTAAAAATAGTGTCAAAAGAAAAACGAATTTAAAAATGCAAAACTATAATAAGCATGATGGGGACCAGTTCACATTTTGACTAGTTGCTTATTAGCATATATAATTTTTCTTTAAAGGTTTTATTGATTCATTTATCTTTTCTATAGTGCATACACATGTCTGTTTTTCTCTAGATGCTGCTTTCTATAGAAGCAGGCCGGCGCTGTGAATCAGGGCCTGGGAACTTCAACTTTGAGAGCAGACAAAGTGAAGAGATCCTTCGTTTCATTGAGTCTGCTATTCGCCAACAGAAGAGCCTCAGTGTTGCTGGAGAAAGGCACTCGCCACATTCTCCACGTTCTCGTTCTCCTCGCTCACCCCTGCCCAAACGCCCTGAAAGTTTTCCTCCGCTTGACACAGAGGGCAACAGCAGCCCTAATTCAGCAGATGCCCTTGGTCCAAACCTCAGCCCCATCTCAAATCCTGCACATATAAAACCTGCAAGTCCTATTGGCTTAACCGAAGCTGTATATGCAAACCCTGCAGATTCCCTAAGATCATCACAAATTACACACTCAGATCCCGGTGACTTGATTGAGCCTGTGTATTCAAGTCCTACGGTTTTAATGGGAAAGAATGAGCCTGTGTATGCACAGCCAGATCTCATCAAATCCCTTCATCCTTTAAAATACGATCTTCTCCCATCTCCTCATAAAGATGAGCCAGTGTATTCTGACCCGGTTGATGTCATCCGCCCAAACCCTAACACTTGTGTTCAGGCCAATCCTACTAACACAATGGACATTCGGCCTGCTAAAACAGTGTCAAACAATGGCAAGCATCCAGAACCTGTATACTCCGAGGTGTATGACCACGTTGCACTAATCTCCCGTAAGAAAGCTGACCAGACGTTAGAGGAGCCCATTTATAGTGTGCCTGAAGTTGTATGGTCAACTCAAAACAATCATTTTCAACAAAACAAAATGCCTGAGGAGAACCAACCAATCTATGGCAAAGTCAACAAACCACCCAAAACTCCTCACCAAGATAAGAAGCCAAGCCTAATGTCAGAAATAGTCTCTGAGGACCTTGGACTAATTTAATCAAATATGCAATAGAATACATCTTCTCAAGCATGCAGGCTTTCATTTTTGTTTTATGTATGTTTTCCGCTACATTTTAATAATTTATTAATTCACTCTAACAATGTGTGGTGAAATTATGACTAAATGTTTTGTTTTGTTTTTCTAAATGTGCATATCATGTAAAAGATGGCTGCATTCGAAATCAAATACTTACTACACATATTACATAGTAGGTGAAAAAGTAAATGTGATAACATAATTATATCTGAATTCAAAAGACATACCAAAGCCAAAACATGCTGAATGTTGTACATTTAAGTTTATATTTAAATTACACACACTTTTTAGTGGTTACAAAGTCATTATTTATACAAATAAAAGAGTATTTGATTTTGTTTGCACTCATTGTTTTTGAAATTTTATTTCCCCAAATATATTACATGTATTTTTTTTTTTACTACAGCATGATTAAATTATTATTTTATTATATGAATCAATTTTGTGGCTTCATGTGACCCAACACTTGTAGATATTCATACGCAGATATATGCTATATGCTAGATAGGGCCTGAATTTGGGATGTAGGAGGGTCTGCAGCTCTATTAATGGACACATATGGACACATCTGATCTACATAAAC
>CAIGQV010019186.1:12962593-13003026 GCA_903798115.1 Danio jaintianensis | reverse complement strand
ACACACACACACACACACACACACACACACACACACACACACACACACACACACACACACACAATAACATTAAAATGACTATGACTAATTAAAGCTATCTCTTTAAAAAGCCACAAACACAACAAAAGCACTTAAACCATGTTTCAATAATTTAGTAAATTTACTGAACATTGTCAAAACTAATTTGACGTGCGCTGCGAGGCAGTCTTTATGGCTTTTACGTCACTACTACTGACCGGAAGTACTCGTCGATGGTTAACCCAGAGCAGATCATTTGCGTTCCCACGATGTTTTGAAGATATTAATCAGGATTTTATCGTTTTTAATCATTTTATCCATGTTGTAAACAGTACACATTTATTGAAACGCAGTGCGGGACGCTTAAACGTTAACCATGTCGAGTCGCATTGCTTTCCAGACTCAGTTAGCTTCCATTATGGAGGTGCTGGCCAATGCAGCAGTGGCTGAGATATGCAAACTCGTTGACGACGACTACGCTGTTATAAACTTGCAGATGACCCAATGTCAGCGTGAAAACAAAGCGCTGAAAAGAAAACTTCACATACTGGAGCTGAAGATGGCTCGGGGTTTTGCAGAGAGGAGGATCAGTTCCCTGAATCGCGCTAACCGGGTTCAAGTGAGCACCGCTTTGTCAGACAAATACCGGAACCAAAGCAACGGTGTGTTATCATTAATGTTTAGGCTATGTGATATTTTTCAAGTGTCTCTGTCACACATTATATACTCTAAACGCCAAAGAGGTTAACGTACTATGTGCTGTGTTGTTTGTCTGGTTTTCGTTTATTCAGACGGCCTGTATGGAAATCAGTTTAACACGGGACTTTGGAGAGTTGGAAGGACAGACTCAACTCCTCAGGAGGCTGTAAATGAAAGTAACAGTGTGGTAAGTAGGCTGCTATCTCTTCAAGTATATAAACTATTGTAGAGACAAATACGTTATTGTAAGATAGACTGCCCTACGCTAATTAACAAAAGATAAGAGTTGGACAGAATGATAGGATAAGTCAAATCAATTTATATGTAGATATTTAAACAAGAAGATAGAGGGATGGATTGATAGACAAACATATGTAGATAAATGATGGATGTATAGATAAACCATTATATAGACGAATAAATTATTGACTGATAGTTAGGCTTTCATACACAAATGGTGGATAGAATATTAGAAAGAAACATAACGGGAGCATAATTGTTATACATACAAATCCTCATCTGTATAATAGTACGTTTATGAAACATGTCCCTTTATGAAAGGCAGGAGATGCGGTTTTACCAGAAGCAGAAACTTTACTGATAAAGGATGAGATGTTTGAGGACCACCAAACACAACAGAGATTGTTCATCAGAGAGGACGGTGAGTAGGTGGAAAGCATCCTAGTCATCTATTATAAACTTCACAGAGGTTGTGCAACCAATAAAACCCATTTTGTCTTCACACTGTTTCTTTTCCCTAAGGAGTAACAGAGATGTCACAAACTGGAGAGCCAGGTTTTGGTGATGTTCAGAAAGATGATGATCAGGTCTCACGGATGCAGCACACGAATTTGGAGGTCAGTGGATCTGACACTGCGCTTAAATCTGAGTTTCAGAATGTTAAGGGGATTTCCCAAGAGCCCATAGAATTACATGGCGAAGCAAAGTTTGATTTGAATGGAAAATCCAGTCCTATGAGGGACTATTTAATGCAAGGGAGTGACAATGCAGACTTGCGGCAGCGATCTTGCACATACGTAAACAATGCAACGCCGACTGAAAGCCAACCCACAGGCTCTGTACAGTGTTCAGAGGTAATAGAGGTCGACTCCGCAGAGGAGGGGGAAGATGTTTCTGTGTGGGCTAGCCAAGTAGCACGAGGGAAAAGCCAGGCTTCACGTGTTTATCCACAGTTTGGGAGGGAGGAACATCAGGATAGCAGGATCTTCTTACCTTCCTCCAATCCGCATCTGGTGTCTAGTGGCTTTGCAGCAGTGCCATCAACATCATCAAAAATACAGGACACTGACCTCTACCACAATATCACAGATGTCAGTTTTAACCAACAATGCCGGACTAGAATTGATAAAGTTCCTCGTGAAAAACTTTTTTCATGCACATATTGTGGAAAGGTTTTCAACCGGCCCAAAAAGGTGATAATTCACCAGCGGATTCACACAGGTGAGAAGCCATTCAAATGTAACACATGCGGAAAGTTCTTTTCAGAGGCGGGAAACCTGAGAAAGCACCAGAAAGTCCACACAGGAGAACGACCGTATAGTTGTACCCAGTGTGGACAGTCATTTGCTTGGATACGAAACCTCAAAAACCACCAACTGAAATACCATCCTGATATGTTAGCTGCAGAAGAACTGCTTTCTCTAGGAGGCGTCAATAAATGATCACCAGATTACTGCTTATGAGTGTGTATTATACCACCGTCATCATGTTCCATCTGGAAAAAGACTTTCTTTAAATTATGTACATGATTTACCTTGTTTTTGAGTAAAAGTGTGTTTTATAAAACTAGCAAATTCAGAGCAAAGCTCTGGACTGTGGTATTCTGTAGAATGAATGAAAAAAACAAACAACTTAGTTGAAATGTTTGCAGGTAGTTTTGGTATTTAAAAGGTGTTCAACATGTTTAAATAAACATTTTTGCGCTGATTTTGTGTTTGTTTTTTGAACATTGTGTATGTTTTTGAGGCCATTGTTGGTCTATCATGTTATGGGTCTAATTCAAAAGAATGTAGTTGTAGAAAATAATCATTTTTAAGGAAAAAAATTGGTGGTGGTCACAAATGTAGCATTTACTCAGTACAGTGAGAACTTTTAAACATTTCCAGAATTCATTTACCAATGTGCACTGAAAAACTATAATATTACTAATTAAAACAATGATTGATTCCACATATCAAATTGTAGCAAACATATCCACTGCTAAATACTAGTAAATCATACAGTGATTGTTTTTACACATTTGCCCTCTTCTTCCAGCATCATATATCTGGAAGATTATGATGCCTATACACTATACATATTCATTACAACTACCGGATTCCTAGATAAGCTTTAAACATGTCAAAAATGATTTTTATATTACATGTGCCAGCCAGGGTTATGTTGTAACACAAAACCTTATTTCATGTGTTCAACAGCAAGGAAAGGTGGAATATGGAGAACCTGAAACAATAGTGATAAAGGAGGATCTAAACGACCAATGGGAAATAAGCCAGACACAAACTATAACTGTAAATGATGGTAAGTAGAGGGCCAAAAAGCAGTTCTTTAATTGCTGCTTAAAAGAATGTTGGTGTAGATTTTCTTTTTACATTTTTATTGCAGAATTTAATGTGTTTAACCCCTTAACTCTCACAGTTCTTCAGTACATATTTAGTTGTGTGTGTAAACCTGAAATTGTCACATTACAAATCTATCTATCATAGGCATATATAATTTTCAAGTTTGAATTCAAAAATAGGCATCACAGTTAAGGGGTTAAAGAGTTAGTTCACCCAAACATGAAAATTGTTACGCAGCAGATAGAGGAAGATCCTTGAACAATATTGGTTATTAAACATTTTAGCCTCCCATTGACTTCCCTTGTATGGATGAGAAATATCATGACATTATATTGAAACCTTTTTTATTACAGTTATAAAATTTCACCCAAAACAGATGTAATCATACAAACTTGGCACAATAACAGAATTGTCATCTTTGGGTGAACAATCCCTTGAACATTTATATACTTTGGTCTGAAATCTTGTAACAAACAAATTAACATTCATTCTCTTTTCGTCTTGGTAAGTGGAGTCTAATGAAGACATTTGTAGCAAGAGACTTTCTACCTCACCAACCAAACCCACAGTTGCACCTGGAACAGAGAAGGTTTGTTGATTTACTGTTATCTTATAATGCAACAAAACATCTGGGATAAAACTAAATGTGCCAACTGGAAACAATCACATCATTACTGCAGGGTAGATGTAAGTCATGTTTGGATGAAAGCAAAAAGTAAATTGTATTTTAATTCTGTTTTCAGCCTATAGAGGTGGAATTTTCCCATGTCAGCAAAAGTGGACAGAATAGTTGGAGCCAGAAGACTGACACGTGTTCATCCACTGGACTTCAGATAAATCTACAGGGTGAGTAAAAGACTAGAAGTTAACAGGGTAAAGTTTAACCCATTTGATGCATGTATAAACTAAAAGGCTGGATTTAAAACTAGGGTTATTTGTTAACTGAACATATCTGAATATATTTGCATTCAGGTACTGCCGAGTCCAGTCCAAGCAGTTCTCAACAACACCGGTTCCAAAATTTAGCTTCTAGACCTAGCAAGGGTCTTACAACAATAAAAATTACAGCTGTCTCAGGCTCAGAACAAGTACACAAGGGAATAGGCAAAAGCAGGAATTCACCCACAAACCAGCCTTTGCTCACTGGACAAAAGACAGCTATTGAAACGGCAGACTGCTTGCTGATTGACAAACCTGCAGAGCATAAAACCAGCTTTACACATTGGCCCACACAGCCATCCCATTCATATGCAGAGTCGAACCAGGATGAAGATTGTGTGCTAGTTCAGTCAGAGACTGTATCATCCATTAGAAACTCCAAAGTAGGACAGGATGGATCATCATTCCCTCAAAGTCATACCATTAGAAATGCAGCAGAAGTGCCTCTCAGAGAAGAGGAAAGGTGGAATCAAGCCGGCATTTTGAGGCAAAGCCAAACTGAAGTGTCAGGCCACATTGGTAGACAAGAAGCTATTCAAAAAGACACTCCAAATAGATCCAGCCCCTCATATTTCACTGTGATTCCTCAAACGATGTCTAACTTAAGTCAGCCTGGGGCTTCTCTTGCCAGGCTCCAGCTGCCAAATCGAATGGAGAAAGGTAGACGGAGAAGTTACGTTTGTAAGTACTGTGGAAAGGCATTCCCTGGACTGTCCAATGTTGTGGCCCACCAGAGAGTGCATACAGGGGAGAGGCCTTTTAGGTGTGATACATGTGGAAAGTTGTTCGCAGAGGCAGGCAACCTCAAGAAACACCAAAGAGTTCACACAGGAGAGAAACCCTTCACTTGTCCCCGATGTGGAAAACAATTTGCCTGGATCTGCAACCTAAAGACACACCAGCAGTCGGCCTCCTGTGGAGCAGTCTGATATAATTTAATACATCTTATGACATCTGAAGAGCTTCCAACTTATGCCGCCTTATAAATCCAGTGGTCTTCACACAGGAATCATTGTGATGTTGGAATTAATATTGTTTGTAGTAGCTGAAACACTACTATAGTTAAAGCAATCTAGCTACAGTACATATAGCTAAAATGCATAAAGAAAATGCGGAAAAGGAGTATGAATGGAAACATGTTGAACGGGTTCCATTTTCTTTGATATTAAGAGGTCATTGAACTTAAAAAGCCTACTATAAGTTTAAGAACCGCATAAATCCCAAAACAGCGTTTTGCTCTACACTGTAAATTAGACAACAAACGCCCATATAAAAAAAGTGCATTTTAAAGCTGTTCTCTGTGTTTTATAAAATGTGTTTCTATCATGTAACTTGATAAGAGTATTTGAGGTGGAAGCTTGTGCAATTTATGTTGTAGACCAAAACGTTTAAGTACTATAAACTTATGTTTACCACAGACATCCTTTTACTCTTTAAAAGAATTGAAGGAGAATCTCGAAGGAAACCACTGTGAATTTTTCTTCAGGGTTGTGATGTCATTCCTTGAAAACTCCATAAGAGAGAGAAAATAAAGATTAAGCACTGCATCTATATTTGATTTGACAATAATGTAACAATGTTTTTACCACGTGTCCACTGCTTTCCCTGTGACATTATTATTTGATGATAGGTACTGACTGTTCATACAGAGTACCCATGTACAATACCCTATTTTATTATGCTAAACTGTTACCTATCCCTAGCAGTGTGTACTTCTCACCAATTATTATTTTCTGTTTAAAAGGTCCTAACAGACCTCAAAAATAGACTAGTCATTTAATAGACAGATTTCACGTGACGTCGTTCAATGCTGTCTATTTGAGTAGTTCTAGTTGTTAAACGTCTATTAGATTTTCACTGACAGACCAAATTTAGTCAAAGGTTTTAGCCAAGACGTCTATTTTTAGACGTCGCTTTTAAACACAACATGCATGCTGTTGTCCACTGACAAAGTCTTGAATTCAGCACGTGTCAAAATGTTTCAAAATCGGTCAAATACAGGATGGAAAATAGTTACTTCGAATTATGTTTTTGATACTCTTGCAAAAATTGAAATACTTATGAGAATATGATGAAGAAATTAACAATGATGAAGAAAAATGACCCTTTTAAGATTTGTAGATAGGGACCTTGATCGATGTTCTGGGTCTGATATATCCATGAATTGTAATACTCACAGTGAACAGCAGGTAGTGTACGAGGACAATAAAAGCAGCGCCCATTAATATCTGGGCTGTTTTAGCAGGTTTATCTGTTTAAAACGTCTGTTATCTTGTATGTACTTTAGAAAACCGCGAATAAACGAATAAAATGTAGTTAAGAGGTTATTATCCATCGGGCAAGTTGTTTGTTACTTGTTTGCAGGTGTTTAGCTTTCTGCGCTTTCGAATCAGCCCGGCTAGCTCAGTCGGTAGAGCATGAGACTCTTAATCTCAGGGTCGTGGGTTCGAGCCCCACGTTGGGCGCTGAACGTTTTTTTTTCATTGAGCAACCGACGTGTATAGGTGTTTTTCATTGTGATTGGCTGTGCCTTTTCCTGCTGTCATGTAAGACGCTGCAGCTACGGTCACATGTAAGAAGCGCCAAAACTGCAGCGGATTTTTCCCGTGCAAGTATAAGGTGTGTGAGGTGGGTGACAAGCAAGCGAGGATGGCGGCAGAGAAAAAGGTGGACATAAGGAGCTCTTTTCAAAGAAAAGTGTAAGCCACATAAACTCAAGATCGCTACCGAATGAATGAGAATAATGGTAACGTTAATGCTAGTGTTTTCCCCGCTTTGATTCATAGGTCCCCACCAACGTCAAGAGCAAACCTACCTCCTCAAATGATAATTTATCAAAGGATGGCCTGGGTGGGTGTGGAATTTCCCGGTCTGAATTTTTGTCCCAGTCCACTCCTGTGGGGTTATTTTAAAATTTGGGTGAACTATTTATAACCTTTATTAGTATTTGCCATGACTGGACCATTCTGTGGTTTGGTTTGTACTGCAGTGCTGCTGAACGCAAGACCCTCCAGAGGACAGTGTGAAGAAAGCCAAAGGGATCATTGGTACCCCTTTCCTCTCCATTCAGGACATTTTCCTTTCATGATGCTCCAGCAAAGCTAACAGTATTGTGAAAGAATCCACCCATCTGTTCCACAGTCTCTTCCAGCTTATGCCATCAGGAAGAAGGTTTCGGAGAGTCTGCTGTGCTAGACAACTCAACAGTTTCTTTCCACAAGCTGTTAGAGCAATCAACTCCAATCATCTTACCCCTCTCTGAAATATCCACAATCCCAGCTCCCAAAAACCAGGACCCCCTCTCCTCTCCTTCCAACCACACCACACGAAAACCTCAAAACATTATGCAATTCTGAGTATGCCTCACACAGGTGAGTGGGCTGTAAAAAACACACTCTTTCATCTCTCTGACACTTTTAACACACACTCGCACCAGTTTGCACATTTGCACTTTCTTAAAATCACTCCATATCTCTATAAAAACATTGTGCATTTCTAAGTGTGCTTCACACAAGTGAGTGGGCCTGACAAACCACTTGTAGAAACTCTCCATATGCACTGGACACTTTATTTAAACTCCACCTTACAAGGATTCAATAAGAAAAAACAATGTTTACTTGTATTTGTACCACAAATCATGTTGCACTACTTGTTTTCATCAACCATAAATACCTCCTTTGCACAATATCTTGCACATTGTTGTTATGTGTTATGAAGAAATTATTGTATAGTCTGTCTTAGGTTATGTGTATAGTTTAAGTATGTATAGCATATGTAGTTAGTATAGTCAGATTACTGCTCTGGAATGTTAGTTAGGTTTAGAATACATCCAGTGTTGTGTTTATATTTATGATTATGCTATATTTGTGTAGCACCGTGATCCTGAGGCACAGCATTTCGTTCAACAGTATGTCCACACATGTAGCGGAAGGACAATAAAGCTTACCTGACTTGATTTGAAGATTAGCAGCAGCCTAATCTGTCTTTTTTCATTCAATCTAGACCTGACTTTTTTGTATGACTTTAAATAGTCTAATTAGTTTATACAATTGGCCAAAGGCCTTGAACTAGATCAGTGGCATTGACTGCCTTGACATGTTTCAATGTATTAAATATTGTCAACAAATAGACTGATATATTTATATTACACTGTACATAAATTGTACTGTTAACATTTGGATGTTTTAGTGCATATTTTAGTTTGAATAGGAATTTGATTGTGTTTTTTTTCCCAGGAATTAAAACATATTAGGACAATTAAATATTTTATTTATGTCTACAAAAGATATTTAGCATCAGTAGCTTTATGGATTAACAGGACTCATAACAACCTATGCAGTGATATATTTTAGTTGTAATTTTCATTCATTCATTCATTCATTTTCCAGCTTAGTCCCTTATTTATCAGGGGTTGCCACAGCGGAATGAATCTATTCCGGCATATGTTTTACGCAGCGGATGCCCTTCCAGCCACAACCCAGTACTGGGAAACACCTCACATTCACACGCTACGAAATGTGCAACATGTGTTTGGACTGTGGGGGAAACGGAGCACTCGGAGGAAACCCACGCGAACACGGGGAGAACATGCAAACTCCACACAGAAATGCCAACTGGCCCAGCCGGGACTCCGGGAACCAGTGGCCTTCTTGCTGTGAGGCAACAGTGCTATCCACTGAGCCACCGTGCCGCCCTAGTTTATATAACACTTAAATATTTTGAATAATGATCTTATTTCTCATATCTTTTATATTTTATTTAGGAAAATACAATTAGTCAGCAGATTACAACTTGACTGTTTATATAGTCAATCAAGTAAAGGTTAGCTTCTGTTGCAGTCAGCAGCTATAGCTATTATCTGTTATTACTTAAGTTAATGCTTTCTTCATTCTTTTGCAACACAAGCCATCATATTGTTGGTCGTGTGCCTGCAATGCACATGAAAAAACATGACCAACCAAACAGGTTTCGTTCTGGGTGTATTCAAATTCAGGGATGTCTGATTTGTTCATTCCTTTAAATCATATCTTTTAAATGAATCATTTAAACGTCTCACAGTCTGAAGGATTTGTTCATGAATCAAACTGAATCAGACTCGTCCACTTATTGAACCAAGAACAGTGGCGGTTTTCTCATTTCCGAACACTAGGCTACAGTGTAATAATACTCTTCCATTTTGAACAAATAATTTAACAACATTATATCCAAAATATAGCCTAATCACATTAAAGATTATTTATTTAGCCATTCTTGCATTTATCATACTGGAATGACACACATACATACAAATACCTAACTGAATAACTGAATGTATGACAGGCTGCATCTGGATTAGCATTCTCTCTTGAGTTGGTACCTATTTGAATAACATTAATTTGAATACTTATTCACATAAAACAACTTTTATCCTGTGAATTCAGACATACTTATTTTGTTAAATACTGTTTTTACCTAGCTAGTATGCCATTTCAGATGCAGCCAGTTGATGTTTCCAAAATTATATACTTAGTTTGTGAACAAACGTGATCAGAGTAGTATGAACAAATCGTAGTAGGTATATTCACAAAACAGGAATTGATGGACACTTTACCCATTCATATTACCCATATCCATATTATATTATTAATAAACATACTTTTTAATGGTCACAGGCAAACATGTACATGTCAGTTTTGAGATTTTGGGCTTTTCATATAAGTGTTTTTTCAGTGTAAAGAAATTTGTGTTTTAATTCTTTAAAGCAATTAAAAATATGTTACATAAGTTGCCTGATTATCTAGATTTTATTACAGAAAAAAAAAAGTATTTTCTGAATACTGGAATGATAAAAAGAGGCACCTAAAATCCCTTCTATGAAAACCTTTGAAAAAAATTGAATTTTGAACATGACTTCATCCAGCGTTCAGATTGTTGTTCAAGAAATGTATGCAAATCAGCACATAATGTTTTATTTCCAAATCTAAAAATAATATTTTAGAAAACTTGTAATACAAGAAACCCTATTATCTTGGCCTAGTATATCTTATCTAGTATCTTGGCCTATTTCGGATTCACTTTTGAGAGGTTCAACTGTTCAGAAGAATCGATTCTCAGAAACGATTCCTTTCAGCCTTCGTAAGGCATTACTCACGCTCACATTAATGCCGGGGAGGAGGAGGTGTTGGGTGTCACTTTTTCAAGTAAGTGCGACGCACACAAAACCACAAGCGGTTCACTAGAGGAGAATTACCAGAGTCTACATGATTTTCGAGAAATCAGAATCGGAAATCCTCGTGCCTCAAGGAACCATTAAGAAGGAGAAGAAGCACAAACTGAGCAACAGCCAAAGCCGAATGTGTAGAATAAGGAAGAAGAATAATATTCGTCTGTTGACTGTTTGTTGACACTCGTGAGGAGTTGTTGGGATCTCTTGCGTCCAGACATGGGGAGACGGAGATTTCTTTCGTGATTCTGCGGTCTCTCGCGTAAGCGATTCCTACGTAAATGTGAGTGAACCTTCAATTTATTACTTATAAATGCAAAGAATCAGAATATACACGCTTCATACACATCCTCGTGTGTCTATCGATTCGATGTTACGCAGGCAGGCGTCACGAAACGTTACACGAGCAAAATCTGTCCTCTTGCGTTCACAAAACCAACCGGTTGTTGAATTGAAGTGATGCGTAACTAGTTTTGTGTTGCGCTTGTAGGGACACGATGTTGCTGGCTTCCGCCGTGGTGGTCTGGGAATGGCTGAACGAGCACGGGCGCTGGCGGCCCTACAGCCCGGCCGTGTCTCACCACATCGAGGAGGTGATAAGAAGCGATCCCCGCGGCGGCAGCGTCGTCCTAGGCCAAGCTGACAGCCGCCTGTCGCCCTACATCATTGATCTCCAGTCCATGCATCAGTTCAGACAGGACACCGGTAAGATGGAGATCAGCAGCGCATCAGTCTACCTGTGGCAAGCCAATCTAACATTTATTCTGCAGAACCAATAGTTTCGGTCTCTGCTACGTTCCTGTTTTATGGATGTATTTACTATTGAACAGTAATTGAACAATGTCATGAATATTGTTCAATTACTGTGTCATGAACTAGTTACTAGTGTCATGAATTTAAGTTATTTTTATTTATTATGGAATATAAATGAGCTATTCTGTTGACTGTTGAGTCAAGGAAGGAAAAATGTTAACAGCTGGAATGGACACTAGTTCCCCACAAACCATTACTATTAAAAAGATATTGGAATGTATGATTTACAACATATGATATATAACATGGCGCAGTGGGTAGCACGTTCGCCTCACAGCAAGAAGGTCGCTGGTTCGAGCCTCGGCTGGGTCAGTTGGCGTTTCTGTGTGGAGTTTGCACGTTCTCCCCGTGTTCGTGTGGGTTTCCTCCGGGTGCTCCGGTTTCCCCCACAAGTCCAAAGACATGCACTACAGGTGAATTGGGTAAGCTAAAATTGTCCGTAGTGTATGCGTGTGAATGAGTGTGTATGGATGTTTCCCACAGATGGGTTGCAGCTGGAAGGGCATCCGCTGCGTGGAACATGTGCTGGATAAGTTGGCGGTTCATTCCGCTGTAGCGACCCCAGATTGATGGGGGGACTAAGCCGAAAAGAAAATGAATGAATGAATGATATATAACATGAATATGATTCGATTTTTCTCCCATAAAATGCTGATGAAGTAACTGTTAGAGAAGCTGTGGGGATGAAGATGAAAACACCTCATGCACCAGTATCATGCATACTTGAGAATATGTGTAGTAAACGAGCCGTTCATTCACACAGACACATTCATTTTGCAGTACTTTTAATTTATTCATCCAAAAGCTGCAGAATTATATTCCACAATAAAGCTGTTTTTGTAAATTCTGTTTGTATGATTAAATTGTACAATTATGTGGTAAAACTAAAGATACAAGTAATTACTGGATACTTCCTAGTAATTAAAAAGCAGGTACTAGCAACAGATAGTTGTTAGGTTTGTGGACAAATGTTTAAAATAGTGTTAATAATTCTTCATCAGTTAAAGATTTGCTTTAATCATACTTTGTCATGTTAGGATGTTTAACATTTTTCCACAAATCACAGTGCAAGAGCATGTACCCTCATAATCCAATTATATAATGAGATTTTGGCAATATTGTGATTGTGAATTTTACCGCTTAACTTTACCTGTTACATCAGCATGTAAACTTAACTGTGGACAGTTAGTTGTGGTACAGAGTTTGAGAATAGTGTGTGAACAATAACCAGCATCCATGTACAAACACATGAGTGGTAGTCACAGCTGTAATAATGCGTGTATGGAATTTACATGCCTGTTTATTGTGACTTAAAACTGGTGTACATCACGTCATTTAAAAAAAAAAAAAAAAAAACATTGTTACAATTATGAGCTTTATTTTATTAATTTGTTAAGTGTCACCATGAAGTATAGTTTAAGTACTGCCAAAATCCCTGTATAAACACGCAGTAAGGGTGCATGAAAATGTAGTCTTGAATTATTCTGCTTGTGCAGCTGTTGTTTTGGATTCAGTGTCAGAAAAATGTGTTCAGAGATATAAGCCACACTATTAATTATTAGGAAATAATGCAAATCCGAGGTGGTGCATTAATTTCTCATAATTCAATGGATTCGTTCAATTAAATTCAATCCCCTTATACTGTGATTACCGCACCTAAAGGTTCATATTTTGTATAAGACATTTTTCAGCTTTTTGTCCTCAAAACCCTCCTGTGTGTAGGATTTGTTTCTCATCTAAAGCCTTTAAAAAAAATTTATATGATTTTTGACTTCTGTAGACTGAAAATAACAAATCATTTACCATAGTAATATGGAACTGTAATGCTACCTTAATCCACTTTAGCTTTGCATTTCCCTGTAAATAATTGCACACATTAAAACGTTAATTAAAAAAATATATAATACATTATACTATGAAATCAGAGCTTTTTTTGCCAGGTATGTTAACACATACAAGAAATTTGTTTTCGTGATAGAATTTGTTTTCGTCACAGTGCAACCGAATGAAAGTGACAGGACAAAAAAATAACAAGTAAGGATATACTGTTAACTATATTGTACAAAAGTAAGATAAAACAATTTAATTTGCAATGAAATTCATACATTTGTATGTTTTCACATATCCAAAAATGTTGACGCCTCTTTTTGGCTGGATATCACACATGCTCTTTTGAAGACTACTTTGAACCTTCAATAGAGGTCTGTTATGATGACTTTTCTCAAGTCCTGTGCTATTGAGGACACTGATTAACATGACTCATAGCTCATTCACACTGCACAACTGCCTGTCTATCCCTGTGGATAAAGCACATTAGTGTTGTTAATGTAAGCCATAACGACAGTCATAACTGCACAAATCTACTGTGAATAATGGTTTACAGAAACACACCCAGGGAGCTCCCAGAAATCTTTTTACTTACACCCAAATTATTTGGAATCTCAAAAAATTCTCAGGGAACGTTTTGCCACTAAACATGAGTTTAGTGACATTAGCGGCCCTTGTTGCTTTGTCAGGACTTGTCGTTAACAAACCTGCAAAGTAACTTTTTAAAACACACTCGCACAGAGAGAGAGCAGTTTCACAAAGCACTACCCTGGGAAATGAGCACACTTCCATGTAAAAGAGCGAAACTGATTGAGGGGGAAAGAAAAGGGGAGTGGTTGTATTGTGCAACAGGCTAGTATGTAGTTTCATCAACTCTGGGCCCCTGGGGTACTGTCAGTTACTCTGTTTTCCATTGCAGTCTGGAGATTAGTGTAACACACACACATATGCACGCACAGGGCAGGATTGTGTTTCTCCTTGTCCAATGACTCTCACATGGTTAGGCTGAAGAATTAAGGGAATGTGAAAATTTCTGAAAATTTTGTGAATTCATCTCTCCTTCCCTTAAACACTAACATTACTATTTAAAAGTTTAAACTGATTCACTTTTCTAGCGTATTTTTCTATTATGAGCACCAAAGCTGCATTTTATTTAAAGTTATGTAAAGTTGTGAAGGTATTGTTGTTTTCTGTTGTAATATGTTTTAAATTGTAATTTATGTATATGATGGCAATGCTGAATTATTAGCCTCTTTACTAATTTTACAACATAATTTAATGTGTCCTTTCCTTAAACTATTTGAGTTACTAAGAAAATGATAATATGATCATAAGGAATGTTTCTTTAACAGCATGGATCATGAAAACCTGAAGACTGAAGTAATGGATACTAAATGGATGGATGCTAATATTATCATTATTTTCATTAAATGAATGCAACTAGCTCTCTGAAACTCTCACATGGTCGCCCATTGAAGCTAAGCAGGGCTGCGCCCGGTCAGTACCTGGATGGGAGACCACATGGGAAAGTTAGGTTACTGCCGGAAGTGGTGTTAGTGAGGCCAGCAGGGGGCACGCAATCTGCGGTCTGTGTGGGTTCTAACTCTCCAGTATAGTAAAGGGGACTCTATACTTTCGGATGAGATGTTAAATCGAGGTCCTGACACTCTGTGGTCGTAATCCACCAAATGCTGGCCAAATTTGCCCACTGGCCTCGGTCCATCATGGCCTCCTAACCATTCACATATCATAATTGGCTTCATCTCAATTATGTCTTCATGTCTCCCCTCGACCAATCAGTTGGTGTGCGGACTGGCGCAATATGGCTGCTGTCGCGTCATCCAGGTGGATGCTGCACACTGGTGGTGGATGAGAAGATTCCCCCCAATGTGTAAAAGCGCTTTAAGTGTCCAGAAATGTAAGGAATTATTATTATTAACTTTGGTCAGCATAAAAGACATAACACATATAATTAATTATTTCAAACAATTAGCTTGTAGTGTAGTTATTCAGCTTGCGTTCTCCCACTGATTTTAATCTAAAACTATTTTCAGACACCTGTTCTTCTCTTTTTTGTGTGTGGATTCATGCTATAAGGAGTCTTTGTGTGCCTTAGTTGGGTTATGGGACCCCCCCCCCCCCATGGTGTGAGATGACCTTAATACTATCGGGGGGCCCCTCTTGGCATAATGAATGTAGTCGTTTTTTGGTAAACTTGTCTTTTGCAGACATTTTACACAGACCAAAAATGTGTTTACACTGAAATTGCTGTTAACTGTGTATCACATTCAAGAATTCTACAATCATTTACTAATTCGCATTAATCAGAATGTGATGTAAATTTATTTACACGACTAAGCAACAGCGTATCTCTAAAGGAAGTTTTTTCAGTTCCATCAACTTTCATCTTGCCACAAAAGTAGTGGTCTTTGTTTTTACTTTTACACCACTGGCCTGTTGTAAAATCTAGAACTAAAATCTAGAAGCAGAAGAAAAGTGTGAGACTGAAAGAAATGTTAAAAACTAAATATTCCTCAAAAAATGGCCCCCCTCCAGAATTGCATTCAATCCAGTGCTCCTTTAATCGCTTAGTACAGAGGTCGATTAATAATACACCATGAGACACGTGCTTGAGCTTTTAATGGAACAATGTTACATTTATAATTCACTGTATTTATGGTATCTGATGAATTCCATTTATTTTTAAAAAAAGGATGGAAGGAAGTTGTTCGTTTGAAAGAGGGAAAGGAAATAGATATGGGGGCCACAATGGAGGCAAAGAGCCAGTAATAATTGAACAGATGGACAGTCCTTGTACACCTGCTGTAGGGCTTTGTGCCCCTGCAAAGGTCCTGGGTTCCTTAACCCAATGTCACAGTTTATGATCTGCTGAATCACAGCCATTTACTCCCACTCGCATACTAGCACAAGCTTGCAAACTTAAATGCTAGCAGTATGATTGGCATGTGAAAGTGCTAATGACCATCTGTTACCGTGACCATATTTTTGAAAGGAGGCATATTAATATCTAGTTTTATCTGGACTGTAAAATGTAGTTTTCATCATGTGACTTTGAAGACTGGAGTGATGGATGCTGAAAATTTCATCTGTGCCATCACAGGAATAAACTGCATTTTAGTTCTACTTTGTTACTTTTAAATGATCGTTTTTATTTATCAGTGTCTTCAAAGTAACAGACTCCTTGCTTCATAGTAAGATGATGTTTGTTCCATATTGAGTCACAGTTATACACAAAATGTGAAAATGTTGAGCTCATGTTGTTGTTTTTTAGCTTATTGCATTCACTGGCCACAGAACAAACCTCATTTTCTAAAAACGGCCCCTGAAATGCACAGTTTATGTTTTCCTGTCTAAAGGCACATACGCCATTACATGCAGTAAATACCATATAATAATGTGCTTATCATTAGCTTGACTATAATTCAATTAATTAACTCTTCAAAAGCAGCGAAAGAAAAAGAAATAGGGCTGCACAGTGTATCGTTTCAGCATCAATATTGCAATGTGTGAATTTGCAATAGTCACATCGCTGGATCTGCTATTTTGAGTTATTATAATTAACCAGGAACCACAGTCTAGAACACGTGAGATTTGCGGAGTCATTGCAAAGTTGAGTAAAAAGATTTTCTAGTAGTAGAGTGAAAGGTGTTCATGTGGATGTGACTGTGTAAGATTTGAAGCAAATTTAAACTAGTTGTGGTCAAGAAATTCTGAAGTTTGTAGCTTAATTATTTGTACATTGAAGACTATACAGTTCAATTTTCAATTCAGTTCATCTTTATTTCTATAGCGCTTTTACAATGTAAATTGTGTCAAAGCAGCTTCAAAGCAGAATTTGGTTTTTCAAAATTTTGATTATTCAATTTCTGTACCTCAATACTGTTAGACACTAGAGAAAAGCATAATGTGCTGTTTATTTAATTTGTATCTTTGTTGTGTACTAGTATTTATCTATGCTTGTTATTTATTTATTATATTTTATTTTATGCAGATTCGCTCCCAATCATCCCATCAATGTAAAATTATGAAGGCTTTCTAAATAAAGTCAACTCATCTTGTGAAAGTATATACATTTCACAATTTATATAGCAGAAAAACAAAATATTGCTATTTGAAATTTATGCAGCCTTTAAAAGAAACATGGCAAATAGTTGTCTATTCATCTGTTAACAAAAGACATTGCTTCATTGAAGCGTTGTTGAGCTGAGAAGTGATGATAAAGCTGCTAAAGTGAGATCAGGCACAATGAAGGATGATCAAAGCATGCTGATATCTTGCTTTACTCCACCTAACTGCTGGAATGTGATTTAAAAATATCTGCAGAATCATGCAACGCATTGAGAGTCTTGTACTTTTTGGAGGTGGTAGATGTATTTGGCCAATAAATAGAAGAATGTGTCCTTTCAGGCATTTTATGGCTTCTAGAACTATATTTGAAGTTCTCTCATTGTGCTAAAGTTCACACCTCAGTGGGTCTTTTGTGCTCAGAGGCTGTTTGCTTTATGCTCAATCCTACTCATTCCCATGGCTTTTATTTTGTGTTTGTGTGTCCCACCATTTTCCATTCTTTGCGTTAGCTAAATGTATGTTATTCCAGTCCTTGTATATTGTTGGTACTGCTTTAACAGGGTGTCGGCAGGGTCTTAAAATGTCTTAAATTTCAAAAACAATATTTTAGCCCTTAAAAAGTATTAAATTCACCGAAACATTGTCTTGTAAGTCCTAAATCATTTTAAACGGGTCTAAATTTTCCTATGTCCATGTAAAGCTTCCCGATCAGGTCAACATCCATTCAATCACCAACAATTCATCTCAATAAACAAGTTTTATTTATTAACTTGATTTACCAATATGGTTTAATTATCTTCCTTACATTAACATTTGTTTAAAGGTTATCCATGTATTTATAGCTACCTGGTGAGGACACTGACCATTTCTGTTGTGCATATATTTGGTTTATTATAGTAAATAAAATAATAAAATTGAAAATTTTTTGGGCCTCACGGTGGCGCAGTGGGTAGCACAATCACCTCACAGCAAGAAGGCCGCTGGTTCGAGCCTCGGCTGAGTCAGTTGGCATTTCTGTGTGGAGTTTGCATGTTCTCCCCGTGTTGGCGCGGGTTTCCACCGGGTGCTCTGGTTTCCCCCACAAGTCCAAAGACATGCGGTATAGGTGAATTGGGTAAGCTAAATTGTCCGTAGTGTATGAGTGTCAATGGCTGTGTATGGATGTTTCCCAGAGATGCGTTGTGGCTGGAAGGGCATCCGCTGCGTAAAACATATGCTGGATAAGTTGGCGGTTCATACCGCTGTGGCGACCCCAGATTAATAAAGGGACTAAGCCGAAAAGAAAATGAATGAATGAATGAAACATTTTTTTAAAGAAAAGTTATGTTGAAAAAATGTGCATGTATAAAATTAGATTTTAAAAAACTTGACTTAGAAATAACTAAATTAGATTTTTTTCATTCATTCATTCATTTTCTTTTCGTCTTAGTCCCTTTATTATTCTGGGGTCGCCACAGCGGAATGAACCGCCAACTTATCCAGCACACGTTCCAGCTGCAACCCATCACTGGGAAACACCCATACACTCACACACATACACACAATTTAGCTTACCCAATTCACCTATAGCGCATGTCATGTCATGTTTGGAAACCGGAGCACCCAGAGGAAACCAACATGAACACAGGGAGAACATGCAAATTCCACACAGAAATGCCAACTGACCCAACCAAGGCTCGAACCAGTGACCTTCTTGCTGTGAGGTGACAGCGCTACCCACTGCGCCACCGCTAAATTAGATTTTTATTTATTTAATTTTTTTATGGGGCAAGTAAATATCTTTTTCACTGGGCCAACCGGGCCATCATAGAAACTCCTTAGCGTTAAGCCATGTGTAAGTCAGGAATTGCATTCATAATGTTCTTAAAATGTCTTCAATTTGACTTTATGAAACCTGCAGAAGCCCTGTTTCAATTTCTAAGTCTAACCCTTTAAATCTGATCTCAACAATTTCAGTCAGTGAAACCCGCAAAGTAATTTCTTTTCTCATCTGTGTGTTTAAATTCAAAAGATGTACAAAGCACAACAATAGGCATGTAGTCAGTATAATGGAGGACTGAATGCTTACCTTGGTGACATTGTGCTATTATTATTTCTGCTGTTCTCTCCTATTATAACAGATGGGTTTCTTTCATATACAGTATTGTTCTGATGCTTGTGTAGTGAATGACTAAAGTAGAATTAAGGCTACTGACATTCAGTGCAACTTAAGGCCCTGATATACTTCAAACAAAGAAAGAAGATATTTGTTCAGGACTTCAAACCAGCTTGCCTAGTAAACAACATTGGTCCATTGCAATAGTCTGTTAAAATACACAGTAAATTGCTTTAAAGTAAAGTTTTTAACGTAACATTACTTCTTGTATTATTGTAATGAGAATGAGGCATCAGAATCAGCAATCCGTACCCCTATGTTATTTAAGACATGAATCATGTTTATTTTATTTCTTTCATTTTAACACTGATCTGAATGATCACATATAATTAGATTGATTTTCAAACATCTCTGAGTGTAAAGTTACATTCCCACCACTAAAATTAACCACTGCTCAGGCATTTAAACTTCTTAAAGCGAACAACAAACCTCACAGACAGTGTATTGGGGCTTTTACATGCATAGCGTGTTGATTGGCTGCCTTTTTTGTAAGAAAACACATTTAATTTAGCTGGTTCATTATATATCTTTTGTTATTATTTATTTATTAATATGCATTCTGTTGAACTCTACAGGTACGTTAAGACCAGTGCGAAGGAGTTTCTATGACCCCACCTCAGCACCAGGCCAAGGCTGGATATGGGAGTGGGAAAATGACACTGGATCCTGGATAACTTACGACATGGAGGTGAGCATTGCATTGCAAGCAGCATGGGACCGACACCAGCCCTGGCTCGACATGACATCGATGGGTTTTTGCTACTTCGTGGACTTCAAAACTATGATCCAGTTTAACAGGCAAACACAGCGGCAGAGGCGTATCCAGAGACGCTCAGACATGGTTTATCCACTAGTCTCTGGGCCACTGCCAAAAAACTCACAGGCTTGGGGTTCTGCCTTGGGGGCTGGAGGCATGGCTAAAGGAGTTATATCAGGTGCGGGGTCTACAGGGGCACTTCTTGGGGTAGGCGTTTCTGGTTCTACTCTGAGTCGTAAAGGAAGTGCTGTTTACCCAAGCGGGACACTTTCGGTATCATCTCTTGCTCCTCTTGGACAGCCCTGTGCCTGCCAGCAGTGCATGCTGGTGTTGAGTGTAAAATCCAATGGCACCTCATCACAGACTCTAGGACGTGCAACAAAGCCAAACAGTCCTAAATCCAGCTTTAGGACACTTTCATCTTCTTCTGCGTCCATGTCCGTTTTGAATTCTTATTCTCAAACGCTTCCACATGGCGCGTCACTGAAGTCTTCGCCCTCAAAAGAAGCTAAGAATTTTGACCAATCGCTGTCCCTTCTCACAGCGGGCACTGCCAGTTTCTCAGTCTCGTCTAGCCGGCCAAGGCTTCCATCTTTACCACCACCTCAAAATCTGCCATCACTGAATCAGCAGCCCGCATCTGCCCCAAGCTCATCGTCCTCAGCAACATTTGTGCCAACTGCCGTTCTGGTGAACACCTCAACCAGTCCCACATCATCCACAGTTTTGACGACATCTTCAACAACCCTGCCCTCTCAACGCTCCACTGCCTGTGCTGCTCCTCTACCACCTCGTGCCAGTCTGGCAGGGCTTAGTCGGCCTGCTTTGCAGAGAATTGCCATGGCACAGTCACGGGCTCTTATTGCTTCTGGGTGAGAAAAGCCATTTATCTTAATCCTTTATTATTGGTTGAGGTTTATGTCATTATATTAGTGTAAAATACACTATTCAGTGGTGTCAGTAAGATTTTCTTTAATCATTATTGCAAGAATGGATTAGGTTGATCAAAAGGTGGCAGTTAAAACACACATATTATTCCAAAAGGTTTTTAATTTTATTATTTTTTAACATTTTATAAAAATGTGTCATTATTTCCATAAAAAACAGCATTGATTAAGACATTTGTATCAAATTAGGACTTAAAGGAATAGTTTACACAAAAAAGAAAATTCTGTCATCATTTACTCACTTTTAACTTGTTTCTAACATTTGTGAGATTCCTTCTTCTGCTAAACACAAAAGGAGAAGTTTTGAAAAATGCTGAATATCTGTAACCACTGACTTCCATAGTGATGGGTTTTCATACTGTGTAAGCCAATGGTTCTTTTATGTTCAACAGAAGAAAATAAACTCATAAAGGGTTGGAACCAAATGAGGGAGAGTAAATGGTAAATATGAGAATAAATTTTGTGTGCACATAAAAGAATATGACTATTCAACAGTTTCTTCTCCTCAGTGTCAGTATATTACACGTCAGAAGAGCTTTACTTAATAAATTGATATTTTAAATGGGTATGTTTATCAATATTTTAGTTTTTACTTTTAAATATATTAAAACATTTTATGACCCCAAAAATGTAAATACAGTACTGTTTGTATATTATATTATATTATATTATATTTAGAATAAATACGTTCATTATTGTTCTCCTAATTAACAAATAGAACAGTTTCTGAATGTTAGCGACATGTTCCACAGACAACCAGAATGCACACAAACACTTGTGGTAGGAAACCTTTGCTAACTGAAACAGGAAAAACAGACTTTATCTCTTCTAATCACCAGTATATAAAGTAAAGCCTTCATCGTTAGCTACACTTGTGTATTAGTGTTTTTTTTTTTTCCCCTCCTCTGTGTGGGAGTGCGTTTCTCACGTTTCTCACACTGCTAAATCAACCATGTCTGCTCTGTTTGATGACCATCTGGGGACAGAATGGTCTTATTCGTTCCCTCCCCTCCCTTTTTTATGCCTATAGCTGTTTCTGTGGCTTTTCCCGCACCTCTCAATGGTGATTTCGTGTTCATGCTGGGTTTCTCCAGCAACCTTTGTTGACACGACATGGGCTGGTCTGTATTAGCAACACAATGCTGTCTCGCTAAAGCATCTGACATAGTGGAAAGAGTGGGCATGTCTATGTTAGGAAGAAGTTGGGGTAACCAGCAAAAGGTTTTGACATGGACTGTTGTAATGATTGGCTACCAGTGTTTTCTAAAGCATTAAACATGACTTTTGGTCATGAGGGGGGGTTTAGCATTTAGCTAAAATTGAGATTAAACTGCATGATCAGAAACAGCCTATATTCATTCTTATGCAGCTAGTTTTAATGATACTATACTATATAGTACTATATATAATTATTTATTTATATATATTTTTTTTTAAGCTATATTTTGCTAAGCTAAAGCAAATGCAAAATTAAACATTCATCTAGCACATGTGTTGTGGCATGAATGCATGCTTTCAAATGCAGGAGAACTTTGCAAGTGTGTTGCACTTTCAAATGGTATGTTCTGTTTTAGACTTCGAGCCATCTGGAGACATGGAGAAACAGTTGTTGAGCATGTGTTGAGAGAAAACAAAGAGACAAGTCTGTTGTAGAGGCAAGATCAATGGTCACTGGAGGTCAAAAGCTTCCCCATTGGCCTTCCTCAACGACCCATCTACCCTCCCATGTCAAACACTCCTGTTTTTTTCAATGGAAAACAAAGCAGGCATATAAATAACAGCTACTGCTGCAGCATTGATCGTTTGATGAGATGCATTAGCAATTTGTCATGTCATCATTTTAAGTAAACGCTCAACAAGTCCTCCTTTTACCACATAACCACTTCAGCTTATTTGGTTCAGTTTTCGCTTTCGTGAGAAAATGTTGCATATTAGTGTGTTTTAAACAGAACTTTCATTCAGTGTGGAGGTACACATGAATTTGTCAGCCATGAGCACCTGTTTATGTGCCCCATTTACACCAGAAATTGAGATTGAGGGATTAAGATGGTTTGTCTGTCCAGTCACAAGTGGACGTTGCTAAATCCAGGAGTAAATACGATCTGAAATGTTTTGAACTTGTCCACTTTTGACAACATCCAGAGGTAGTCAAATGTGCAATCCATCAGAACGCAGAATGCAAGTGGTCAAATTTGTTCAAACAGCCACAAAAGACCAGCTATTCTCCTCCTATTGTGACACATGATCATTAGAGAATGTGTTGTACCAAAACACAAATTACAAACAAAATCGCTGTTTCTATCAAGATCTTTTTGTTTGCCATGTAACATCAGTTCATTCATGCAGTAGTACTCGTGATTTGAACATGACCAAATAATAGGAAAAAGTTTCAATGGATTCCAAACACAAGTTATCACAAGAGACTCATTTGAATGTATTTTAATGCTAGGTGGAAGCGGTAATGTGTCTCATCTAATCAGTGATTCAATCACTGAAAGCGCATTAATACCAGTCAGAAAAAAATACAGCCTGTGTTTAATTGCCAATTTAAGATTCACTTGTCCCTAAATGTCACACCACAGCTCTTATTTTCTGTGTCAGCTGACATTTTTTTTTATTTCGCATCAGAACAGTATTGTTATTTGAGTTATGGAAGAAAGGGAACACAACAATGAGGAAATGTAACTAATGATATTTAGGTCAGCTTATGTTACTGACAAATAAATTACACATATAGCATTTTTATTTGTGGAAAAACAGTTATTCTGCTAAAATAAAATAAAGTATTAGGTGTATGAGATGGGAAGATCGATTTGCACACAAAGATAGGCAGAAACAAACAATTTACTACATTCAAACACATTTAAAAAAAAAAAAGTATACTAACACAATATTATTCAGACTAAAAAGGCATCCTTAAATGTAGCTGAAAATACAAGACCACTGAGGTTTTAAATAGAGAGGTAAAATTAGTGTATGTTAGAGGTCATATTCTGTGTTCTATATAAATAAATGTTGCTGTGATATGCGTTTTCTCTTATGTTCCTTATTCTTCACACTGATTTAGCCAGGAATTTGTGGATATTGGAGAACATGATGAAAGACAGTAGTTAGTTTGTGCTTTAACCTTTAAAGAGCTTTTACTTTTTTTCTCTTAGTGTACCAACAGTACCAGTGAAGAATCTTAATGGCTCCAGTCCTGTCCAACCGGCTTTAGCTGGTAGGAAAATAAGACCCTATAAATGCACTATTATCAACTGTTTCAAATAAACCAACAGTGCTTTACAAGTTTTAATTTTAAAACACATGGGTTATGATGCTTTACAGGTATCACTGGTATTCTGATGAGTGCAGCAGGACTACCTGTATGTTTGACCCGTCCCCCAAAACTAGTTCTACATCCCCCACCCGTCAGCAAGAGTGACATAAGGCCAATTCCTGGCATCGGGCACTGTTGCCGCAAGACCACCAAAAAACAAGCTCGCAAAGGTAAGAATCCGTGGTTGTGCACGCCTAGGGGGTGTTCACACTTGATGTTTGGTTACATGTACGTTCACACTGTCATTTTTAGGACCAAAGAAGAGTGTTTGTGAAAGAACTTTCAGAACAATGCTGTGCTGGGCTAAATGCACTCCTTGTATGTGCATTTACTTTTATGAGCTGAGTGCTTCTAAAATGTGTGAATGAATCAAAATAGCACTAGGAAGTTTGTCAATCTCCTGCAAGGAGATTTTACGATGCAATTATTGAACTGTAATGAGCAACACTGTGACCATGGTGAGAAAAAGCTGCTTAGGTATTCTACAATTTTTATGGTCTCATCTTGATCTCTCTCTTTTTTTGGTTGGTTGGTTGTTTTGAGATCTTTGAATGTGTTGCATTCATATTTCAGTTGACAGAGCAATCACATTAGAGTCTGTTTTAATGAAAAACATTCAGTAGGATCACACTCATTTTCACAGATAAACATTGTACAGCCATATTCTACTTTTTTGTTACTGTTGTCTTTACTCACATGCTCACCATAAGAGATTTGTTTTCTAGGTAAAACCCCAGAGGAAGTGGTAAAGAGGTACTTGCAGAAGATCAGGAGTCCACCAGAAGAAGTAAGGCACCCTTATTTTATTATTTCCCTAATCTGTATGTGATTTAAACTACTTATTTAATTGTTGTTTGACTTCAGAGTAGATATCTGCTAAATAAACTACATGTCAACCATACAACTATTGTAATAAATATCTTTTGCTTTCTATTTAGAAATCAAACACTCTAAAACGATAACACACCTGAGCATAATATCTTGCAAAATATAAAATGTTGCTTCTTATAGGCTTCAAGTGACAGTTCATCCAAAAATGAAAATTCTGTCATCATTTACTCACCCTTCACTTGTTCTAAACCGGTTTGAGTTTCTATATTCTGTTGAAGATATTGTGAAGAAGGCTGAAAACCTGTAACCATCGGCTTCCATAGTAGAAACAACAAATACTATGGAGGTCGATGGTTACAGGTTTCCAGCTTTCTTCAAAAAATATTCTTTTGTGTTCAACACAATAATAAAAAAAACTCAAACAGGTTTGGGACAAGGGAAGGGTGAGTAAATGAATTTTCATTTTTGGGTGAAGTATCCCTTTAATGATGTAAAAAAAAAGATCTAACATCTATTACTTATCCTTTTATATCTACATGCTGAAATGGTTTTGTTATATTTCAGCTTCTGTATTTCTTTCCCAGGACTGTACTATCTGTATGGAGGCTCTAGGGGGCCCATCAGGATATAAGGGTCCGGGCGTAGCGAGTGTTTCGCGTGCAGAGTCAGTCGGACGGCTGGTGCAGTGTGGGCATCTTTATCACCTGCAGTGCCTAGTGGCCATGTACAACAATGGCAACAAAGATGGCAGCCTGCAGTGTCCCACATGCAAAACTATATATGGAGTAAAGACAGGCAACCAGCCGGCCGGTAAGATGGAGTACCATGTCATCCCGCACTCACTTCCGGGACACCCAGACTGCAAAACCATTCGCATCATCTACAATATACCGCCCGGGATACAGGTATAACAAAATGATGTCAAGTTTTTATTATATTTACAACAATCAGATTTTAGTCTGTTCTCAGTGCATCTTGGTTGCATTTATAGTTGGCCTTCAAACCACTAATACTCTTTTTCCACTAATTTATTGTTCTCCTGTCTCTCTCAAGGGTCCTGAGCATCCAAACCCAGGAAAACCTTTCACTGCAAGAGGATTTCCCAGACATTGCTATCTTCCAGATAATGAAAAAGGACGCAAGGTAGGTCCTATTATCAATATCTGTGCTGCCAATCAAAAGTTTAGCGTTTTTCTTTTATATTTTTAAAATGGATTTTCTCTTACCAATGTTGCATTTATTTAATCAAAAATCTATTTTTATTCTGTTTTTGAGTACTGTATTTTTACATTCTCTCTCTGTTTTTACAAGATCCTCCAAAAATCATTGTTATGAGTTATTTGCAGGATTCTTATAGCACGATAGATAAGTTGAAAAATAATATGAAACATATTTTGTAATAGCACGAATGGCTTTACTGTCAGTTTTATTAAAAGCATAACTAAAAAAATGAGGATTTTGAAAATATTTCTTTAGAAACTAGTGTAAAGTATTATAGATATTATTATGTATTTTTATTATTTTATTGTTTTTAAATTTGCCACATTTATACATCAATGCCTGTTTATATTAGAAGTCACATGAATAATCATGAACCTCAGCTGTGTTTTCACAGAATTTCACTGAAAAAAAAAAAAAAGATTTCCGATAGGCCTGCACGATATTGGAAAAATCTGATATTGCGCTATTTTATTTTTCTGCGATAAATATTGCGATGTAAATACAGTTTCACAAGGTAATTAAATAGCACTATTTGACAGTTTTCTGGGGAGACTAACAGTATTTAGGTACAGAAATTGAACAATCACAATGCAAAAAAGGCTTTTCTTAGTTTGCTTTGTCTCGTTGCTAGTCCAAATATCAAAAACAAAATATTAGATCAAGTAAAAATATTGTTTTGTTTTTAAATTCAGATGAAATAGGGCAAAATTAGGAGTTTTTCCTTAAAACAAGCTCAATTATCTGTCAATGGGGTGAGTAAAATAATCTTGTTTTCACATTGAAATGTAGATATATTTTTTTGCATAAATCATATAAATTCCGTATAAATGCAGTGATTAAATACAATTCTGTAGCTCCTGGTCAACTATAATTCAGACTCAACATTGCTCATCTTTGCGATGTGACTAATGGGGATGGGCACATTGCAATATCGATGCTAAAACGATATATTGTGCAGCCCTAATTTCCGCATAGTATTTTGTCTTGTTTTCCTGGACAAATATATAAAAACAAACATAATTCAAATGGAAAACAAGATCATTATTCTTGTGTTCCAAATGTCAGATATTTCATGTCTTAAGCATGAACTCTTTTAATTTGACCAAATTTTCAGAAAACAATACTTAATTTTTCAACTTATTTAGCTTGTTTAGTAAATTCATTTTGATTAAAAAAGATAAGATTTTCATGGGAGAAACAAGACAAAAATAAGCATACATATTTGACACTTATTAGCATTGCAAACTTCTGTAATTCTATTAAACCAAATGCCTATCCATCATCTATCAATCAGAAACATGTGACATGCCTATAATTATTTATTATTGTGAATTATTTGACATTTCCACAGAAATTAATGTGTTTTCCGGTTCTCAGGCGTTACGGCTGTTGTTGGTGGCATGGGATCGACGGCTGATCTTCTCCGTGGGAACCTCCAGCACCACAGGAGAGTCAGACACTGTCATCTGGAACGAGATCCATCACAAGACAGAATTTGGCTCCAATCTCACTGGACATGGTTACCCAGATTCTGGCTATCTTGACCATGTGCTGGAGGAGCTTAAAGCCCAGGGCATCACTGAAGATGAGGAACAGCTCCTGTGAAGTGTGCTCGAAGGTGAATGATGAGAGGTGGCCAGGATCGTTCCTGGGGACCCACAGTCCTGCAGAGTTTTGATCCAACTTTGTTTAAATGGATAGTTCACCCAGAACATGACAATTCTGTCAACATTTACTCACCCTTCAGTTTTTCCAAACCTTGAGTTTCTTTTTTCTGTTGAACACAAAAGAAGATGTTTTAAAATAAGATAAAAACCTGTAACCATTGACTTGTAGTATGGAGGTCGATGATTACAGATTTCTTTAAAATATATTCGGTTTTGACTCTCCAGCTATAAAACCATTTTTACACTACAAAAACTACTGGCACACACATGCACACTCCAACACGCACACAATAAGAATATGTTGCTTTAACCTTTATCAAAACTGCCTTGGTAAAAATAAAAAAACTATGGTCACTTATGCAGGTACTTTTAGCGTTAGAAAATACACTTTACTTTAGTCAGAAACGAGTGTTGTCCACTGATTAAACATTGATGAAATACTGCGCACTGATGAGGGAAAACCTAGACCTTCACAGAGTTTGTGATGAAGATGAGAATGATTTTGAATGCAAAATAATTTTGAGGATTGAAATTAAATTCAGCTGCTTTATTTTAGAGGTTTACTGTTCAGAATTCTAAGACAACACGAATGTTAAAGTCAAGAAAAGGAACCAAAAACATTCCATGTGACTTCAACTGTAATCATACGAAGCTCTAAAAACCCTTTGTGTTAAAAAAAACAAACAAACCAACAAAAAAAACAATGCAACGTTGTTCATCTTTTCTCCTGCATCAGGTCAGGGAATGTGTTTACTGTGGGCATTACGATGTATTGCCATTAGAGTGAGCAGCTCGACACACAAGCATACCTCTTCGTGGTAAACCTACCCTGGCCTGATGCAGAAAAAAGTTGCTTTTACATTTTTTTTGTTCATTTAGAATATCCTAATTTGTGTTCCAAAGATGAATGAAGGTCTCAGGGGATTGAAATGACATGAGGATGAGTAATTAATAACTAAATTATCATTTTTCCTCTAATGATGTTCATAATTAATCAACCAACAATAAGAGGTATCAATTGAAAGATTATCCACAGTTAATTGATCGTCAGCTAATAAAAGGCATGCCTAGTTGGAGCACAACTCTTCAGGACTGTGGCCCTCCAGGACCGAATTTGGTCACTCCACTATTAGAACCATTACTGTTTGATTAATGATGGAACAGTGGTGCTTGAATGATTGTAATAGAGGTACTAGGAGTACATTTAAAACGGGAGCCCAGAAATACGTGTAAAAAAAAAAAATATATGAAAACAATGTGACCAGTTGGTACGGATAACTGTAAATGAGGTACGAGCTGATCTGAATTTTTATCTTAATATGAAGTACTTGAGCATGTTGTAACACAACTAAGATGAGAATTGGTGAATGGTGAAAGATTTGGAAAGAATGATGAAGCTTTGAAAGACAGCGGAACGTAAGGAATGTGAGAAAAGCAAGAATGGGAGGTAGAGAGGACTCATCATGAGGGGAAGAAAGATTAAGGAAATGCTGGGGATGGTTTTATTAGGTTAAGCTATGTTGCAGAGTTTGTGTAAGTTGTGTGAAATCTTTGTAAACGTGGGTGTATTTAGTCAACTGTGGTACCTCTAACTGGATTACTTTCTCTGTAGAAGTAAGAGTTGCATACGAATGCCTGTATTTTAGTTTATATTCTCATACGTCATTCCATGTATTCAGTCTTGTCTATTAAGAATTACTATTTTTGTACGGATGATGCATATTGGTGCGTGCATAAGATTCAGTTTTGCTGAATCGAAACTGAACTGATCTTTTTTTTGTATCAACTTGATTTCAAAATGAAAAAGTTTTGTAAACCTTGAATTCATTTATGCTGGTTTATAGGAGCACGAGAACCCCAACTAAACGTTCTTCTTCAAATTATGTACTTTACGTTCCTATATAGAAAGAGCATCTCTAATTATTGAAACTTTCTGGCACAGAATTAAAAACAAAAGTTTATGTTTTAAGTTTGCATCTTAAAGTTTGAACAATTCTTTGAACTACTAATTAGTTGTCACAATGGCTAATTAGTATCAGAACTTTGTCAATGTTCTGTCTTACTAGAAGCAATCTCAGAATTGTGACTATTTATTGCAATTGTGAGAAGCAAGATTTAAACTCAGAAATCTGAAAAAAAAAAAAGGTTATAATTGAGATTTAATTGAAAAATAATTATTTTGAAAAGTGCTATAAAAATGAACTTGAAAACTGGAATGGAAACGTTTTTTAAAAATCAGAATAATGAATTTAAATTTTGCATATCAAATCAGAATGTCAAGCTAAAGGATGAAATTTACTGTTTTTGTGGCAGGGTTTCTTATTCCAGTGCATTTAATGGTTCTATTTTATAAAAGGTCATATTTCCACGGTACACAAATTTGTTGGTTCAAAAATTCTGCTTCGCTCAACAAACAGCATTAACTGTGTTCAACTTTAATACAGGGGGAAGATATAAGCCGGAATGCCATAGCAGAAGGAATAGCACTTCATAGATAGATAGATGGATACTTTAATGATCCACAAGGGTCAGTTTTGTAATAGATTGCCAAAATTCCTCGTACAGGAAGTTTCAAAAAGGTTTGGCCCTTTTTAACTGTCTCACTGTCTTTATATCCTGATTTTAGGCCAGTCTGTGTCAGGTCAGTTACTGACCTGTTTTATAATAATCTGCTTGTAATGACCTAAAGATCATGCCCTTGTTTGGCATGTGTGTTTGTGTGCATGTGTCAACTCATGCATCATGTGTATGCCTGCATTTGTGCTTGTTTAAATATAAGAGTGTATGCTATGCATCCACCAACCAGAGGTATGATGTTACTCATCTACATTTCTTCATGATTTCTTTCTCTTTTATAATGATATTTTCTTCTATTTTCTTAGTTTACTATATTTTAAAGAGAATTTCATATCAAACATTGTATGTTTCTTTTTGCCAATGTCTGGCATTGTATTCTTTTCAACTGTAAAATAAGTTTGACCTACTGCATTTACGTCAAGTGTTTTATAGTGCCTAAACCATCTTCTTTTTAAGGTGGAATATTAAAAATTGGTAATTTGAAAAAAGGAGAAAAAAAAAATCAAATGGAGAATCAAACATTTAAAAAATACCTGTACATGAAAAAATAAATTATTAATTAAAAAAACACATTGACGAAAATTACTTTTGTCTTCATTGTATCTTTGAGCTTTTTAGAATGTTACATTTTAATTTTAATTTTAATTTTTTTTTTTTTTTAATTACCCAAGTGCTGTTTAGCGGAGAGATTTATTTCATCACATTTCTAAACAATAGTTTTAATAACTCATTTATAATAACCAATTTCTTTTGACTTTGCCATGATAACAATACATACTCTTTTACTGGTTATTTAGCAAGATACAAGTATTCAGCCTAATAATTTAATTAGGTTAAGTTAGGTTAATTATTCAAGTTATTGAATTACAGTGGTTTGTTCAATAGGCAAAAATATATTTCTTAAAGGGGTTGAGATTAATGACCTTAAAACTTGTTTACAATTGTGTGCATGTGCGTGTGTAAAATATCAGAAAAACCAAAGGGAATTCATAAAATGATGCACTTATTTTTTCCCCCCACATTTGCTACATTATGTTCAAATATTATACATATTTTTTACACAACCTAATTTATTCAAACAACTATAATTAAAACAAATAAATGAATAAATACAAATGGTTGTTGTAGGGGAGAGCGGGGCACAAAGTAACACTTTTTGGATTTGGCCAAATAATGAACAAAGTAATGGGGTTAGACAAACCATATTTTTTTTTACCAACAACACACAAGCCTCTTCTACAAATGAGCACTGGTTGTATGATCGCCGGACCTATGGTTTCTGTGCAGTATTGCCAAAAGTGCCAGGAGTAAAAATGTTACTATTTACCCCACCTGCGGGGCTAGTTGTAACAGACAGAGGGTTAGTTGTAACACCTGCTTATAAAGTCAGACAATTAATTTAAATTCAGTTTACTTTAAATAGTATATTTCCTCAGTACACAGCATGTTTATTTATTTATCTATTGGATTAACACATTTGGATTTATTTGCATTATTATCCATTATTATACAATGCCTTTATTTGCATTATTAGCAATAAAAATAAAAATTCTAATAAAAAAGATTTTCTATTAAAAAACATGTTTTATATGAAAAGTTCTCAACATTACACTCATAATTCCAAAAATATTTTGTTAGTTTAATTGGTGTCCAACAGTGTGGCTTATTTGTAACACCGTTACAACTAACCCCACTGTGCCGTGTTTTCCCCAATACTTTCACAAAATGTTTTAAAATAAAAAAATATTGATTATAATAAAAATAATTTTATGCTGCAAAAATGGTTTCTCCTGTGTTTCTCATCTAAATTTCAGCATGCCATGGTTAACCCCCCTGAGCAAATAGCCTACCTTAAAACTCAGTGTTACATTTTACCCTGCGTTACTTTGTGCCCCGCGCTCCCCTACCCCTGATCGCTATGGTAATTCGAATTGAAATACTCAGGGCCCTTTTGTTTGTTAGAAATAAAAATACACACATTTAGGAAGGGTCAAGATATTATAGTTATGTGGATTTTATATGAAAGTTATTAAATTACAAGATGTAAAAATTGTCAAAGTGACCATCTCGGTAGCTCTAGTGTTAATAAAACTAGGCAGACACATATATATGTTGAGTGCACATCGGTGGAAATAAATTTAACAGGGTGTCTTAACTTTAAAACACTCGTCAGTATCCCTGTATTGTCACTTTTGTCCAGCAGAAGGAGCTGTTTATTCACTCCGAGCTTGTGATTGGCGCGTTTCCACTTTGATTCCCTTTAACACACTGACCTAAAGAGAAGCCCTAAATCTCACATTAGAGGACTGCATAATCTCAAACTCAGTTTTGAAAGATTTTATCCTTAAAATTGATAAAATAAATACTAAACTTTTTGAACTGAGCTGCTTTTTTTGTTCAGGGATCATGCGATAATCCACAGCACTTTGAATGTAATCATTGGTGTTGTCATAAGGATTATCTAGAAATCTGTCATTACATTTAAATTCTAGTCATTTGTTTTTTATTGATATACAGAATATCTGGATTTCTGTCTATGATTAATTTTATTGAAGCTGATGAATCATTTTGGGCTGTTAATGAGCTGCAGGACAGGAAGCGCAACAACATCTGCAATATAGAGGTTACAAAATACTTGTTTTCCAGGTTGTTGTTTTTTTGTTTCTTAAATTCTTGAAGATGATTTATTTTGTGGTTTAAATACCTGATCTCATTAATCATCATTAATCAAGTGTGGCAGGGTTGTGCAAATGTGTGCATTACATGTGCATCAGAGAGCTGCTATCAAACAATAAAAACCATCATAAAAACATCTATGCATTTAAGGGTTATTTTGGGAGTTATGTTGATTTTAACTAATGAAAACCCTTTGAGTCTCTACTCATTTTTAGCCTTCTGTTGGTGACTTGTTAAAATCACTAAATCCTGATGGCATATGGCCCTGTGTCATAATTAAAATGTACTGATTGAAAGGGGGCGACGCGGTGGCGCAGTGGGTAGCACGTTCGCCTCACAGCAAGAAGGTTGCTGGTTCGAGCCTCGGCTGGGTCAGTTGGCATTTCTGTGTGGAGTTTGCATGTTCTCCCCGTGTTCGCGTGGGTTTCCTCCGGGTGCTCCGGTTTCCCCCACAAGTCCAAAGACATGCGGTATAGGTGAATTGGGTAAGCTAAAATTGTCCGTAGTGAATGAGTGTGTATGAATGTTTCCCAGTGATGGGTTGCAGCTGGAAGGGCATCCGCTGTGTAAAACATATGCTGGATAAGTTGGCGGTTCATCCCGCTGTGGCGACCCCAGGTTAATAAAGCGACTAAGCCGAAAAGAAAATGAATGAATGATTGAAAGGGTTAAAAATTACCATCTGGTTTGTAATGTTTTTGTAGTGGAAAGCATTAAAACGTCTGTGATGGTTTCTATTTTTTGTAATCGCTTTTAAATGTGTGCACGCTTTTTACTTTTGCTTTTCAGTTCGTGATCAGTTGCATCTGGGAGTGGCTTCACTGACCGCACATTTCATTAGAAAACAAAACTAAATGTGTCAGTGACGCTCCCACTGAGATTTATGTGGTGGTTAAACTGGTAACACCTGTAACAACAAAAAAAAGTGGTATTTCCATGGTATTTGCAGTAAAACTGTGTTTATGTATGGAATAACTAACAACAAGTCACTGATTTATTAGAAATTAATGCACAAATAATTATACCACAATACAGTGATACTGTGAAACTGTGGTATTTTTAAAATCAAAACAACATCTTAATTTACGTACTGCTTTCTCAGAATTCTAACATTACATTTCGTCTACTGAACTTTGACGATAAGCATGACTAATTTTCATTCTGCTCATACTTTTGCTTCAAATGAAACCTGTTGAGATAAAGAATCTTGTAAATCCATCTGTCTTTTATAACTAAAAATTGCAACATGTAAACTCATAGATAAATAGACACATGAGAGGGATAAAGTTTTATTTATATATATATATAATAGTAATATGTATTTGCTTGTGTTGTTTCAGTTTAAAGGTGCCCTATAAAGAAAATCTGGGCATACCAAGGCATAGTAGAATAATAAGAGATCAGTATATGGAAATGGCCATACGGTGAGTCTTATACTGATGATAAGCAACTTTTTGAGCAATGTCACTGGTCAACTTTAGGAAATGAGGCTATAAACAGTTTCCAGAGACACAAGGAAACTAACTAATTAGGGAAATGAGTCACAGATACAATATTGTTGCCTATTCTTAATAGAAAAGTAACCAAGCAACATCGCTTTACAAAATTGCCAGGCAACATTGCTCAAAAAGTTGCCCTGTTTATCATCAGTCTCAGATGCCACGGTTTCCTCGTTCTCATGTAAATTCCACGAGTGTAAAACCCCGGTGGACTATCTTAATACAAATACTGTTACGAGACACACGGGCCACATCCTCATTATTTGCATGTAAGCCTACTTTAGATCGTTCATCCTGACCTGACCAGTAACCACATCATCAAGAGAACGCAGTCTCATATGCAGCTCCGAGATCATTAATATGCACGGCTGCGTTTGAGAAGCCATAACTCAAACTCATATAGTTGTGAGAACATGGTGAACTTGATGAATTGTTTCATAAATTGTGTGTTCGCTATCGAGAAAAACTGTAATCATTCAATATTGTGTTGAGTTATGTATAATTTTGGATGTAAATGTATACATTTTTAGCTGCTGCACATAAATTAAGCAAATACATTTTCTCTGAAGCTTTAGTTTATTGTGTTAATCTGCATACAGATTTTTAAGAAATAAGAAAGAACATTAAGATGTCAATGAAGGTGGAGAAAAGAACTGTCATCAGACCTGACTTACATGGCATATTTTCTCAATGACAAAAGTTTGAGCAGCGTGAAGATGACTTGTGCTTATTGTCATGTAAATGGTATTTGAAATAAGTATGCAAATACCCTGTCAAAAAAAGTTTTCATCTATGACGGACGTGTCTTTTATCATTCGCTGGAGGCCTGGAGCACTGAATGAACGTTCAAGCACAGCTTGTTTGTCTTGTTTAATTCTTCAGTCCCTCAACCACACAAGTAAATTGCTCAATGTTAATACAACAAATACTGTACATTTTAAACTGTACAAACTAAATTACTTTATGGTATATTCATTGATAATAAATCATTAGATAACTTTTTATAGAATAATTAGTCTCAGTTCACCCAAAACTGTGAATCCTCTCATCATTTACTCACCTGACTTGTTTGATTTATTTATTTTTTGTTCTGTTCAAACTGGATAGCAGGAACCATTGACTTGCATAGTGTGCTTTTTTTGTAACTCTATATGTCAATAGTTACTGGTTTCCATTCATTAATTAATTTTCCTTCGGCTTAGTCCCTTATTTATCAGGGGTCACCACAGCAGAACGAACCGCCAACTATTCCGGCATATGTTTTGCACAGCAGATGGCCTTCCAGCCGCAACCCAGTACTGGGAAACACCCATACACTCTCTCATTCACATACACACACACACACACACACACACACACATACTACAGCCAATTTTGTTTACAGAATTCAGTTATAGCGCATGTCTTTAGACTGGGGGAAACCGGAGCACCCGGAGGAAACCCATGCCAACACGGGGAGAACATGCAAACTCCACACAGAAATGCCAACTGGTCCAGCTGGGACTCGAACCAGCGACCTTCTTGTGTGAGGAGACAGTGCTAACCACTGAGCCACTGTGCCGCCAATTACTGGTTTCCAGATTTCTTCAAAATATCTCTTTATAAAAGATATATAACTCAAATCAAAAGTGAGTAAATGACAAAAAAAGAATTGTCATCTATATCTATCTAGGGTCGTCTTTTGCTCTCTATTTTAGTCACGGTTAAGATATCCCTCAGGTAGATCAGGGGTGAAGTGTCCGGGTCCCAACATCTACCTACTGGTGCCTCACATTCTTGGGCCTCTTCTAATGGCATCACTAGTATCTGTCATTAAGAAACGTGGCTTTTCATATCACTGGTGCTGATGACACTCTTCTCTACTTCTTATTCCAACCCAATGATCTCACATTAGCTTCTTGTATCTCAGCATGTCTAACAGAAATTACTAGCTGAAAGAAAGACCAACAGTTTCAGCTCCGCCTTGTCAAGACAGAACTCTTGTGCCAATGATTTATCACAACTTCTCCATCAAGTTAGGAGCATCAACCATAATGCTCCTTTCTAACTCCCTTCTAACGTACCTACTGTATTATACATGGTAACTCCATGTTCAAGCTCTTGTTCTGTCTAGGCTGGACCTTATCAATGCTCTCTCAGCGGACCAGAATATGGCAACAACAGTGGTGTCAAAAAGAGCACACATATTACCCCTGTTCATCAGGTTGCACTGGCTGTCAATCATAGGTGCCCATCCTATGGGTGTTCCAGGTCTCAAGCATCCACAGAAAAGACAGAGCACCCATATATGTGCCAGATATGTGCAATTGCTATAGGTACATGATGTTTTTTGTAGGCCTCATGAATTTGTCAAGGGCAGCTCAGTGACAGAGAAAAAGACAACAACAACTGAAACAGCTGTAAATTGACAATGAGCACTTTAGAATGGTTTGCATTTTCATTTGCTCACAGAGAGCTGATATTTGTTTTAAAAAAGGAAAAATGCATATCACGAATTACAGCTTAATGGGTGTGCATAATATTTCTAATAGAAGATGCCAACATGTTTTATGTTAATGTCTTGTGATTAAGCTCTGTTAACTGAAGATCGAGAGCACTGTGAATTATTATATTGTTTGGATTTTAATTAATTGTTAATTGCTGTTTTTTTATTGTTATTTATGTAGAGGTGATTTTTAGAAAATGTGTATGTTTCTAGCTGACTTGAAGAATTTATTTTGTCTATTCAAAGAGTGATTGTGTTAAAAAGTTGTGATAGTTTCACTGATAATCAACTGATCAGTTCTGTCTATTCCTTTCAACTGAATGTACTATTACAATGGGTGTACCACTCCAAGGGCTGAAGGTGGAGGTAATTTATGCATTTACTGGAGGCAGTTATACTCGTGCCTTTAAAGAAACAATATGAGGTATTTCAAAGCAGTAATTTAAAAGCAGCTATAGTTAAGGATTATATATATAGACAAAGATCTTTTACAATTTTCTTCTTGCAAACATTGAGTTATTTTGTGTACTTCTATTTTAAATACAGTACATAAATGCAATTTTTATATTTTGAGGTGTATAACCTCAGAATTAGACAATTATGTATGCCCGCAGTGAAACATTTAGCTTTTACTTTGATTAATTGGATTTTTGTCTGTTTTAGGCTGTAAAGTAATTTGAAATCATTTGGTGTAGTGATGTAGACTGTAACATGGTAAAGATCTGTTTGGCTACTTTAGCCTATTTTTTGTTTTACTACTTTAGCTTATTTACATCAAAATAATTGCACACTTTAGAATGTTCAGTCCAAAAAATCCAACTCTCTAACCATTAGGCCATGGTGCCCCACTTTATGGTTTATGACTGAAGTGGTGAAGAGTTTTAGTTTAGCTAGATGGAATGAGTAAGCTATCTATAATAAACCACCAGAGTAACCTATTTTGCTCCTGAGTTGTGTTGTGGATGACAGTTGTTAAAGTCAGACCAGTGCTGCGTCCCAATTCGCATACTTATACAACGCCCTAAAAGTATGTATTTTTTTGTGAAGGAAGAATATATACTTTTGAGTGTGTAACAGAAGAGTATGCAAGCTTTGGGACAAGTTACTTCCTCATTAACAGATCGTTGTGTTGCTTAGTTAATAGACCTTTCAATCTTCCACACATCATCCACATTTCTTTCATATTTAATTTTCTACCTTATAAGAGAAGCAGCAGCAGGTTAATCTTTCATGCAGAGAAATCTCCTCAGGTCTTTGGATAATTATGCATTTAGACGTTAATGTCCAAACACTTCTTTATACAAGTTCAGTATTGTTGTTTCAGATTAAATATAACACAGAAAACGCAATTTAAATATTTTCCAGTTGGCTAGATATTAATTAACAGTCATACAAACATCTTTACCGAAGCCTCTCTACTTGATGGTTGGTCTCGCGCATCCATCATGTTTGTAGTTTATTTAAACTTTTCACCCACGTTTGTAGTTCTAATCGAAGTTACGTCCAACGCACAATGTACTGTGGGCAATATCAGCGATTTGAGTATGGATGATTCTACACTTAAAATTTTTACCAGAAATAGTAAGCCATCCGGGAACCTTTGGCATACTCTTTTCAACATACTATGGTTTGGGGCATACTAATTTATTTTCAAATACTATTTAGGACAGATAGTATGTGAATTGGGACGCAGCACAGGTTTTCCACCCACTCAAGCACCAAGATCACCGTCACCCGAAATCTAATTAGTCACGCACATGAACTTCATCACTGTCATTATCTCTGCACTTTCTGATCATTATCCAATCACTTTTACAACTCTGATTGCAGCGAAGCAAACAACAACCTTACGTCAAGCACGCTGGGCTCGTACACTATTTTCGCGCTCCTGCAATGCTTTTACTGAACTATATTTTGAGGACAGTCAACCACCTATTCCAAGTTCTATTACCTCATCAGTAGATATTAACAATTAAATTTTTCAATTCAACAAGAAATGTGCAGACATTCTGGATGTTATTGCACCCCGAAACATTATCCGATCAAAGAAACATCAGCATCCATGGATGAATGAGATAATTCAATTACAAAGGCAGCATTGTCGACGACTTGAACGAAAATGGAAGAGCGACAAACTTCAAATATCATTTGAGATGTTGCACGATTCACTTCGGAATTTTCAAAATTTAGTTAAAACTGCTAGGCACAAATTTTTTATCAGATATCATTGCTAAAAATTCAAACTTTTCTGAAGTGCTATTTTCCACTATCGATTCTGTCCTTAACCCTTCCAATCCTTATTTATCCGTTCTCAAATGGAATGTGACAAGTTTTTAAAATTCTTTTCTGATAAAATCCTTATTACTCGCTCTAATATGTTTAATAATTATGATCATAGTACATTAGATTTCTCCCTTTCAAATTCTAAATGGAGTGAATTTTCATTAATTTCCCCTCAGGAATGTAAATAAATTATATTAAAACTGAAACCTACCTAATCTTCCGACGATATTCTTCCTTCACGTTTTTTGAAACAGATCGTCCATACCATAAATCTTGACATTGTATCAATCATAAATAACAGCCTATCTTTAGGCACCGTTCCATCTTATTTTAAACATGCTACGGTCACACCTATTCTCAAAAACAACTCTCTCGACCCAAAAATATATGCAAATTATCCCTTTCAAGGGTTTTGAAATTACTATTCATACTTTTATTTCCACGCGGTTAGATTATTGTAATTCTTTATACATTGGTCTACCCTCATCTTCTATTTCTAAACTTCAAATGGTCCAAAATGCAGCTGCCCGTTTGCTCACGAGTAGCCACAAATATGACCATATCACACCAATATTGCGATCACTACATTGGTTGCCGGTTCATTTCTTAATAGACTATAAAATTTTACTCTTTGTTTATAAAACTTTGTATAACCTAGCGCCACTGTATCTTTCTGATCTGATTGGGCCCAAACCCAATCGCTTTGATCAAATTCCAACTGCCATCTATTGCAAACACCACAATCTCGTCTCAAATGCAGGGGGGATAGAGCCTTTGCAGTTGTGGGTCCAAAACTATGGAATAAGTTACCGTTAAAAATCAGAATAGCACCCACTCTATCTATTTT
>CAIGQV010019186.1:12899962-12913440 GCA_903798115.1 Danio jaintianensis | reverse complement strand
ACAGCAACCACAACTACAGCTCAATCCACAACAGCTGCTGGGGCTGCGACAACAACAACAACTTATGATGCCACATCGATTTCATCGGTATCGACTGTGGACTCATTCTCAACAATTAATGCAGAAACAATGACTACAGCACCTGATACTGCAACCTCAACTGTGCCTGAAACCATACCAGTTGCTGGAGAAACAACAACCCCTTATGATGCCACATACGCCTCAACTGTGGAGCAAATGTCAACAAATAATGAAGAGACATTGACCACAGCAGCTGATACAGCAACCACAACTATGGCTGAAAGCACAACAGCTGCAGAGGCAACAACATCTTCTGACGCCATATTTACCTCAACAGTATTCTCAACTGTTGAGTCAACCTTAATAAGTAATGCAGAAACAGTGACTTTGGCACCTGAAACAGCAACCACAACCATAGCTCAATTAAGAACAGCTGCTGGAGCAGCAACAACCACAACTTATGATGCTACATCCACCTCATCAATATCATCAACTGTAGAATTAACATCAACAACTACTGCAGACACAATGCCTCCAGCACCTGATACAGAAATCACAACTACAGCTAAATCCTTAACAGTTGCTGGAACAGGAACAACATCGACTTTTGATTCCACATCAATGGTATCCTCAACTGGGGTGTCAAATTCAAGAAGTGATACAGAAACAGCTACTACATCATCTGATACTACAACCAAAACTGCAGCTCAAACCACAACAGCTGCTGGGACAACAACAAGTTTTGATGCCACATCCACCTCACCAGTATTCTCAACTTTTGAGTCAACCTCTACAAGTAATGCAGAAACAATGACTACAGCACTTGATTTAGCAACAAGAACTATGGCTGACACCATAACAGCTGTTGGGGCAAAAACATCTTCTGATACCACATCCACCTTACCCATATTCTCAACTATTGAGTCAGCCCTTACAAGTAATTCAGAAACAATGACTTTGGCACCTGATACAGCAACAACTACTACACTTCAATCCACAACAGCTACTGGGGCATCAACAACAACAACTTTTGATGCCACATACACATCATTGGTATCCTCAACTGTGGAGACAACCTCAACAAGTAATGCAGAAACAATGACTTTAGCACCTGATAATGCAACCACAACTGCATCTGAAACTACAACAGCTGCTAGAGTAACAACCACAATTTATGATGCTACATCCACATCACCAATATCATTAACTGTAGAATTAACATCAACAACTAATGCAGACACAATGACTACAGCACCTGATACAGTTGCCACTTTCACCTCTTTGTTATCCTCAACTGTGGAGTCAGCCTCAACAACTAATGCAGGATCAATGACTACAACACCTGATACAGCAACCAGAACTACGTCTAAAACTGCAACAGCTGCTGGTGCAATAACAAAAACTTATGATGCCACATCCACCTCATCTGTATCCTCAGCTGTGGAGCAAATGTCAACAAATAATGATGAGACACTGACCACAGCAGCTGATACAGCAACCACAACTATGGCTGAAAGCACAACAGCTGCAGGGGCAACAGCATCTTCTGGTCCCATATTCACCTCAACGGTATTCTCAAATGTTGAGTCAATCCTTACTAGTAATGCAGAAACAGTGGCTTTGGCAACTGATACAGCAATCACAACTATAGCTCAATTAACAACAGCTACTGGGGCAGGAACAACGACAACTTATGATGCCACATCCACCTCATTGGTGTCCTCATCTGTGGAGTCAACCCCAACAAATACTTCAGAAACAATGACTACAGCACCTGATACAGCAACTAGAACTACGTCTGAATCCACAACAGCCACTGGGATAACAACGACATCTTATGATGTCTCATCCACCTCACCAGTGTTCTCAACTCTAGAATCAAAATCAAGAATTAATGCAGACACAATGACTTTAGCATCTGATACAGAAAGCACAACTACAGCTCAATCCACAACAACTGCTGGGGCAGCAACAACAACTTTTGATTCCACATCCACCTCATCTGTATCCTCAATTGTGGTGTCAACATCAAAAACTAATGTTGAAACAATGTCTACAGGACCTGATACAGCAACTACAATTACATCTCAAACCACAACAACAGCTGGGGCAACAACAACAACGTATGATGACACATCCACCTCACCAGTATCCTCAATTTTGGAATCAACGTCAATAACTAATGCCAACATAATGACTACAACATCTGACATTGCAATTACAACTACAGCTCAAGTCACAACAGCTGTAATTAATGCAGATACAGTGACTATAACACTTGATACAGTATCCACAAGTTTACCTCAAACCACAACAGTTGCTGGGGCAATGGCAACAACAATCACCTCACCGGTATCCTCAAATGTGGAATCAACATCAAACACTAATTTTGAAACAATGACTACAGAACCTGATACAGCAAGCACAACTGCAGCTCAAACCACAACAACAGAGGGGGCAACAACAACTTATGATGCAACATCCACTTCACCAGTATCCTTATTTGTGGATTCAACATCCGTAACTAATGCCAACACAATGACTACAGCACCTGACATATCATTAACAACTACAGCTCAATTCACAACAGGTGCTGGGGCAACAACAACTCTGCCTGCAAACACTTTTGGTGCAAGCAAAACTAATATGGACATTACAACTCCTCCAAAAATCTCAACTGCTGCACCAATATTAACATCCGATGAAGCATCCACAACTACACCTGAATCCTTTATAACTAATCATACAACATTGGCAATTTTGGCTGCCACACACACCTATACAGCATCCTCAACTTCAGAAACAATGTCAACAATTGATGCACCAACCACCACTATGCCTGAAACAGTAACAAATATTAGTGCAACAGCAGGTTTGCATACCACAACAACATTGTCAACATCCTCAGATATAGCATCAAAGTTAACAGATGCCGCAACTGCAACTATTCTTGTAAACAAAGCAACTGTTAGGGCAACAACAACTTTGGATGCCACAGCTACTTTTTCAGCATCCTCAAATGTAACTGAAATGTCAACAACTCATGCCGCAACCACAGCAATACCAGTAAATACAACTAATGGTGACACATCAACAGTTTTGGATGATACAACCTCAACAGAAGCACCAATTTCAACTACAGTTACAACTGAAACCACAACTTATAATGGAGGGACAACAATAATTTTGAATGCCACAATCAACCCTCCATCTGTATTTTCAACAACCATTAGTCCAACACTTTTGACTGAAGTAAGCAACCTTTCATCATCATTAAATGAAACTGAAATGTCGGCAACTAATGCATCAACTATAACTTTGCCTGAAACTACAACATACCTTCAAACAACAACTTCTGATAAAGCATTATCAGATTTTGCTGTAACAACAAGGCCTGAAACATCCTCATTTCCAACAACTAATACTGAAATCACAACAGAAATTGGTTTAATAACAATTTCTTCAACCGCACCTCAAGCTTCATCAACGATTGCTCCAAAATCAACAACAGATGTAGCCACCACTTCAGTGGAAACAGTCCCTCAAACAACATCTGTTCTTGAATTAAATTCAAATTTGTCTAACACGAGGACATCTCCAAAATCCTCAGCATTAACACCAATGTTGGCAACTGAATCCGCAACCACAACTATGTCTGAAACCACATCAGCTATTAGTGTGGCAACAGAAACTTTGGATACTAACACTACATTGGCTACAAATCCTCCAACAACTACTGTGGCAGAAACCATTTTTCTTTCTACAACTACTGGTGAGACATGTGCAACTACCTCTATTCAAATGACTACTTATACAAATACAGCACCAACCACTACAAAATGTATTGAGTCATTCTCATTGTTTGGTTTTTCTAATGATACATAAAACAACATATATGATATCTGCCATGTTCACAGTATAATTTAAAACGTTTCTGATGCAGTGATAATATTTGTGCTTCAGGCTTAAAGGGATAGTTCACCCAAAACATTTTATTCTGTCATCACGCTTCACTTATTACAAACCTGGTTGAGTTTCTTTCTTTTGTTGAAGTACAATGCTTTAGAGAATGACTTTGACTTCCATTGTATTTTTTGTTCCTACTGGAGATGATTAAGGAATAGTTCACCCAAAACTGAAAATTCTGTCATCAAATTTGATAGGTCTGACAATTAGTCTAACACAGTAGACTGCAGAGAAATTGAAATCTACAAGAAACCCTAACACACACTAAATACTAGGAGTGTAATGGTACACAGAAGTCATGGTTAGGTACATACCTGCAGTTTTGGGGTCACGGTTCAATACGGGTTTGATTTGATACAACAGGAATAAGCAACAAATCCCCAATGCTTGCTTGTTTATTTTGAACAGGCATACTTGTTGTGTCACAATCAGCTACAGAAATGAAAGTCTACTTGACAATCAAAAGTACAAAATAAATAGAATAATGAAAAATAAAATCAGGAGACTGCGTATTAAATTTTCAAAGGAACCCAACCCTCTCCTAAAACATCAGAAAAACAGTAAATCTGCATACGATTTACCAAGCTTCAAAACTGAAATCTCTTTTAATGAAAATGCTGTCTCTATGTCCATCCATAACAGCTGGTGCAGTGGACAACAACTGCTCAGTCTTATATCAGTGTATAGAGAAAGAACTCACATGCGCACGAAATGAGACAGAATCTGAGACATAGAATCTTTGATTGTGAAGTGATTGCGGCGATAATCAAACCACATAATAATGATCATTCAGCAAATAGCTACAGTTGTATGTTTCAAACAGACAAGGTAAAATTTAAATACTGCTATTTTAAATAATCTCCTCCCACATATTTTGCATCTGAAAGGGACACTCCATCAAAGTCACAGTGTCCATAGTGTTCATGCCTTTTTATCACAAATGTAGTAAATCCTGCTACATATTATTAATCAGGCCCTAACTATCTAAGTACAATTTCATCATGCAGTGATGCTTTCAATATATAAATGTACTGCTAATATTTTTTCATTAATCTCCTTTTTTCTTTCTTCCTTTTCTCTCTTTTTTTTTACTCTGCAGTAACAACTCCAGTTCCAGTAACTCTGAATCCAATAGAAACACCAACTGTGTAAGTGCAATTAATAAAGATAACAATTGGATTTTTGAAAATATATAGTTTTATTCATTTCATTGATAATACTCATCATTTTTATCTACCTCCCTTTCAGGATTGGGACAGTGGTTATTTACATCCAGCTCATATTCATCACACTGGGCCCCATACCAAGTGAGAGTACAATAATGAAGTTGGTTAACTCTTTACTGGACTCACGTTTCAGAACCAAACGAGATGTAAGAGCACAAAGCCTGAACACCCCTGTGAGCATTGTGAATGTTACTTATAAAAGTGAGTTTTCTCTCCTCCGTTTAGTCATCAGTGAACAAATCTACTTATTACAATAAAAGGATATCCCCATACAGCATCAGCTAATATGTATTATGTGCTTTATCTTTTTAAGAGATTTCTGACAGATCATATTCCCTGAATTTTGGATTTGAAATCGCCAATGTTTCCATGTCTGAGAAACTTGAACTCAGGAATGACACATATAGGGTAATCCAGGACGCTATAAATAAACTGGTGAGTTTGAGAAAAAGTATTATAAAAAATCTTGCTTTTTTTTTTAATAAGCTTTGATTTTGATTAAGTTAACTTCTGTTATCAACTTCAATTATTACTTCCTTAATTAATTTCCTTTCATGTTTGTTTCAGCTGAACCAAATCTTAAATAACCCCACAGCCACTCCATTTGTGTTCAAAAATGCCAATTTCACGTAAGATATAAACCTTCTTTATAGCAGACATGTGCACTGATTCCAAGCACATGAAGACTTTTTGAGGTGTTTATTTATCAATGTTGATTTCATTTTTCTTCCCAGGGGTAATTCCACCTCTATCCAGGCAAATGTGTACTATGTATTCTCAGAAAGTGACATCACACAACCCAGTGCCTTTATTAATGCCCTTCTTGTGGTTAACAAAGGTGTGTACTTCTGCTCTTAAATTTGATTATTATTAATAGCTTTATAAATTGTCTTAATTGAATTATTTTACACCTTGTCATCAACAGAGGCAGTTACCCCAACTACACCTCCAGCAACAACTGCCACCTATTACTCCATAGTGCTGAACACTACAGTCTCAAGCAACAGCACAAATGCAGCATGGGTTGTGGCCATAATTGTACCCTGTGCAATTGCTATCATCCTCGTGCCTTGCTGGATTCTACTTTGTGTAAGTTTTATAAAAATTAAAGAAGAAAATATGCATGTTATAATTCAAGTGATATTGGTAAAAGTGGGATAGGACGGTGGCTCAGTGGTTAGCACTGTCGCCTCACAGCAAGAAGGTTGCGGGTTCGAGTCCCAGCTGGGTCAGTTGGCATTTCTGTGTGGAGATTGCATGTTCTCCCCATGTTGTCGTGGGTTTGCCCCACAGTCCAAAGACATGCGCTATAGGTGAATTGAATAAACTAAATTGGCCGTAGTGTATGTGTGTGAATGAGAGTGTATGGGTGTTTCCCAGTACTGGGTTGCGGCTGCAAGGTCATTCGCTGTGTAAAACATATGCTGGATAAGTTGGCAATTCATTCCACTCTGGCGACCCCTGATGAATAAAGGGACTAAGCCGAAGGAAAATGAATGAATGAATGGTAAAAGTGATGTGATACCTGAAAGTTATGAAGGCTACTAAGGTTAATTCTAATCTAATAATGCTATCTCTTGGTTGTCAGTGTTTGCTCTGTGGTTGCTGTACATCAATAAGACGACGATGGAGCAGAAGAAGAGGCTCATACAATCTGCAATACACAACCCGAAACAGCCTCTTCTAGACAACTGGAGAATAATTTCAAGAAGAGGAATACATTGACAAAATTAATAACACTAATTACTTTTATTACTAATCCAAATTGTGATCTTTGAAATGTTATAATACACTATTTATTATTTCTTGTATCTGTATTGCTGGACAGACATGCTCCTAAATTTTGCTAAGTGTAATTTATTTTCAGAATTGTATTGTCCAGTGATAAAATGTATTTAATAAGTATGTAAGGTTCACTCTAAGTTTCCCCCAAATTAATTTATTTAACATTACTCATTTCATTTACTGGGGCTATGTGGACCATGTTTAACTTATTTACACTTTAACTTTATTTTTTAGATTAACTTTATTTCTATGTAACTCAAAGAAAAAATGATTGTGAGCTTAACAGATATATATGTAACAGCAGCAACATATGTACACAGCTTGACACAAATTTAATTTTTTCCGTATAATTGCATATCTTAATCACTTTTCTTAGAAATGATCACTTCTGTAAGTTTGCTAACAGCTGCTAAAAAGAAATTCAGTAAGAAAAGACAAACTTTTGTTTAAAAAAAGTTATCAAGTACCGTATGACCAAGTGATTAATGATAATCTAATGCACTATCTTAATAAAATCTTTCATTGTTGAACATTAATGTTTATTTTGATTGCATTTTTAACAATAATGAAAATGTTGAAAAATGTGTTACAAGCTATCACTTTGTTTCTTTAATGTTAGCAAACATTATGTCGAGAATCACTACTGTTGATGGTTAAAAAGAGCATTAAGAGAAATTAAATTGCTCACCTTTTCGAAGAAGAAAAGAAAAAAACAGAAAAGAAAAAGAAAGAGCTATGGACTCAAACGATGTTTCGTCAAAAATATATATTTGTTTTTGTCTGAATGAAATTGTTTTTTGGAACGCAAATGCTGAAATTACAGTGACAGACATGGAACTATTGAAAGGCAAACAACAACACAGTCCAACAACAGGGGGAAACGGTGAGTAGTGCAGGGCAGTTGTGGATAAGCGCTGAATGACTATGCAAGCAGGGAAGCTGCTGAGAAATAGAAGGTGGCGAAAACGTGAAGACGCACAGCAGAGGATCTCCGGTTCAGAACCGGTCTAGCAGCCGGGCGGAGGAAACCAGCAGCCATAGACTCACAGGTTGAGCAAAAACAAGACAAGACTTTCGAACAAGACAACACAAAACAGACGGAGAGATAAAATCAAAGCAAACAAACTAAGCAAAAAAATAAAAATAGAGCAAATATTACCAGACTGTAGAAAATACGAAAACGCTAAATGCAATAATATAGAAGAGCATGATGTCTAGAAACAACAGGAGATTATTCTTAATTGAAAAGAAACCAAAGAGCACGTCTACAAAAACAATTAAATGAAACCAAGTAGGCCTATGTAAAATAATCAAGAGACAATTAAAGAAACATTAAACAACACACACTGGGCTGCCAATAGCTCATGGGTGCCCTGAAGCGGAAAAACTACGTTGCAAATATCGGATTTAAAACCTTATAGCAGTATAGTAGCAGAGAAGACGCTTTTTCTCACTCCCACAGCTTAAAGAATGAAGTTTGTCCAGATTCTCCTCATATAATTGGTAGGGATTGACGTATTTTTCAGCTACACCCCCGCTGTTGCACTTGATTGACAAAACATCCTGCAACTTTACGCTGTGGAAATTTTAAAAACGGAAATACAAGTTGAGTAAAATGGACATCTAAAATGGACGGTTTTCTTTCAATACCTGATTTGTACGACGAAAAAAATTAACTCATAAAAAATTAGGCCTACGGTTGCATGGTTCCATGGAGAAACTTTTAAGCTTTTCATGACAAAATCTTTTTTTATGGTGCTGAACGTTTTTATTATCATTATGAGTAGGCCTAGCCTACTAATCAGAGTACATCAGTATTTTTTATTAGACTACATTTCAACAGTATCCTATAATAATTACAGTATGACTAAAAACTACAGCCTATATATATGTAAAAGTCTTCATACTGATGAACAATTTGTCTGACTTTATTCTGTGAGTACAGTATGCCAAATGACTAAAATCAATGAAATGGAACCACCTGATTTTATTATTATTTTTAATTATGAACCTATTATAAACCTATCCTTTACCAACACGAGACCGTTAACTCGGTTTCTTTTTATTAGTCACATTTTAGGTGAACTTTTTCAAACTGTCTGTATATCAAATGTTGAATTTTTTGTGTCACAATCTAATCCAGTTCTTGACCTCTGTCTCACTGTATTATCATTGAAGTGCAACCCAAGAAAGCTGGTCAGACTGGTTTATTTAATCTGCATTAAAATATGTTCTTCAAAAATTATGGAACCTCCCTTGTACTTGGTGCAGCCTAAGTTTGATATCATTTGCAAAGGATCAAATGATTTCAAACGTTTTTTAAGGCTGTATTACAACAGCTAAACTGATTAGTTTAGTGATTAAAATCTGAATTTTCCATTCCCCCAAATTCATTATAATATTCTGATTTCAAAACAGTTGCACTGCTTTTTTGAAAACTGATTTATTACCATTCAAACGTACAATAAATAAATAAATACAAATACGTTCATGTTTATCCATCGAATAGCCTACACTGTAAATTAACAAAAAGTGACACTAAATATATTTATAAGATATTATACACGAAATTATTTCAAACAAATGCATTTATTTTCTTTTTATCAACTGATCCCGACAAGTAAAAGGTTTCCACGAAAACATAAAGTCGAAATAAGTTATTCAACACAGATAATAATAATAAGAACCATTCTTAATGATTAGGCCTACACGTGAACAAATCATACGTTTCTAAACTTTTGACTGGTGCAGTAGTGTGAATATGAAGTAATAGAGTTATAAATTATTATAATGAATAATATAGCCATGAAAGCATGTGCACAAACAATGACAGTTTTAAAAGTGAACAAAGCATATTTCACTAAATAATATAAACATTTAGATATTTAAGTTTGCTAAAGGTACACATTTTCTTTTCCCCTTAATTTATAATGTTCTAACACATTCATTAAAGGTGAACAAATATTAAATGAAAAAAGCAAGTCTGTGATTCTGTCATGACTCATGCAGCAGATTCACTGGCTTTTGCTGCTGTTATACGCCATGTCACAATACTGCAAGTTTTATTGGCATGTGAACAGCAGTTTAAGTAATTATCATACTAATATGGCCAAATCGGATGTAATAAAAACCACAGAAAAGTTATTATTGGTAATTACAGGGGATTAGGTTATTGAAGTTGCAAGTCAGGTGAGATATCGGTATGGATTGTTGAAAAAGCCTTTAGTCTAAATAAAGATTATATAGTGATTTATTGTGTGCTTTGAACATTCCTAGACACGCCCATAACCAGTAACACTGAGTCTCACACACCCTAAATCTGTTATTATAAATATAACTCATTTTATAGCATTTTAGTATGTAGTTTTGCTGCTACTTTATTGATTTTTATTAACATCAGCAGATGCTGTGCACACTATTATTGATTAACTTAATTTAATTTAAATGTGATATAAAGGGGGGTTGGAGGGGACAATATTTACATCCCATTTGACATAATGATTTAATTGTGTTTATGATAATCATTTCACCTCCACTCAACTATCACATTTTGAAATCTCAGGATGATATTTTTGGCAGAGAGTTCATTGGAATTGAGCTGTGAAGAGGGGTTATATTATAACCCCTGTTATGAGGGGCTATAGTACACACCCTGCCATTTTAGTAACAGCCCATGACAGTCATATTTAAAAGATAAGTTGACTGTCAAATCCTTCATACTGTCAAGCAACTAAAATAGTAGTTATGGATACATGTATTTGCCCTTTTTCCCACCTTGGCCAAAATTATAACAATTCAACAATAATATTTTACTGCTTATTTTGTCATGTGTATTCAATAACATTGTATTTATTCTTGTTCATTGTTTTAAGGTTTTATTTTACTTATGCTTTACCCTGTATTGATTCATGTCATTTATTTTTATCTTACATCAGAATAGACATGTTAATAGTCACCAAAACACCTTTTATCACCATGACAGAAATGAATTCCTGTCATTCATCTTAGCAGTATTCTGCATTGTATTTACACCCTTCATTGTGGATTGGAAATAATAATACCATCAGTATGTTCCTCTGTATTGCGTACAGAAAGGGTTCGGTTGCCAAACTACACTTTTTACCACACCCAACAAACGTCAACCTGCAGTTGATATAGTATCACTCGAAATTTATCTTTTCAGTCTGTTACTTTTGAACTAAGACAAAACACATAGAGAACTGCAATACCATTTGGCATACATTGTTATGACTTTGAACAGCAGAAGGAGGTAGGCGAAAGATTACACATGAAATGATTGACATTATTTAACTTATTATACAATATAATACTTTAATAAATATATGTGAAATGTATATGTTTAAATAAGTCTGTGCATCTGCTTGTTTGATTTGTTGTCATTTTGTATCAGCTTTACATACATGTAAAACAAGGTTGTGCTCTATTTGGAAATGAATTAACAATATCTTTTAAATTGAAAATTATTTATTATATTGAAATTAAATTCAGCTAATGTCGATGTAAAGAAGCAGAAATTAAGTATAAGTAATTAAGTAAATAAAAATTCTAATTAAAAGTGAATTTTTTGAATGTTGGCTTTACAAGTCTAATTTGGAGGTTCTGAAAGTGTTTTAAAAAATGTAAATTTACAGGCTTAATGAACAGACAAAATTATAAAATGCCAGACAGACAAACAAATGGATTGGGATTTCAAATGTGTTATGAAACCTTGCGTTATAGTCTTTGCTCAGACCACTTTTGAAAAATTTACTGAACAACAAAGTGATTTATTCATATTGTGAATTGTATAATAAATTATATGCATATTGATAGCTTATTACCCTGTTTTTGTTCCCTAAATAACATGACCAACCCAGAATATCTATCGTTTCAAACAACAAATTAAAAAAAAAAAAATGTTACTCTGTTATACCTTTTAAATGTCAAAATGTGTTTTAGCAGAGCAGATCAAGGTTCCATAATGTAATTTGAAAGCATAAACTGAAATCATGCTTAAGTCATAGACTAGTGAACTGTTATTTAACTGATTTGTTAAAGTTTTAAAGTCTTGCAGTTTGACAAATTCCTTTTCCAATTCAAATCATAATTTTTCAGTTCAAGAACTTGCTGAGGTGTGGCCACTCAATTTAAAATGTGTGGGTTTGTTGGTATACGGATGTCAGAGTTTTTTTTTTATGTATTGACTGAGAAACTTTTGTGTGTGTGTGTGTGTGTGGTTTTTGTTTTTTTTAATGTGACATTGCACAAAAAAGTAACACTTTACATTAAAATTCCGTATTTTGTTAATGTTAGTTAATGTTAGAACAAAACACGGAACCTTAATATAAAGTGTTACCTTTTTTTTGTGCGGTGTCACATTACAAAAAAACAACAACAACAACAAAAAACGAATCACTCACAGTAGCTAACATGAACAAACAATGAACAACACATTTATTGCAGTATTTATTAATCGTTATATTTAATGAAAATACAGTCTTTCATTGTTAGTCCTTGTTAACTCACAGTGCATTAAATAACGTTAACAAGCACAAATTTGGAGTTTAATAATGCATTAGTAAATACTGAAATTAACATTTACTATGACCAATAAATGCTGTAAAAGTATTGTTCATTCTTATTTCGTGTTATTAAATAACATTAACTATTGGAACCTTACAGTTATTACAGTCCCGGTGTTTCTTTGTTTCTTGTGCCTCTTGTTTTGTTCCCCTGTGCTCACCCTGTTGCTCCCTAAGTTCAGTCACTGTGATCTTTGTGCCACACCCTCATTAATGCCCATTAAGGTGACCCTTGTTATTTGCCCCATTTACCTGCTCTGCTCCTTGTTACCTTGTTAAGTCCTGGTGTATAAAATCCCCTCTGTTTCAGTCAGTGTTTAATGTGTTTGTATGTGGATTTTCCTGGATCTCCAGCATTGTCCCGTGTTATTTCTTTTTATTTGTTTGGATTACTTAATCAATTTAGTAACTGCTTGTGAATCCACCTCTCACCTTTGTCTTGCACTGGCCTACACTCATTGTAACAGAACGATTGACCAAACATGGATCCAGTTGTTTGCCTTGTTCACCTGTGTCAGGGACCACATTAGTGTGTTTTGGAACATTTTACATTATTTCCTTCACTTTACACTGATTGATTTCTTCTGCCATGGATTCAATGCACCACTAAAAAATCCTAATCTGTGAGGGTCCTCAAATTTCATTATGCAATTCTGCAAATATGAATACTTTGCCCTTCTAATTAGTGTGTCCTTTGTCACTGTTGGTGTGGTGGCAGAGGAATTTCCCAAATATTATTATGGAGAGGACTGTACTGGGCCCTGAAGGCCAGGGGACGTACATATATGACCACACCATCCTAAATGATTGCCACACCCGTACTCCTGCCTCCTTCTTCTCGGTCCATTTCAGCATCAGCAACTAAGATAGCACCACTCCAGATCCATGATGGTAATCA
>CAIGQV010019186.1:12866574-12885292 GCA_903798115.1 Danio jaintianensis | reverse complement strand
AAGCAACCTCCTTGGCCTGACGTAGCTGAGTTTTACAGTGAACCATGTTTTGTCATTGTTTTATGTGAGTTGAGTCCTGGTAGGAATGCACATGTCTTCACAGAAACTGATATAAGATATTACAGTCTCTGTGAGCTCATCCAGATCGTTTGCAGCAGCTTCAAAAACACTCCAGTCAGTAAGGTCGAAACAGGCTTGTAGATCCCGCTCTGTTTTGTAAGTCCATCTTTTCACAGATCTTAATACAGGTTTGGCTGTTTTCAGTTTCTGCCTGTAGGTTGGTATGAATCAAACAATGGTCAGAGTGCCCCAAAGCTGCTCATTGGACAGAGCGGTATGCATCCTTTATTGTGTTTATTGTTCACTTATGCTTTTGAATTGTATTATGGGATCTTGATCTTTCTAGAACTTTTAACCTTGAAAAGTTCTAAAAAGTGACTTATTATTAACTATTTCCAATATTAAAAGTACTATGTTTACAGTCTTCTAATAGTATGTTGGGGAACTGTAGGGGAAATCAACATGAATTAAATAACTTATGAACTACAGCTACAGTTGATTTAAAAATGCTTGCTTTTTATTATTAAAGCTCATATCTTCTGGCAAGGCTGACAATAATACAATTTTAATAAAATATTACTTTTACTTCTTAATTTCACAATGATTCACATTCAGTGCATTTGAAGTATAGGGTTGGTTGCTGCTCAACTGGCCATACTGGTTCTGCAGTCTGTGACGGTACATGCAAGACAAATATGTACAACTTCAAAGCAAACAACAGACAGACCAAAAATTTATCTGTTTATTGATACACTGATTTTCATCATGTTTACACAGCACAAAACTCAATTGTTAAACCGCATTTCTGATTACACGACATCCTAAATATCATCCTGTGCAAGATGATATTTTTCCTTTGGGAATATCATCCACAAGACACCTCGTGAGCTCATGCAGGACCTACTAATAATTTTATCGTTTTTTTCATTATTGCCCTTATCTATTTTGTGCTTTGGATCTATGGATACCTGTAACAGTAAAAGCAGTGAACGGGGCTGATACTAACAGAGCTGTTTTCATGCTGTTTCATCTCTTTGTCTCTTTAATCCATAAAACATTCTCACAGACCATACTGTACCATTGCATGCATTTATTTTATGATAATCTCCTTTGTTCCAACTGATCTCTTACATTCATACCTGTCACTGCAGCTGGGTGCAGCACTGTGAAAGGGATGAAGGGAAAGAAATAGGACAGTACAGGAATAGATAGACAATGTAGTTGCCACTGAAAAAGGTAGGATGTTTGGAGGAACTGGGAAGCAGTGCAAAAGAGGACATTTAGTTGAGTCACAACAAATTAAACTGCATTCTTGTCATGAAAATGTGTCCTGAAATATTTTACACTTGAAAAAAAATAACAGACCACTTTTTTGGTATGGATTTTAGTAAAATGTTAAAGTATTTATGCCATTCTATGAAGATATTCATTTGCAAATCCCAGTGTTGACAGGAATGCCTTTAGAGTGGATTTTCTACATGACAGTATTCAAGTTTGGGCGTCACGGTGGCGCAGTGGGTAGCACGTTCGCCTCACAGCAAGAAGGTCGCTGGTTCGAGCCTCGGCTGGGTCAGTTGGTGTTTCTGTGTGGAGTTTGCATGTTCTCCCCGTGTTCGCGTGGGTTTCCTCCGGGTGCTCCGGTTTCCCCCACAGTCCAAAAACATGTGGTATAGGTGAATTGGGTAGGCTAAATTGTCCGTGGTCTATGTGTGTGAATGAGTGTGTTTCCCAGTGATGGGTTGCAGCTGGAAGGGCATCCGCTGCGTAAAACATATGCTGGATAAGTTGGCGGTTCATTCCGCTGTGGCGACCCCAGATTAATAAAGGGACTAAGCCGAAAAGAAAATGAATGAATGAGTATTCAAGTTTTTTAATCCCTTGGTTTAACTGGCTCTTTAAATTACATTTGATATTTGAGACGTGGTCTGCATCTCCTGCTGCATCAAATCACCTGCATATTAGTTGTTAACGTTGTATGACTCCTGTAAATGACATAATTATTCCTTCAAACACACACACACACACAAAAATCTCAATGATAATATTGGCCATGTATATTATCATACACACTCAGAAAATGTTGTACTAAACTGGGGCAGGACCGTTTTTAAATTATGCATTTGTATATAAAAAAGTCCATATTGGTATTTTTAAAGTATATTAGTAGTCAATAAACCCCTTGAAAAGGTGCCACCCCTGGTTAGATTATATAAGTAACTTTTTAAAAAATATAATAATACAATATTTGTATTTTCCCAAATTGAATACAGTACTATTGTAAGAAAATATCAGCAGTTGCTAGGTGCACTTTCAGTATCACTTTCGCTTGAAATGACAGTCTAATCCTGTTTTTATGAAATAAACCTACTCCTGAGGTTGTTGCTAGAATGGACACAACTGCGGTCGGAAGTTAACAAGAATCATTTATATAATTTGTTAAATTGTAATTTAATAGCATCTACCACAACCATCACAGTAATATAAAAACAGAAATTATACCAATTTCATATTATTTATTAAGTTACCCATTAATTTGTATTTTATTAACACCTACCCCAACCCCAATCCTAAACCTACTGTATGCATGATCCTGGATTAACATCTGTGTTTGTTCAAAAATGTAATCCATACCTATTCCCTATCCCTAAACCCAACCATAACTGTAAATTATTCCCAAAGTCAGAGGGGAATAATAGTTGGATAAGAATCATGTAGAAGTGCATAAACCTAACCATAAGCCTTGACTTAACATAAACGGTGAACGTATCCCTTAATTCTGATTGGCTGATTGGAATGTTGTTCCAGGATCAACATAGATGGTAATCCAGGAACATGTCCTACTTGGTGAAATCAGGTTGGCATCACAGTAATGTAAAAATATTAATTATTATTTTACAGTGTCACAAAAAATATGCTATATTGATGTGAGTATCCACAGCTGTATGCCATCTAGACTTTACCTGCTCCTGAGTTTGCAGACCTGTTGCTATGACGACGACTACTGGATGAATTTCAAAAAATGCAACCATATTGGATTGTGTTAAATCGTCAATAATCAAATGCATCTGCGTAATCCACAAATGAAAAACAGACCCCAGAAACAGAATTCAATGTTGAAGAGTTAGTTTACCTGAACAGAGCGAGAGAGAGAGAGATTTTTGATATATATGAATATGATATAAATGAATATGATATATTGAATAATAATATGATATATTGAATAATAATATGATATACTGAATAATAATAATAATATGATATATTATTTATTTAATTATTATGTGTATATATCTCTTTTTTGCTTTTTTTTTTACTGCTACTATTACTACTACTATTTACTGTGTTTACTGTTTTTTTTTTTAAATATATGTATGTTCTTTTATTATTTATGTAAACTTTATAAATGCTTTGGCAATACATTTGTAACATTTGTCATGCCAATAAAGCAATTATTGAATTAAATTGAATTGAGAGAGAGAGAGAGAGAGAGAGAGAGAGAGAGAGAAAATAAAATAAATGAAAGACTCGTTATTCTGGTATACTTCAGAACAGTCTCCACAAAAGACTTCAAAAGTGCACTTTGTCATAATTATAAATGTTTGTAGTGTAACAACTTACAAATATTGTCATTGTATCTTATTATGGAAAATATTTACAAGTAAAATGATATGATAAGCCAGCTAAAAATAACTTGGCTGTAAATATATCAACCAGCTTTGTTTGTATTTCGGACTTTAATTAGTCACTCTGGTGGGAGATCCACATTTTTTTAGACTGATGAATGCAGCCCCACCTTGATTTATAATAAGACGTTATGTTGCATCGCATTCAGATTACTCTTTATAAGAAGAATCTTGGTCCACCTCATTGTTTAGACATTTAAATTTATCCAAAATTATATATTTGTGCTGCCAACACCCTCTAATGCAAAATGTTGTGACTTAGATGTTGCTTAAACAAGATTCTTGTGTTACACTTTTAAATTTAAATGATGTTTTTTCCTGGTCTCCTTTTTTCCCTTATGCATTTGTGGTGATGAGCTTTTTTTTTGCCTTCTCATGTAATGACAGTATGACGTCCAAATTTTTCAACAAAGAAATGACGTACAGTAGAATATGATGCATGAAGGGCACCAACCCACTGTCCTTTATAAATGTAATAATCTAAGAAAACATTTAACAAATCTCTCATGTTCATAGTATTTATGAGGTGAACATCATATTCTAAAGTAGTATGGGCTTAGTGGGATTTTATTTATATTTTGCCTCTAACAAACAAGGGATTTATTCATTCATTCATTTTCTTTTCGGCTTAGTCCCTTTATTAATCTGGGGTCGCCACAGCGGAATGAACCGCCAACTTATCCAGCATATGTTTTACGCAGCGGATGCCCTTCCAGCTGCAACCCATCACTGGGAAACACCCATACACTCCCATTCACACTACGGACAATTTAGCTTACCCAATTCACCTATAGCGCAAGTCTTTGGACTTGTGGGGGAAACCGGAACACCCAAAGGAAACCCACACGAACATGGACAAGGGATTTATTGTGCTAATAATTATATATTTTTTAAATGTAGAATGGATGCTATTTTATTTCTTACTCTTGCCCTGGCAATTAAAATATGTTTATACCAGCTTTTCATTATTTTATTGTGCATTGTTTTAGAAAAGTAATGGCCAGTTAGAGTGTTTTAATCTATTACTCTTTCTATGTAACAATAAACAATAAAAACAAAATATTTGGAGTCTTATGGTAAAATATTTACGAGTCTTAGAGTTTTAGTTCCTTTGTGTGGATTGTGATTACAGTGGAGAAGTTCAAATCACTGAAGAAACTTCAGCCGATGATTTAAAAAAAAAAAAGGAAATTAGTATTGGAATCGGTCAATTTGCTTGTAAAATTTGGAATTGTACATATAATCTTACTTTATTTAAGCTAATTGCCAAGGAAATATTTTAGTTTAACTTTATGTACTAAAATAACTAAGACTAAAATAAAAATTGAATTAAAAACTATGAAGGCATGTTAAAAATAATAATTTATATTACTCGCATTAAATAAAAAATAAAAAAATCTAAAAATAAAAACGAATTAAAACAATTAAATCTGCAATAGTGTCTCATTCACTTGTTGAACTTGTTGTTTTTCATATAAAATAATTCAATCTTGACAATCTTGATTTGTTTTTTTAAATTTGTTTGGTACCATAGGTGAACGTGAGAACTGAAGATACGAGAATAACACAATGACATGCGTTGAAAACTATGCTTTTCAAAAAGGATCCCCGCCTTGCCCCTAAACTTATTCATTCTTTAATAATTGCAGCCTTTAAGTGAACTGTTTGCCATTGCTTCTTTGATTTGCAAAACAACTGCTTACACTCGAGTCTATGGCCTCAACATTTTTTCTAAACACTAGCAATTATTTACAGTCTGGTAATGCTAAATATATCATAGCAATATGTGAAAATGTGAATCAAAACATGGTATTTCATGGAATTGAGCAGTGTGAAGAGGCAAAATATAGTCATGCTTTTTCTTTTGACAAAATTAAAAAAAAAAACACAAGTGTATTTTGCCTGTACACATCATTTAATTTACATCACACTGTACAATACCATGAAAAGGCAGATCTTGGTATGGAAAAATAAATTCAGTGTATGGCTAGAGTGAAGAGATGACATGTCTGGTTTGATGTCAGAGCCATTAAAAATCACAACAAATAAAACTGTAAGCATAAAAGGGTGGAGCATAGTCTTCCAGTTAAAAAAAAAAAAAAGCTTAAAGATCAGGTATCATCAAAACAGTCAGGTGAATAGATGTAGGTTGACAGGCCAATTATTGGCTGTTTTGATGGTTCGGTCTGCGTCTGTGAGTCACTTTGGACCTGTTCTGTGTTACACCAGAAATTTCATGTAATGCAGTTTATTTTGAATGGCAGCCAGGTCAAGTTGCAGTGCATAAAGTGGCTGCAATGTGTGCTAACATGTTTTATTTTATTTTGCAGTCATTCATAATGCGAGTTTGATGAATGTTTTCTTCAGTTCTATTTATTTTAGTTTAGCTTGTGTTTATGAAACCAATCACGACTGTTTTGACAAGAGAAGTATCAGGGTTTTTTTTTTTGGTTCATGAAAAGATGATCCAAATGAAACACTCTGTTGTGATACAGGGCTTGCGTATTGTTAGATACCTAATAATACCAAAGGTGTGTCTGTGTGTACGCATGTGTCTATCAATGCGACAGAGATGTTGATGTGATAAGAGTTTGTGCGTGTTTGTAACATTCCACACCCAGCAGGAAATCAATACAATACAAAATGATTGTGAAAGAGGGGACAATTTGTGTTCTTGATAGACTGCTTGTTTGTGTGCAAGTACAACAGGTTCAGAATGTACTCACACCCTAAAGCAAATTGTCTAAAAGTATGAGAGGGAGGAAAAATAAATGTTTCAACCAAAATAAGTGTTGAGAGAGAGAAAAATGTGTTGTAAAAATGTTAAATATAAATATTTTATTGAGTAAGCTATCCCAAAAAGAGATAGTTTAAGAGGAAAAAGGAAGGAAAAAATCTGTACACCAAATCAAATGACACATTTAAAGAAATGGTGACACTTAAAGTTCCATACTTTATTCCAAGAATTATATTTTTAAGAACTAAATACATTCGTAAAAAATATTTAAGTAAATGGTAAAATGAACTAGTATTATTAAAAGTTGTAGACATTGATTGTTCATTGATGTTTACTTGTGTAGGTAACTAATGTTAACAAATAGATCTTTATTTGAAAGTGTTACACTGTAAAACTCAGAGGAGAACTAGTCGTGGCCAGCTGAGCCTGGTTTCTCTCGAGGTTTGCTCTTCACTTCCGTCAATGGGTGAAGTTTTGGTTCCTTGCCTGTCGCCTTTGGCTTGCTTGGCTGGTGTTGGAGTTGCTCTTTAGTGGATCAGTGCCTTCAACAGTGACATTTGCATTACACTGATCTAAATGAATCTGAACAGAAATTCAATAGTGACATTCATTCTAAACTGAACTGAAGCAGTTTTAATTAATCTAGAACTTTACCAGCATTACTCAAATCCCTGCCTGAATTGCTGGAATGCTGTTGTTGTTTTTTATTTGAAATTTTATGTCTCTTTATTCCTTAGTGTTTATTTATGTTAAGCTGCTTTGACACAATCTTCTAAAAAGCTCTATGTAAATAAAGCTTAATTTAATAGATTTTTTAAAATCCATTATTTAAAGGTTTCCATATTTTGTGATTCACAAGTGTTTTCTGTTTATTTACAGATATGAATTGCATTGTGGGACCTTGATCTCTGCTCTGTTGACTTTTGTCATTGAAAATTCAACTCTGCAGTTTAACAAAGTGACTTTTTGACATTTTAGTAGAGAAATAATATATATTAATATATGGCCATTAATATGTAGCTATTCAAAATGTCATGAAAAGATAACTTTTCCAAACTTTTCTACATTAAAAGCTGTTGGAGGAAAGATCAAGGATAATTAAATTCAAAAATATCGAAATATATGTTCATTTTAAACTGTTACAAGGAGACGTTCAGATGGATGATTGTGGGATTTGGTAAAATAATTGGTTTCAAACATCCCTGTCTTTGGGCCACCTGTGATGTTACCTCTGGTTTAACAGCTTTTAATATACTCATGATTTTTACATTAACACATCATAAACGATGTTTCATCTTTCTTATATCTTAATCATGTTATTTGCTGTTCCTCTTTATTTACGTAGGTGTACAGTCGTGGCCAAAAGTTTTGAGAATGACACAAATATTAGTTTTCACAAAGTTTGCTGCTAAACTGCTTTTAGATCTTTGTTTCACTTGTTTCTGTGAAGCACTTCATACGTTTCCAAGGCTTTTATCGACAATTACATGACATTTATGCAAAGAGTCAGTATTTGCAGTGTTGGCCCTTCTTTTTCAGGACCTCTGCAATTCGACTGGGCATGCTCTCAATCAACTTCTGGGCCAAATCCTGACTGATAGCAACCCATTTTTTCATAATTACTTCTTGAGTTTGTCAAAATTAGTGGGTTTTTGTTTGTCCACCCGCCTCTTGAGGATTGACCACAAGTCCTCAATGGGATTAAGAGCTGGGGAGTTTCCAGGCCATGGACCCAAAATGTCAACGTTTTGGTCCCCGAGCCACTTAGATATCACTTTTGCCTTATGGCACGGTGCTCCATCGTGCTGGAAAATGCATTGTTCTTCACCAAACTGTTGTTGGATTGTTGGAAGAAGTTGCTGTTGGAGGGTGTTTTGGTACCATTCTTTATTCATGGCTGTGTTTTTGGGCAAAATTGTGAGTGAGCCCACTCCCTTGGATGAGAAGCAACCCCACCTTTGCAGGTCACCATGGTTAACAATGGAAGAACAATGATTTCAAGCATCACCCTCCTTTTAACATGTCAAGTCTGCCATTCTAACCTAATCAGCCTGACATAATGATCTCCAGCCTTGTGCTCGTCAACATTCTCACCTGAGTTAACAAGATAATTACTGAAATGACCTCAGCAGGTCCTTTAATGACAGCAATGAAATGCAGTGGAAAGGATTAAGTTAATTTTCATGGCAAAAAAGGACTATGCAATTCATCTGATCACTCTTCATAACATTCTGGAGTATATGCAAATTGCTATTATAAAAACTTAAGCAGCAACTTTTCCAATTTCCAATATTTATGTCATTCTCAAAACTTTTGGCCACGACTGTATTATTAATATGTGCTATTTAGGTTTAGGTGTGCTGTCTGTGACATGATGTGCCGTCTGCTGAGAATTTGATGTTTCATGTTTAACTTTCTGTTTCTCATTTATTTTTAATCTTATACTTCCTTCATTTTTCATATTTGTAATTTTTCACATTACTAAAGCAATAAAATAGACATAAATAAAGCCACACTGCATGTAAAAGAAAGGTAACATGTCAATTGTGGTGTTCCCAATTTCTTAATCCAGTAATAACTAGTTGATTTTTCCAAACCAAAATAAAGCTGCTTTAGGTCAATTTGTGTCGAGTGATTTGGCCTCACAACTAGTTCATGTTAAAGATTTAGTTCACCCCAAAATAACAATTCTGGAAATGTTTGCACACCATCTTGTCATTGCAAAGCTATAAAACTTTTGTTCATCTTCAAAACACAGCTGAAGATATTTCAATGAAATTGGAATTTCTGCCCCTTTAATTGAAATTCTGCTTTTGAAATAAAATCCATGCAAATTAAATAGTTTAATCCATGTGTGGTGCAGAGACACAATGCCTTTATATTATAAATTTTGGATGTAAACCTTTACTATTAAATGGTTTTGTTTCAATTGAGTTCTGAGTATGATCAAATGTTTTATAGTTTTGTAACGACATGAGGGTGAATATGTATGATTACAGAATTTTCATTTCGGGGGTGAACTGTAACCAGAATGCAGGTCTTTTTAGATCTCTGTATGAGGTGACCACATTCATCCACAGCAACTGAAGGGACTATTTCCAGGGAACACATGCATTGTGCTTCCCATTTTAGCTATATAGTCGTACAATTTATACACAACTATATTACAATTTTTGTGCTTGTTGTGTCTTGCACTTTTATTCTGCCTCTTTTCTTTTTTTTCAGCCAGGACTCGAACCAAGGACCTTCTTGCTGTGATTCAACCATGTTCAACCATTGCCATCGTGCCACCACAAAACTAACCTAGCCTTCATATATCCCCAACGGTTCTACATCATTTTTAGTAGATGTCAGCTTTAAAAGAAAGAAAATGCCATATACTGCCCTAAATTATTAAGATAAAAGGAGTATGTCAAGTAGGACTTCTTACATTTACATAAAATTGATACATTTAGCCGGGGTTGTTGGGTGTTGCAGCAATCAGTAAGTAATGAGGGGGGGGGGGGGGTTGTTGCCATCGGTAAGTAAAGAGGGTAGGGCGGCAGGCCAGAGTCATGGTGGCAGGCCAGTCCGCCCCTGTTTGCTAACACTTTTTAGTTAACACTGCTTAAAAGAGCTCAAGCTGTTGAAACATCAGTTAACAAAACTTCAGTGAAGATGCTAGAATAGTTATCTTGATGGGTTTTGGTGGAAATTATGAAGTCTAGACTTTTGCTTGAATCTTGTCAAGCACATGCTTTGTAATAGAAAACCACAATGTTCAACAGTGCCAAAGGCTTTAGTCAGGTCTAAGCATATAGGACCAACAACTCCACCCTTGTTAAGTTTAAATTCAACCTCTAATTAGCTTGGGTCTAAAGCCGAACTTCAAGCTTTAGTTGTTCTCTAAAAGGATTACTGTTAGAATGAGTGGATTGTGCTGTCACATGCCTTCAGCTGACCTTCAACATAACAGGTGTTTTACTATGGGCCTATAGTTGTGTGGTTCTAATGGATACCATGCTTAATAAATAGGAAAACCCTGAATTTATAAAATGATTGAAGAATTTTTCTATCAAACCTGACCAACATTTACTAAATTGTTGCCAACAGTTAAATAAAATATTTACCCGATGGAGCTCTTTTTCAGTCTTAATGTTGCTTTTTGATTTAGATCTTCAATATATGAGATCTGAAATAAACGACTTAGGATTTTTGGAGTAAAGTAAATTGACTATTTCAGGATACAAATTACTACAAATTTGAGTTTTATTACAACATTATAATATTCTGATCTTCCACTCCTAGTAGCCTCACCAATTTGTGCATGCAGACATCATCTGAAGCTTGATGCCTGAAGCAGACTAATTTAGTTCATAACCTGCTCCACAACAGATTCTTGGAAATAATGCTAGCATAAGCCGGTCACCCCGGTTTTAAGAACAGAGGGTAAAAAGAGAACTCATGTACTAAGATCCTGCCTCTGTGCAGTGGCATATATATATATATATATATATCAGTATACAATAATATAATAGTATTGATAAAACATTTCACTATTTTACTGTATGTTTGGTTCAAATAAATTTATTCTTTGTCGAAGAGGCTTCTTTTAAAATGTTTTTACAGTTCATAGTTTGTCTTTGTACTGTATACATTGCCTTGCAAAAATATTTATACCCCCTGTTTTACTTTTTTTTTTGTTGCAGCCTTATGTTAAGCTGCTTAAAATTAAAATTTCCACATAAAACACAACAATGAAAAGACTAAAAGAATGTGATAAAAAAATGTACAGCTCGACTACTAACTGGGACTAAAAAGCATAAGCATACTACCCCACATTTCTAGCCTCGCTGTGCTGGCTCTCTGTTTTTTATTGTTTTTTATTTTGTTAATTGTATTTAAGATTTTACAGTAGTTGGTGCAATCTTACTTGACCAAGCTTTTACATGTTCACACACCTGTCAGAGCACTGAGGTTGTCCAATCAGATGCTCCTGGATGTTCAGAGGGCAAGTGTGAAATATAAATGTGTGCAAGCCCACTCATATGAGAAGTGCTTGACCTGTTGGTTCTTTCCAATCCTTAAGACACACCTGTATACTTTGGCGTTTATTTAGAGTAGACATTTTGATGCGACACAGTGTTTTTATTTTATTTTATAGATTTTTTGTTTTTTCTAAATAAAAAAAATTGAATTGAATAACTTTGTAAACTTAATTAAAAAAATGTTATTACATTCGTAAGAATACTATGCTAACTATGTTTTTTTTAACTATGTTAAATGCATAGTATGAAAACTTGAGCAAATGTTACTTAGGACCAGTGTTGGGGATAAAGCATAATATTACTTTTCATATAAAATCTAACCTCCAGCATAATCATGCTATTAAGCTTACTGAAATGTTGTTGACAATCGCTAAAAAATGTATTGCTTTAAAATGGAAAACAGACATCGATGTACCAATTGGACTATGGATCTCAGAAGTTTGCAACTGTATACCACTGGAGAAGATCACATATTCTTTGAGAGGAAAGGGTGAATTATTTTAAAAGATTTGGAATCCATTTTTGAATTATATTAAAAGTGTACCACATGATTTGATTTGACAAAATAGTTTTTCCCCATTGGTTTATACTGTATCTCCTCCCTTTTTATTTATTTATTTTTATATACTGTGTTTGTATGTTTTACTTTAGTTTGTTTGCTGCTTAGTTTCAATGTTCTGTATTGTTAACTTTTGAAAAAGCAAAAAAAATAATAATTTTACTTTTCCAAGTAACGAGTAAAGTAACGCATTACTTTAACAAATTAAGTAATAATATTTGAGTTACTTTTTAGATTAATTAATTTGCTTTTAAAAAATAAATTGCGGGCGTCACGGTGGCGCAGTGGGTAGCACGTTCGCCTTACAGCAAGAAGGTCGCTGGTTCGAGCCTCGGCTGGGTCAGTTGGCGTTTCTGTGTGGAGTTTGCATGTTCTCCCCGTGTTCGCGTGGGTTTCCTCCGGGTGCTCCGGTTTCCCCCACAAGTCCAAAGACATGCGCTATAGTTGAATTGGGTAGGCTAAATTGTCCGTAGTGTATGAGTGTGAATGAGTCTGTATGGAAGTTTCCCAGTGATGGGTTGCAGCTGGAAGGGCATCCGCTGCGTAAAACATATGCTGGATAAGTTGGCGGTTCATTCCGCTGTGGCGACCCCAGATTAATAAAGGGACTAAGCCGAAAAGAAAATTAATGAATGAATGAATGAAAATAAATTGCTGAATTAAAATTAGGGTAATCACGTTGAATCACACTCAATGAGAGAATGAGCTCCCTGCGGGAACAGACAGAAACCAAGATGGCAGAGCCTTACATTTCTGTGATGAAAGTATTCTCATTATTTTGAACACATGGAAGAAAAGGGGATTATAGTCTCAATGGACAGTGATTTTACTGAACTAATAAGACAAAATTTATTAGTTTTTTTTAAAGGTACATGAAGGGCTAAGTTATACAGTGTGTCTATTTAAAAAAAAAAAAAGAAAAATACCCTGCAAGTTCTGAAAGAGATCAAGCCACAGGCAGGTATCAAAAAGTAACTTAAAAGTAACGTAACAGTATACTTTTCATAAAAAGTAACTAAATAACGAGTAAGTAGTTACTTTTTTGGAGAGTAACTCAATATTGTAATGCATTACTTTCAAAAGTAACTTTCCCCAACACTGCTTAGGACCATTCCACTTTCAAAGAATCGTTCTTGAAGTAAATTTCACTCAAAATGTAAATTTACTTTCCATTTACTCAACCACAAGTGATTATTGAGCTTATTCTTCAATGCGGAAGTGCGCTCATTTTTGTGATTGTTTTAGAACTTCCGATTCAGCTGCCTATGGGAGAAATGACTAGGAATAATAAACGGCAGAAAACGGTCAAACTACTTGCTCTACAAACAAGTGTTTGCATGACTATACAGACAAAGTAGAATAATATAATAGGAAAATATCAGTTTGCAACAACAAGCAGCATAACAAGCTGTTTTTAACGTCTAAAAATGAATAGTGAATGAGACAGGAAGTCTCGAGTCAAAAAGATTCAAATGGCTATACTCACTCGTACGCGAAGAATAAGGTGAATAAACCTTTAGACATTTTGTCTTCTGAAAAATAACACAAAAGAAGAATGTTGGAAATGGTTAGCCACGGACATCTAAAGTAGGAAAAGGAAAAAAAGAAGAAACAATTAATCAAATAGGTGGAGGCTGAGTAAATGAATGCAGAATTGTAATTTTTGGGTAAGTTATTCTTTTAACTAGAAGTAATTTCAATTGATTGGACATGGTTTGGAAAGACACACCTGTCTATGAGGTCTATCAGCTGAAAATATATGTCACATACCACAAAAACTAGTTTGATGGTTCGATGACCCGGAGGCCTCCATAATCCTGAACAGTATATGATACCTTTAGTGTGTTAAATGGGATAGCTTTCATATTTTTGTGACTGTTTATGTATAAACCCATGTAACAAATAAAAATACTTGAAATTAAAAGAGGACCTTAATCACTTTCAGAATGTGAAAAACATGTTTCTGTAGCCTGATTCATCTCAATTTCAAGCATGCTGTGTAGGAATCCAGGCACCACTCATCATCTGCAATATACCACCACACTGGTGCTGGAGGACATGGGATGTTCAGCTACAGAGAATGGAGGAGTCATTAGGGTAGAGGGAAAGCTCAAATATATAAAATCAAGTGCTTAGGTAAGCAGACTTCTTCTACAAACATTTGTGAAAGAATAGGTTACTCAGGAGCACAGTGAATTCATTTGCAGTACAATAATAGCTTGCCACCTGTGCAATAAGACCATTCATGAAATTTCTCCACTACTAAATATTTCAGTCAACTGTTGATTGTTAGTGGTTTTCTAAGGTGAAGAATAACGTTTTTTTCTGTCTGGCAATTCCGATGAACAATTCTGGGTTTGACAATTGCCAGGAGAATGGTACTTGCCTGACTGCATTGTGACAAGTGTCATCTGTTTATGGTGTTGAGTTGTTTTTCAGGGTTTGGGCATGGCCCCTTAATTCCAGTGAAAGGAACTCCTAATGCTTTAGCAAAGACATTTTGGACAATTTCATGCTCTCAACTTTATGAGAAAAACAGTTTGGGGATGGCCAGTGCATAAGGCAAGGTAAATAAAGGCATGGATGAGTGAGTTTGATGTGGAAAAACCTAACTGGTCTGACAAGAATCCTGACCTCAACCTAATAGATCACCTCTGGGATAAATTAGAGCAGAGACTGCAAGCCAAGTCTTGTTTTCCAACATGAAAAATTAAGTTGTTATAGCTGCAAACTGTTGAACTGTTCTGATGAACAGGCCCCTACACAGTGTGCATTGCTTCCTACTCCCTTCTGCTTTATTGCTCTCTACCTGAGCATGAGAAATCTTTATTTCACTTTAGACCGTTCATTCACATATATTCACAACAGCACTGCCTGCACCATCTTCTGCTTACTACTGCTTACTGATTAATGTGATAAAATATACCTCTGTAAATAAATGCAATACAAATTCACATAACACATAGTGCTCCCTTTAAACTGAAATTGTGTGTGTACATATAGGAACAGTTAATTTCTGGTATCTTTGTTAGGAAAATAAGCAATATTTAAAAAAAAAACTATTTTAAATGCACACAACATTTAAAAAAAAGAAAAAAATTTCAGAACAAAACTATTTCTTCAAGCCAAAGTCTGTTTAATCTGACCTCATTTGGCACTGTAGGACTATCATGAAGTTTTCTGAAATCATGTGCTGTAACAATGTCTGTTTCATTATTTTTCATCAATAGATTGAGCCTGTCATCGTTCTTTTTCTGTTCAGGTGATTCCATACTGCCTCTATATTATTGAGGTCTGGACTCTTTGGAGGCCATTTCATGACATTTAGTATTTTATCAGCTGTTTTTTCTCTACAAATATATTTAATTGTAATGAAGAAAATGAGAAATAATCATATATGGTTATGGTTTTATATTATACCATCACTAAAATAACTGATGTAACGTTTTTGTACACTACTATTTGTACAATATACAAATCAATATTTGTAAATATAATATTTTAACAAAAAAATTGTTTTGTATATTTTTGTTTTATGTACAGTATGTGTATATATTAATACAGTATATACATAATAAATATGTAAATATGATTTATCAAAATATTGATGATTAAACAAAAAAATTCCGGACACATTAAAGGCTTCCTATATCAAGGAATCCTAAAGAATAAAATGTTAAAACTGAAAAAGGTGTTTTCATTGCACTGATACTTTGAATATTAATGGGTGAGCACCAATAATAATTGATTTATAGCAGCAAATTATTTCTGAAGAATCATGTGACACTGAAGACTAGAGAAATTAATAAATGCTTTTTCTTTTTACTTATTCAAGTAGAAAAGAGGTATTTAAAATTGAAATCAAATAAATGAAGCCTTGCTGAGCAGAGGCAATGTCTTATTAAAATATTAAAGAAACCCTATTTTTTTTTCCCAATTTTTCATGGGTATACGTATATTTCTTCAAATACATGGACAAATTAGATTTAGACCCTGACCATCAAAATAAATGATTTTTTATTATTATTATTTTTAAAGGTTTATATTTGTACATCTGTCAGTGAAGGATCCAGTCAGGGTTGTTCTTTTTTGTAATGTGACAAAATGTGTGTGTATGGATGTTTCCCAGTCATGGGTTCCGGCTGGTAGGGCATCCGCTGCGTAAAACATATGCTGGATAAGTTGGCGGTTCATTCTGCTGTGGCGACCCCAGATTAATAAAGGGACTAAGCCGAAAAGAAAATGAATGAATGAATCATAATAGGATTTGATGTAATTCTACACTGTAACTTGCACTTAGGTAATTCTACACTGTTCTTACAGCGTTCAAGTATTATAATAATAATAATATAATATAATAACAATATAACCGGTAAAACACTTGTGATGGATTCCTTGAATCTGTCAAAATACTAATTTCCACCTGCAATATGTAATTGACACTTGCTTCAAGTTGTGGTAAGTTTTTTTAAAGATAATTATTCATTTGAACTTTTCTCTCTAATATATAGAAACTGATCCACTGCCAGAGAAAATGATTTTGTGCTGTTTTAGTTTGATTAAAAGTCAGGACATTTAAATATATAACTATTTGATGTTTTATTGTTCACAAAATAACTCAAAATACCTGTGCATTTACTGTAATATTAAATGTTCTACATCAGATGTTGCGATTTCATAATTGTATTTTAGATTTATTTTAGGTTTATGATGAGGTGCAACCGTTTCAGGACATAAAGACATTTTAACGTAGTTGAGCTTGAGGGTACACCCTTTATTGTTGACGGAATAGTGAGTAACATCGTAAATCTGATGCTGTAGTGCAGGCTACAGGGATTCGTCACCAAATTACACCTGTTATGCTACCACACCTCGCAAACGTCAACGCACCTATGATATATGCTGGCCCAAATGTTTTCTCTTTAGTATCTACATTTTGACCCAAAACGCATCACATAGAGCATTGCAAGGATTATCTCAAGGGATATCGTTTGTTATTTATGGTTATGACTTTGAAGAGCAGGAGGAGGTAGGTCACTAAATGAAAGAATGAACTAGTTGGGAAAAAGAACTGGTGAATTTACACGTAATTTTGTAATCTGTCTTCTGTTATATTTTGTTGTTCTGTTAACCCTGTTAATATTATATCAGGCTTTTTAGTGTGTCAGGGTTAGAAAACAGCTATAATTATTTTTCACTTCATTGTTCCGTTGCACGCATAAGCGGAAAGCCTTTTCTTTTTTCCAAAATATATATCAAATATAACACGTTTGATTCCGATTTTGCAAGGCATAACGTTAGCGCGCTCATAAAATCGATGAAATTTGTATAAATAAATCCTGACTGAGTGCAGAAAATGTAATTCTGCAGTACATTAGCTAGTATGAACAGCAATAAGTAGGCAAATAGCCTAGAGTTTTAGAATAGTTAACGTTATTAGTAAAAACAAAAAACCCATATTCACATATGTTCAAGTCAATCTTAATTGATAAAAGCTGTAGAAGTATTTTAATTTCTGGTTCATGATAACAAAGTTGGGCAATGTTAACAAGTAAAAGCTCTGTCTAGCCTAACGAACTTTTTTCGTGACTTGATTTTTTTCCCCTTTGATTGTACTGCTACACCGAAATATGTTTCTGACCCTATTAAACGTCAGGCCCACTCTAATAAACATCATTATTTTTTTATTGATAGAAAAAAAAAATCACATGTTAGTATTAAGCTATATTTGTAAAGCACTAAAGTTACTCTGTATTTTTAAAGTGCTATATCACTTTAATAATATTTAAATATTATTTTCATTAGTATAAAGTATTTGTTTTATTAATATTAGTATTATCGGCATCTGTTTTATACAGGCTGTTAATTACTATTTTTTTGTGTGTGTCTGGTCTTACATCTTGCAAACTCTGTTAAGATTTAAAAACAAACACATATTATAAATAACCAACAGCACATGCCAGTTAGGTACTTACTTATTTATTCATTCATTCGTTTGTTGTGAACTGGTAGCAAAATTATAGGGCTCTAACAACAGTTAGCGGAATACATAAAAATTCAAGTCACAGTGAAAATGAAAAAATACATAAAGAAGTGAAAAACACTTCAAAATCAGCAGAAGCAATAAAGACCAAGTTCCAGGGAAATGTGTTCACAATCTTCTATGATGCCGTTAGGTGTAGCATAACAATGAATTAATGGTATATCATTCATATTTTTTTGTAAATATTAAATTAATGATGGGCTGTACGGTGGAGCAGTGGGTAGCACGTTCGCCTCACAGCAAGAAGGTCGCTGGTTCGAGCCTCGGCTGGGTCAGTTGGCGTTTCTGTGTGGAGTTTGCATGTTCTCCCTGTGTTCACGTGGGTTTCCTCCAGGTGCTCTGGTTTCCCCCACAAGTCCAAAGATATGTGGTACAGGTGAATTGGGTAGGCTAAATTGTCAGTAGTGAATGAGTGTGTATGGATGTTTCCCAGTGATGGGTTGCAGCTGGAAGGGCATCCGCTGCGTAAAACATATGCTGGATAAGTTGGCGGTTCATTCCGGTGTGGTGACCCCATATTAATAAAGGGACTAAGCTGAAAAGAAAATTAATGAATGAATGGATTAATGATCTGTATCTGTGTTTTTTTTCTTAATTATTTCTTGACAT
>CAIGQV010019186.1:12776340-12826574 GCA_903798115.1 Danio jaintianensis | reverse complement strand
CCAACCAGTCAGCTTCCTAAATGAACTTCGTTTACTGACAGGTTTGTCAACTTTTTTGACTTGTGGTCATTTAACATTTTTATTTTTTTCTTCGTTGTAAATGAGAAGTGCTTTACATTTCTATTTCTATTTGTGATTTTAGTAGTGACAACTACACCGGCCAGTTCTACGGTGACTTCTGCAATGCCAATGTAAGGTTTTGTCAGATACTAATGAATAAGGTTACATTTCAAACCCGTAACCTTCAACAATATTCATCACAAGTGGTGCTCTTTACAGATCTGGTTCAGCGGTGGTCACAAGCAGGCTGTTGTTCGACTCCTCATCTCCAGTCCCCAGTGAAGCTCTGGTCCTCAGTGCTGTCAACACTCTTCTCAACTCCAGAGAACCACAGCTCGATCAATCAGTGAAAATTGTGAATGTCACCTATGAGAGTAAGTTTTAGATTTTGCATTATGAAACTTTCAAGTACTGATTAGTGAAAGATTTAACTGAAATAATTGATTGCTTCTTTGCCAACAGAACTCTCAGACACCTCATATGCCATCATCTTTACATTTGATCTGCCTAATATCAGCATTCCTGAAGACCCTGTACTCAAAAACAAGAGCTACAATCAAGTAGAGAGTAATGTCAATAATGCAGTAAGCATTCTCCATTAATGAATAAAGCATTTTGAGCCCAATGTAAATCTTGTCCAGAGTTTGATAACTGGTTTGGTTTTCTCCTGCAGCTGAATACTCTTCTGAATGAACCTACCAGTGCACCTTTACAGCCCAAATCATCAAACTTCATGTAAGACACATCTAGATTTAAGTTTTTTCTTTATCTTGGCTTTTTAAGGCAATCCAAAAAAATTAATCAAAGGTTTTAGTCATTTTCATATACAATAATTTCAATATAGGCTCAAGTCCCTAAACAATATCTTCTTTTTTCCTACAGGAGCACATCTAACCACGTTGACGGCATTGTGGAATACACCTTCCAGGATAAAGATGCCATCCAACCAGTCAGCTTCCTAAATGAGCTTAATTTGCAGACAGGTTTGTGAAAACTGACAATTAATTAGATTTCTCTGTATTGCCACATTTTAAGTGTTTTAATCCACCAAATACTGTATTTGCGAGCCTCCTCCGATTATAATTACATTATTTTTTACAGTTTTAACGACAACCAGCAGTTTGGCATTAACCACAACTACTCCACCAACTTTGTAAGTACAAAATTTCTAGTCCTTTAATTTTTTATTGTCTTTATGTATTTTAATCTATATTATTATCATCTTCACAGGCTTGGCAAAGTGCTTATATACATTCGCCTTGTGTTTGTCACACTGGGCCCCTTACCAGATCCTGATAATATCCTTAAGGTGGCCAACTCTCTGCTAAACTCAAGTCTCTCAACTAAACAAGCAAGCAGAGCGCAAACCCTGAGTGATCCTGTGAGCTTTGTTAACGTAACATTTACAAGTGAGTATTTCTCCAGTCATATGGCTTATTTTAGTAGTGAATGTTCTTTCAAAGGACAAAATCTAATAAATCAATGATTTTTAAGTACCTGCATATAACCGCACAACTATTTGTTTCTATTTTAGAAATTAATGACACAGCGTATGGTCTTAACTTTGGATTTGAAATCAGCAATGTGTCCATGTCTCAAAATGTTAAATTCAGGAATGGAACTTACCTGGTAGTTCAAAACTCTATAAATGGACTGGTGAGTTGGACACATTTTGATACAGAGACCTTTAAAAAAAAAAAAAAACCTGACCTGAATTTTTCTTTATTCAACTTACATGAATCTCAACATTAATACACATATTAATCATACTTTTTTGCTGCACTTTTCAGCTGAACAAGATTTTGAGTAATAACTCAGCTCCTGTGATTAATTTCCAACCAGCTGATTTCACGTAAGTTCTGACTGTTGAGCCATTATGTTCTAATGACCTTAAAACTGTGTTGTTAGCTGGGGTAGTATATGAGTTGGTCATTTTAAATAGTTATTGACTCTCTCATTGAATATTTTAATCTCCCCACAGAGGTAATTCCACTGTGATTCAGGCCAATGTGGAGTATGTTTACTCAGAACGTGATGTCACACAGCCCAACATCTTTGTCCAACAGCTTCTCCAAATTAACACAGGTATTGCCACATTCACATCTGCTGCATTTTACCCTGTAATGCTGAACACAGTGGCTTTTTAGTGGATTGATGTATTTTACATAATGTAAAGTATTGGTGAAAAGGCCTAAATAACATTATTTTTGCAGCTAAATGCAAATGCATGTGTATGAGTTTCCCTTTCAGACATAAAATTTATGTTAGGAGAGTTTTTAAATAAATCATGCAACCTGATTTAAACTATTTTAAAATGTCATTCTTCTAAATCATGTTTTTTCTTTTAAATAATGAATACTTTGGATGTACATCTACATGCTCGTGTAAGGCTGAAATCTATTTTCTTGACCCTAAAATCAATTTTGAAACATATTTTTGGTAACTGAAGGATACAATTAAATATAGAGTTTGGCTATTTGTCGCCACAGCAAAATGAACCGCCAACTATTCCAGCATATGTTTTTTACACAGCGGATGCCCTTCCAGCCGCAACCCAGCACTGGGAAACACTCATAAACACTCTTTCACACACTTATACACTACGGCCAATTTAGTTTATTCAATTCACATACCGCATGTCTTTGGACTGTGGGGGGAACCGGAGCACCCCGAGGAAACCCACGTGAACACGGGAACATACAAACTCCACATAGAAATGCTAACTGGCCCAACCGGCACTCGAACCAGCGAGCTTCTTGCTGTGAGGCGACAGTGATAACCACTGAGCCACCATGCCGCCTATTAACAACCAAAAAAGCTAGTAGATTGCCAGCACCTAAAAATGTTTGCAGCATTATGCTAATTAGTGGTGTATTTGTTGATCATCATGGTAAGGTGTTCCTTAATTTGTTTAACTTTCCACTTCTATATGTTCTTTTATAAGATTGTGATTTCATGCTAACTTGCCTGTTTAGCAATTCTGCCCCAAACTGATAGTCAAATGTTACATTTACGTTTCTTTAAGATGTCATGTTTTAAATGCATTGTTTCACAATTACTGTAATTCAGAGTCTGAGACTCCTCCATTAATTATTCTTTCTTCTTACAGAGAGTAGTCTGACAACCACAGCTTCAGCTCCTACAACTACCACAACTCCATCTTCGACTTCACTAACGACCACGTAAGGCTAATGAGTCCACTAAGTTGTTTTATAAAGGCCAGTAGTGTCCATTTTCTGTGCTCACATTTCTTTGTGTTTTTGTTCTTTTCAGGATCAAAAGTGTGATTATTAACATTCGTCTTGAGTTTATCACACTGGGCTCAGTACCAAGTGAGAGTGATGTCCTACAGCTGGTTAAATCTGTGCTGGCCTCAAATCTTACGACTACCTCTAGGATAGCAACAACTGTGAAGGACCCTGTAATATTGGACAATGTCATCTATTCAAGTAAGTGTATTTTGTCGCTCCCTTTTTGTTGCAAATACTTTTGAATGCAAAAAAACTTTAACTGTAGTAATTGTGTAGGCCTGTTATAAGCTTTTGTGAAAATCTATTTTAAGACTAATAGATTATAAAAATGTTGACAACCAATTACTATCACAGAACTAAATATTTCTTCTTTGTATTTTCAAGAAATCAACGACACGGCCTATGCACTCTTCTTCACATTTAAAATCAGTCAAGTACCTGTGACAGAGACACAAACAGCTATAGTCTATAGTCAAATACAAGACAAGATCAATGGACTTGTGAGTTGGAAAACCTTGAAAAATGTGGTTCAAAAATTGAAACTGTTTTTTTTTTTTTAAATCACACTAACCTATTCTCTATCTTTCATTCAGATAAAGCAGATCCTACAGAGCCCCTCTTCGTTTGTGCTAGTTCCAGCCTCTTTCACGTGAGTTCTTCTGATACACTTCACTGTGTTGAGTAAAAATATTTCTTAGGGTACATATCCATGAAAACATTGTACTAAAAATACGATAAAAATAAGATATTTGTGTATATACATTAGATCAGTCAGTACCAAATCCAAAACTAATCTAACAAAATTACTTAAGATCACGCTAAATAAATTGTACACCCCAAATAATATGTTAGGGGAAAATATTAAATACAATTTTGATAAAGAAGAAAAATCAAGAGAAGCATACAAATATTTTATTTAACTTAGTTTAAAGGTGCCATATACTGCATTCATTCAGTAAGTTTGTTTTGTGATATAGTATCTATATAGTAGGTATGTGCCTTAGGTAAGCTAAAAAAAAATCCACAGAAACGATATACTCTGAAATAAACACGTGCATAATATTTTGACAAGTAGATGTCTTGTTAAATCTTTTTAACTTAACTGATGGAGATATTTATTTAACTTAGATTGAGTGAATGAGCTATCTAATATAAATCACCAGAGTATCCTATTTTGGGATAAAATTCTCATTAAACTAGACAAAAAAGACTGGCAGAGATGTATTGTGTTGTATTTGGAAGCTATATGCATATATGTAAATGGAAACACGGACAGAATTTAATATCAACCTCTGCATAAACATATGACTTTAATAAAGTGTATTGAGATTGTCTCACTTCAGAGAAATTGAGGTAAGAGTTGAGTGATAAGACACAATGTAGAAACGTGCATTAAACACACAAATTTCACAATAAACATGATAAATGAACAAAAGCTACACTTAAACATACCGTATGCCTCCTCCGGTGGAGCTGAATACATTTGTAATCTGCACATCCCGCATTTTGCGTTCTGAGGAGCTCTAAAACGATGGCTGTTTGAGTCGTTGCTTAGTAACGCATAGTAAACAAACTGGTGCTGTATTTGCGGCGCCTCCCGTTTTCAAAATACGAGTCCCACATACAGAGTAAGTTTAATATAAACTTTAATACACTTATAAAATAAGCAAGGGAAATGATTGTTGTTGTAATCTTAAAATGCTCAAAATCCTGATGACGGCTCGAACGGCTGCCGTGTGGCTCGGAGGATGAAAAAGGGCTAAACATATATAGGACAACCTTATAACTTTAAATTCCCCTGAGACATTAGCTGCTATGAATCGAAACAGACAATGGATGTGGCAAAAAAAAGTGGTTCGCTTTATTTACAATAATAAAGAGAAGAAAGAAAAAATAATAATAATCATTCCACCTGATAGAGGGAAGGAAAATAAGAGGTGCTTTTGCCTTTTTCTGTTTAATAAAATGGATCAAAATATATTGTTTATAAATTCTGAGAATTAAAAATATTCATTTTCTAAGGGGGTATACTCATTTATGCTGTGCACTTTATATAGGTGCATTATATAGTGCCAGAAACTGCAGATGAAATTTAGCTTTGTAGCTCGCTAATTCTGAGGCAGTTCTTTGATTGTCCATTGTCCCTGTCAGATAAAGAATAATTTTCAGATTTTTGTGTTTTCAGGTCTCTAAAGCACACGTGCAGTAAAGCACAAACTGCATAAAACATTTTCTGTACCCTGAATGGTTTTAGCTGACATCAGCATTTTTCAGTGTTGTTTTTCATGCGTCAATAAATAAATTTATATAATTTCATTCATTCATTATCTTTTCGGCTTAGTCCCTTTATTAATCAGGGGTCGCCACAGCGGAATGAACCGCCAACTTATCCAGCATATGTTTTACGCAGCGGATGCCCTTCCAGCTGCAACCCATCACTGGGACACATCCATACACACTCATTCACACACATAGACTACGGACAATTTAGCCTACCCAATTCACCTGTACCGCATGTCTTTGGACTTGTGGGGGAAACCGGAGCACCCGGAGGAAACCCACGCAAACACGGGGAGAACATGCAAACTCCACACAGAAACGCCAACTGACCCAGCCGAGGCTCGAACCAGCGACCTTCTTGCTGTGAGGCGAACATGCTACCCACTGCGCCACCGTGCAGCCATTTATATAATTTATAATTTTTTTGTTTCTGTTTTAATCTCTCCACAGGGATGTTCTTCCTACAGTGATTGAGGCCAATGTTACATATTTGTTCACACCACAAGACAGCAATGGCTCTGCGGGTGTTTTAGTCAGCAGTCTTTACTTACCTTTCACCACACCAACTCCAACCCTCTTCAACACTACAGCAGCAGGCAACAGCACAAATGCAGCATGGGTTGTGGCTATCATTGTACCCTGTGCTATTGTCATTATGCTTGTACCTTGTTGGATTCTCCTTTGCGTAAGTATTATGATGACACAATGTCAAATATTTGCATTGCTGAAGAGATTAATAACAAAATGTGTTTTCCTTAATCTGCCTTTTAAATGTGGTTTATAATTGGGTGTTATGATTATGTACAGCTAATTACAAGTATTTAACACTTATTCAAACTGTTTATGTCCTCAGTGTTTGCTGTGTGGTTGCTGTGCAGCAATCAGAAGACGTTGGCACAGGAGACAGTCGTACAATGTACAGTACACAACTCGAAACAGCCTCTTCTAATGAGTTCAGAGATATTTAATGACCAAAACCGGACTGAACAACAATCAGAAATCATAATTTAATCTTTGGATTTTGGGAATTCAGTATGTGATTTTTTTGCTGCCTTTATGAATGTACTTTTATAAACTATTTATTTTATTCTGCCTGTATTATTAGACAGATAGGATCTGCATAAAATGTTCCTAAATGTGATGCTTTCTTACTTTCTCTGTAGTGTAGATGAAATTGTATTGTTATTTATTTTTATTTATTTATAATAATCTGCAGAGTTTACAGTAACTGTTCATCATCTTAAGAAACTTTCTATGACAAAACACTTTTAATAGGGAGAAAGGTAGGATATTTTTAAATGAAAATATTTATTTATTCATACTCCATGCACTTTATAGATGTCAAAAATGCAATAAAAAGCCAAATGCAAAATTATATCAATATACAATGTTTGTGTTTCTGTTCATAACATCACTATAAAGGCTGCTTATGATTGTCATTACTCTTGTACATCAAAGTATACATCATTGATGCTCAAAGTTTTGCTTAGTTGTTCCATTAAATTTGAACTTATTGGTTAAAGGCAAGGGGTGAACAGGGTAAAAATTAACATCTTTATAAAACATGTTAAGGCAAGTGTGCCTAGGGTCAATTGCATACTTGGCACACTTAAAAAAAAAATATATTTTTTCTGCTTGTTCAAACTACTTATTTATAATGAGCTGAATCAACACAACTCCTGAGGATTTTTGTGGGATAACTTAATTGTTTTATGCTCAATCAACATAAATTTGTAAAAACATTTAAGTTAACTTAATAGATTTATGTTGACAACATGAAGGAATTGTGTGGAACCCTGCATTTTTTTACAGTAAATTTGTATTGCATAGACCTATTTGGTTGACAGTATATTGCTAGTAGGCTATATGCTGAATTGAATCATAGAAGTTTATGACTTATGACACGCTTTTACATAAAAATGCTGGAACCTTTTGTGCTGGTCAGGATCAGCATATGACTAGCAAAGGACCAGCATAAACCAGCAAGCCAGCATCAAAACATACCAGCATATACTGCTTTCTTTTCAGCAGGGACATCAGAAAATACTTGCCAACAACCAGAATATAAATACATTTTCACCAGGTTTTAGGAATTATATGCTGTGTAAACCTATCAAATAATACAAAGCTTTAAATATATATGTAAACCTGCAAATCATGGTGTATAAGAAAAATAAATAAATGCATTAATTAATAAAAATAAGGGGGGGAAAACACATTCAATAAGAACATGCATTAAAAAAAAACAAAAGGACCAAAATCCAAAATGTTTATTTTTATTCTTTATATTTTATATATTTATTTTTAAAATTTATTAGTAAATAAATAAAAATGAAAAAGTGATTGCTGGTTAAAATCTACAGAGGCAGAAAGATTGTTCATTCATTCATTTTCTCTTCGGTTTAGTCCCTTTATTAATCTGGGGTCGCCACAGCAGAATGAACCGCCAACTTATTCAGCACAGGTTTTACGCAGCGGATGCCCTTCCAGCCGCAACCCATCACTAAGAAACATCCATGCACACACATACACTACTGACAAATTAGCTTACATCCGAAGGAAACCCACGCGAACAAGGAGAACATGCACTCCAAACAGAAACGCCAACTGACCCAGCCGAGGCTCGAACCAGCGACCTTCTTGCAGTGAGGCGATCGTGCTACCCACTGCGCCACCGTGACGCCCCCCAGAAAGATTATATGCAAATAAAAAAAAAAAACACTTTATATAAATTGTGATTATCTAGTGTCTTCACTTTAAACAGCGAAAAGTCCGTTTTTAGTCGCGAAATTATTAAAACGATTAAAAAGTCTTGAAATTATTTAAAAATAAGCAGAATATTCACTTAATTGTGATATAGTGCTAAAGTAAAATTTGTTAATATGGTTAATCTTCAAAAAATATGAGTTTTATTTTTATTTTTGTTATTTAAATCCCGACGACTAGAAAATAGCTTAGTTGAATGAGAACTTTTATATTAAAATCGCACAGGCGGATGTTGTTGACACACGGGTATAGCAGCTTCCCGTACACACACACACACACACACACACACATTCATTTGGCCGGATCTGTTTTAGCACAATGGCGAATATTATAACGTTCCAAACGCAAATCGCATCAGTTATTGAAGTTCTCGCAAACGCCGCTGTGGCAGAAATCTGCAAACTTGTTGAAGACAGCTATGCTGATTTACAGCTGGAAATATCTCAAACGCAAAAGGAAAATAACCTGCTTAAGAAGAAATTAAAAATGATAGAAATCCGGGATTCGTTTTATCGAAGAGCAAATAAACTGAGGAACGAGTCAACTGCCTTCAACAAAACTAGTATTCGCCACAAACAGTCAGGTAAAGGTGGTAATGGTCTTGTAGACTAGTAAGTCACTACTGACTTGTTTCGAACCAACTCTAATAACATTAAACGCAATGATAATAACGTGCTTATTACTCGTGGTGAAGGAAGACATTGTGTTTTTCTTTTCTTCAGGACGAATCAGCGTAAAAGTGTCTTCTGTGTGTTCTGGTGCTAATGATGATGAAGAAGGATCTGCTCGCTCTTCAAACGCCTCAGTTTTACAACACCAAAGACTTGACCAGGTCTGCATAATCAATGAATGGGATAGATTATATGCAGTCAAATTATTTATGTGTACATGTCCTCTTAGCAATTTATTTATGATCAGTTTCTGTGGACTTATTAGCTGTGGGTTTGAGTAAAATTTTAATATTAGTTTTTTTTAATGGTTTCATATCATTTAAAAAAAAAAAAAATTCATTTTTAGACACCAGTGTTTTACTTCCAAAGAGTTTATAAATCAGTATTTGGTGATATAACACTGATTTTCCGTCACAAAAAAATAAAACATTTGTTATCCGGACCTCCAAAAAAGAAATACAAATAACAATAAAAAAAAATCTAAATGACAATGTTTTTAATCGAAATTTAATTTATCCCCCCCCCCCCAGCCCCCAAAAACTGTATAAATATCTTTTTGTTTAGGAAACTTGATTCCAATATTATTTTGGCTACATTCTGTTTAGTATCCTCAATATCTCACAACCACTCAGAATGCAGGTAGTAACAGCGGCAGCTGCAAAAACACAAGCGGACTATTATCAGTTTAAATTAAATTGGAAATATTGTTGAGCAACTGGGCGTCACTGTGGCGCAGTGGGTAGCACAATCGCCTCACAGCAAGAAGGTGTGCTGGTTCGAGCCTCGGCTGGGTCAGTTGGCATTTCTGTGTGGAGTTCACGTGGGTTTCCTCCGGGTGCTCCGGTTTCCCCCACAAGTCCAAAGACATGCGCTATAGGTGAATTGGGTAGGCTAAATTGTCCGTAGTGTATGTGTGTGAATGAGAGTGTATGGATGTTTCCCAGTGATGGGTTGCAGCTGGAAGCTGCTGCGTAAAACATATGCTGGATAAGTTGGCGATTCATTCTGCTGTGGCGACCTCAGATTAATAAAGGGACTAAGCCGAAAAGAAAATGAATGAATGAATGAATGTTGAGGAACTTATAGGCTTAATGACTAATGATAGTAATAACAAGCAAATAATTTGTATTATTATTATTTGTTTGTTTGTATAATAATTTGTATATCACATTTAAAAACAACTGGAGTTAGCCAAAGTGATTTCTAAAACAATGTTCTAACAGCAAAATTTTAATATGTCTCGTAGAAACTTTTAAAATGATCTGGATAACTGTTGGCATTAGGCAGCCAATACAGAAAATTAAGCCTACTGTATATTAAGACTGTATATAAGGCCTATATCAGTTGAACAATAATTGAATCATTTTTCTCTGCACTCATGTTAACATCTTGCTTATTATCAGTCTGTAGGGGATGAAGAGCCTGATGTTCTCATTATTAAAGAGGAGAGACCTGAAAACACGAGGTGTGAACAGTCAGAAAGAGAAAAACAGACTGCACAGAATCGTGAGTACGGGAGGTGTATGTAATGGGGACTGTCATATAGCTTAATACATCTCTGCTGTGTGTGTTTTGTCCTTTGTGTGTTATTTTGAGGTCAGACATTTAAATAGTTGTTGTTCATGTGGTTTTAGACAATGTATCAAAATAATAATCATTTTTAACGAGTTGCTAATAATATGTGGAACAATACGTGAATTTTATAAATAAATTGTATATTACTAGTTTATTACATATATTGTTTTTTCTTTTTTTTTAGATAGATAGATAGATAGATAGATAGATAGATAGATAGATAGATAGATAGATAGATAAACAATTAAAAAACATGAAAAAACCTACACATAGTAGAAAGTAATTTTTTTTATTTAATGCTTTCTAAAACAAATCATAAATGACAATTGACAATGGAATAAATATTTTAAAATGCTTGATTTCAATGTACTATAGCATAAACGTATATGTATTTAAATTTTTTTACATTGTATTGCTATATTTTATTTATTATTTTTTTGTATTTCGTACATATTTTTTCATATTTGCATTACTGGTACATCCGTCCTGCAGATAAAGATGAAGACCTGAGCGGAAGTGCAGGGGTTTGTGTAACAGGTCACAGAGAGAACTTCATTGACCAGAACACAGTCCAGCACTGCCTTCAAGCGGTAGAAATCTGCTTTCCTCAATCTCTGAGCTCATTTAAGAACTAATGATGTATCCAGAATTCTGACTGTGTTTTGCTTTGAATCAGCCTGTAGCAGATGATGAGTCGGATGTTATTATTATTAAAGAGGAGAGACCCGACAACATGAGATGTGAACGCTCTGAAAGAGAATTAGATGCTACAGATAATAGTGAGTATGATTAATTTTATGCTTGTTTGTTTATTCCTAAATTATTCCTCATGAATTATTTTTCCTCAAAGTCTGTGTGAACCAAAAATTGCTGAGACTTTTATTTCAGTATGTTGATGCACTTCCGACTGAAATGTAAAATTGAGTAGGGGGCGGGGCTTTCTTTTTGCGCATAATTCCCTCATAGCAAACTTTGTTGAGAATATTGTGGCTGAAGCTGTCCAAACCCAGAAGCAAATGCTCAGACTTTGAAAATTACCAAAACAAACTTTTTTTTTCACAGTGTATTAACTTGCACGGATTAATTGTTGACCTAAAGAATAACAATGTGCACTAGCAAAATAAACAGTGTAAATTTTGATTTCACACTGACTTTGAAGTATGAAGTTTATAACCCATTGAGCTTTGTTATTAGTTGTTTTTTTATCCAGCAACATGGATTTGACATGTAAGGACCAACAGATGAATCCATATAAGTGATTAGAATAATATAACATGCATGTATGGTATAAATGGTGTTGTTCATTTATTTTAATAGTTTACCAAAAATATTTAAATATGACAAACTTTGAATGGATATTGAGATTTAGAATTAGAATTAGAACACTAGAATATTTTTCCTGTGTTATTACTACTTTTTGTTTTCTACTTTTTCTTTGTAAGATGGCACGCAGTACGGGAATGCAGGAGTGTTTGTACCAGTCCACAGAGAGAGCTTCATAGACCAGGACACAATCCAGCACTGCCATCAAGAGGTAGGGATGACATACTAGAACATAACTGTATTAGTTTACATATGAGGCTCATGACAGACAAACCACTTTTCTCAAGCAGTGACAATTTCAATGTACTCAGAAGTTTAAAAAAAATGTATCTATCTATAGTAAACCTGCTTATGTTGCGGTCTGGTATATCCATATTTAATGACAATTAAATCAGTACCACTTATAAAAAGGTTTTATTTGCTAATATTACAATACTTTATATTGAGACCAATCAACTGTTGTGTACAAACATTTAAATGTATAGTTTGATATTCTTTTTTTTTTTTTTTTTTTAATAAATCCATATAATTATATCTGTAATTAGTTTCTGTAGTTTCATCAATAATTACAGAGTTGACTCCTCGCCTCCACACCTCAGCAGCAGAGTAATTTTGCATGTAAATTTGACATAAAAGGATAGTTCGCCCAAAACTGAAAATATTTCACCATTTGCTCACCCTTCATTTTTTCAAAACCTATTTGAGTTTCTTTCTTCTTTTTAAATGCTAGTAGCTGGCACCCATTCACTTTCATGACGATTTTTTGTCCTACTATGGAAGTCGATGGGTGCCAGCAACCAGCATTCTTCAAAATATGTTTTCTTTTTCAGCAGAAGAAAGGAATTCGTAAAGGTTTAAAACCATATTAGGGAGAAGATAATTTTCATTTTTGGGTGAACTAACCCTTTAACATAGTTAAACAATTTTTAGTCTAATTAAATAGTAATAAAACTCACCTAATATTAAGTGAGCCCACACTGTGTAACTAAGTTACCTACAACTCCTTTATTATAAACAAAACTCCTAAAGCATATATTAATGTAATTTACTGTCGCATTTTATTTTACATTCACCATGTTACAGTGTAATTTTAACATATAAACATACTACTTAATATGGGGTTGTTTTTAGTGTTTGTATTAGGGTTATTGTGTATAATTATTTATAGTTTACTGATATTACTATAGTAAGTACATGTAACAAAGAGTGATATAAGGTGTAAGTTAGTGTAATTTACCAAACAAATTATTAAAAATCTAAAGTTGCTTCTGTTAAAAAGAATGGATGTAACACAAACTGTTGAATTCTCATTAAATAATGTTAATGATACAATTAACATTTGAATCAGATTCAGTAAATCAGATTTTGGCAGTTGTTCTGCTAAATGTGTTCTTATGTGTATTTAAAACAATAAAATTCATGTCGTGTCAATCATTTGTTTCTGTGGCAGTCCGATGCAATGCAGCCTGATCTCCTTCAAGATGAAAATACAGAAGTCAATGATATAGGTGAAGACACACATTTACTCAATGGTAATTCTTTAATTTTTTTAGTTATTCACTTGCATGTTTCAAAGATCGCTTGATGTGACATGCATGATGTTGGGTGTAAGTGACCTAATTACTAGATTTGTTCATTTTTTTCTTGCTTGCTAATTTCTTCCAAAATTAAAGGTTTTGTTTTGTTCTCCCAAAACTCAAAATTCTGTCATCGTTTACTCACCCATTACTTGTTCCAAACCTGTTTGACTTTTTTTTAATCTGTTGAACACAAAAAAAGATATTTTGTAGAAAGAAACCTTTCATAGAATTGGTTTTTTTCCTACAATGAAAGTCCATGGTTACAGGTTTTTAGGTTTCTTGAAAATAGGTTTTTAGTGTTCAACAGAATAAAGAAACTCATAAAGGTTTGGAACCACTTCAGGGTGAGTAAATAAAAAATATTTGGAATGAAATGTCCCTTTAAAGTCACACTGTCAAAGTTGCACTGTTAATTAAAAAAAACAATGCAGGTTGCATTGCGAGACTAAAATATGTGGTAAATAAAAACTGATGTGACTCATCATCATTAATCTAAATTTGTTCCTGCTTTGTGCATGTTTTGTTTGCTTAATGTTCACTTTATTTGTTTCAAATAAGATTAAAATGATTTATAAAATGTGAACTGTATTGCTGAAGATATAGTAAGCGTGTCATATTTAAAAATAGGTGACACCAGAATGGAGAGACGTTGTGATGGAGAGGTGGAGTCTAACCTCCAGCATATCTCTTCCTATGCCTCATGGGTCTCCAAAAGATTTGACACAACTGCAAACCATCCATCCTACACTGAATCTGAATGCAATGGAGGACCGTCTGTGAGTCAGTACTTGATATACAGAGGGAGCACAGATCCTATGTGTTCCTATGCAACTCCAATTACCTCCAATAGCTTGTCTGTGTCTAATATTGAAGGCCATTTAACACACGACAATGAAGTTAATAATATTTCTCAATCTGAACAGCCACCTTTCACACCATGCTTTTCTTTCAAAGAGTCTGATTCTTCTCACATGCAGAGGAAAGATAGGTTTATGTGTAAACATTGTGGGAAAGTGTTCTCTCAACCCGGCACTCTTCTTTTACATCAAAAACTTCATACCAGAGAGAGGCTTCACAACTGTACGCTTTGCGGAAAAAGGTTCAGTCAGGCGTCTAGCCTTAAAAGACACCACAGCATTCATAGAGGAGAAAAACCATTCAGATGCCAGCACTGTGGCAAACACTTCTCAGATCAAAGTAACCTCAAAAAACATGTGACTGTTCACACAGGAGAAAAGCCTTATGGTTGTAGCCTTTGTGGAAAAATGTTCAACCAGTCTTCAAACCTCAAAACGCATATGAAGATCCACACGCGTGAGAAGCCTTTCGGTTGCGATCGATGCGGACGGATGTTTGCACACAAGTACATTTTGGTAAAACACCAACAGAGAATCTGCATGTCTACTGGACAAGTGTAGACGGCAGTAGGTAGAAAGAAATCACAATCAATCAATTTAAAATAGATTCAATCATGTAGAAAATTGACCCTGTATACTGTCTCTTCATGGCTATTGGTCTTACAGTATTAAGTTCTACTGGTTCTGGTTATTCCAAATCATGGAAAAGACTGTCTTTTATCAAAAGGAACAATTTACTCATTGTTGCAACTGCATTTGTTTTTCATTAACATCACAAATCAAATTTTGAAGTGGACACTTCCAACGATTCAAACAATTGCAAGTGGATAAAATCAAGACCCTACTTTTTTCATGGAAAATTATTTCACTTTCACTGTCATAACTTTGCTTTTTATCAAGTGGTGTAATGTACAGTACATATTGTAATACTGTCCCTACACTAATTGGAGTAAATGTGACAGATTATTGTAAACATTTTAACTTAAAGTACTATTATATGCTGTTATATAATCACTATCAATCTTAATAAGTACATGCACCTGATATCAACACATCACATGGGTATTTACAAAGAAAGGTTACTGACTGTTGCGGTTTGTTTGGGTTTGTACACATGAAACATGACAAATGCAACCCATTAATTTACATTAAATTTAAATTATATATATTTAATTTAATTGTCATACTTGTTTTTACACTGATAGAAACACAACTTTTCTATTCTGCACTCGTGGTTCTGTAGTCCACCACTGTTGTTTTGGTTGACAAGTACTGGTATATCCATATGACACTTTCATTTTCCCAAATTTGTGTTTCTGTAATTTGAGTTGAAAATCTATCAAGAATCTGTATCATTTTAACTTTTTGAACCCTTAAAAAAAAACTAAAATCTACAAATATAATTATTTTATGCATGCTACTGTAAATCATTTAAAAGGCTACATTAATCAATGAAGATGAAAAGAGAAAAACGTTTTGTTCAAGCCTGGGACAATAGTTTTAAAAATCAGTCCTAATATTATAGTTCACATCACTGCTATAGTATAACAATAATAGGACAGAGAAACAAATTCAGGTGAAATGTTTGTAAGTCTGGGACACAGTTGCCTTATTAACAGATTGTAGCATTTGATTCATTAGCAGATGTAATGATTAATTCAAATACTGTATGCAAAAACAATTTAAAACCTTAAGAATTTAGAGTCTCCCAAGAAACCCTTAATACCTTCAAGATGTCCTCTAGTGGCAGTGGCATCGGCATCATCAAGGTAACACCTTAAGTCCTTGAAAGCTTTAAAGATCTTGAATCTTTATTAATTCCACCTGTAGGTACTTTCCAAAGTCAAAGAAACCTACATTTTCTTGTAATAGTCAACATGTACTGATTAGTATAAACTGATTTTATGTGTGTATGTTTTTATCTTAGTATATTAGTGATATCATCATGAATGAATGCATGATGCATATCTGTATTCTTGTGCACCCAAATTGCTTTATAATCATAAGAAGCTGTGTGACTGCTGCCACTGGACCATAGGTGAGGGTCAATGAAGACAATTTGATCAGGACACCAAGGTTACACTCCTCTATGTGATAAGTGCTATGGGATTTTTAATGACCACAGAGAGTCAGGACCTTGGTTTTATGATCCAAAAGGCAGTGTATCCTGCTGGCTTCACTAACACCACCCGAAGCTTGTTTTCCCAGGTGGTCGACTACCATCCAAGTACAGACAAGGGTCAATGCTGCTTAACTTCAGTGGGCAACCAATCTTGGGCTACAGAGTGATATTGAGAATGCACTACCAGCAGGTTTCGAGAACCCAAAAGTATCCTAATCTCATTTTTTTTTCTCTTGTGTTATCTCTTGCAGAATGATGCTTTTACAAGTTTCAAATTTTGAAAGTAATTTAAATCCAATAAGAATTCTGGACTGTTTTTGTTGTTGTTGTTGCAAAGTATATTAAAGAACTGTATATGCTTTCTTGGCTCTTGATGAGAGGCATTTTGAAGTTAGCGTGTAAACCTCTAGTGTAAATTATTAATCCAAGGTTCTATTACAAAAATAATTATAATAAAACGATGATCGAAAACCTCAGATATCATAAAGGTTCCCATGGCTTTTGTGTGGGGATGGATGGAAAACCGGCGTTGAACAAACGAACCATAAAAGCGACAACGCGGACTTTTATTTTGAAAAAAAGGGTGATTCTGCATCTACGATCTTCTGACAGCTTCTCAAGAAACGCGGAAGTGCCTGTGCTGCTGATTACCATGTTCAGTAGAGTACTGACACGTACATAAGGTAACGTCATCAATAAAATAAAACATATGTTTGCCTTCTTATATTTAATTAGCTTATGGTATTGTTCATATTTATTGTAGAGAGAAGGACACTTGCAGACGCGTTAAATGGGCCCTCTCGAGCTGAATCTCATTCATTCGTTCTTTCATTCATTTAATCCTTATTGTTTTGTTTAGTTAGCTAGTTGTTTATTAAATTATCAGCATCTTGTAAATAATAATGTTAACATAATAGTTAATATTAATATAGCTTATAGTTAATATAGCTTATTTCCCCTGAAATGCATTATCATAAGATATAATTGTAGCGTTCGTTATTAATGGATTACTTGAGCTAGTCGTCTGAACCTATAATCATTCTGTTGATCTTTGGTGTTTTTCAGGTGCAATTGAATGTTTGTCATCCTCAGACCGACCTGGTCAGATCATAAGAAAGATGGGTAGGCGGAGGAAGAGGGTTGCAACAGGTGATGGACTTCCAAGTCCAAGGAAGGAGGAAAAAGCACCTGCTCCACCACGCAAGGAGAAGAAGAAGAAAACTGACATCGGGAAGGTGTTCATCAATATATCCATCGGGTTGTGCATCTTCAGCCTCATCTGGTTCTTCTATGCTCTTTATATGCGCTCATCCTTGGCCAGAAGGGTTGTGACTTTGCACCCTTCTCCACGGGTCTTGGATGCTAATAGCTCAAGTCCTGCCGTGTCTCCTGAAAGATACTGGGGTTCCTATCGTCCCCAGGTGTACTTCGGGATGAAAACAAGAAGTCCTCGATCTGTTGTGACAGGTGGGGTGTTTTGTATGCTTTCTCTGTGTGCCCAAATTGCTTAATTTCTGTGGTTTTACTTGTTTTTGTGATGTTATTACAATACTACCTTTTACTTAGGTCTAATGTGGATGCACCAGTTTGCTGAAATGGATGGAAATCTTAGGCACACATGCGAGCAAGGGGACCACTTGCTGGGCTATGGATGGTTAATGCATGATGGAGTCTCTTTTGGAGTCCAGGAGATTCATGACCGTGATTTTACCCTGACCACAGAGTTTGTCAAGCGCATGGGTGGAGATCATGGGGGAGACTGGACTTGGAGAATTACTGCAAAACAACATGTAAATAGCATCCATCCATCCATCCATCCATCTATCCATCTATCTATCTATCTATATCTCACAAGTGTTGTTGTTTTTTTTTGTTGTAAACAGTAAATAATTTATTTAAATTTTATGAGCAAAAATAATGACTATCGTACATTATTACCTTGATTTACAGAAGTCATTTAGTGTAACAGGATTTTATGTACCAAAATTATTTTCAGGCATATTTAGAAAAATAATAATATGTTGACATATTAAAAACTCCATTTAGGGAATGCAGTTCATCCCAAAATTACAAATTAATTGTAATTTTACATTTTTACACTTTGCCGCTATCATTCAAACCACTCGGTTTTACCTATTTGATTTTAATAATTTAAAATATAACATTTTTGATTATCACTTATGTTTTTATATACAGTATTTTAGTAAGTACAGGGCAGAATAAGTATGATCTGTTGTTTGTACATAAATAAATGTTACTCTGAATGACAATGGAACATAATTACACTTTTGGATGTTTTATCCTCACAAATGTTATTTGAAACATTAGACGCTTGCATTTAATATGCTCCCTGTTTTTTTTGTAAATTCAACCTGATGCAGACACCAAAAATGGGAAATCTCATCTTTGACCCTGTAATATAAGTAATACAGAATGAAATACAGAATAAAGAAATTAATTACTGTCAATACACAGAGGCTCAGGATGTTAGAATTAATTGGGTTATTTTATGTATTCATTATTATTTTATTTATTATTATTTATTGTCTGCATATTTTTCCAGATATCAGATACAGTATGGTAGTGTAGTCAACTTCACATAGTGTCACACTTTTCCTGGTATTCTCTTTAAAATGATATACAGTTAGAGTGGTTCAATTAGATAAATCAAAAGTATAGGAATATTTAAAATTATGGTTTATCTCACTATCAGAAATGCTTCACCACTTCAAGTCAATTTGTTTCTGATTGTCAGGGCACTGCTTTATCGACTCCTGTGGTCTCGCTGATGTTCTATGCTGCCACAGATAGTCAAGGCTCATTGCAGGCTCACGTTGAGGAGAAAAATCGTGTGAGTTCTGTGACGGGAACATCTGAGGAGCTTGGCAACTTTAAGATTACTTTTGGCAAACCCATGGCAGGGGAAGGTGCTAGTGGCAAATATGCCAGGTATTTATTATTTATATAATAATTATTAACTGTGAGTAGTGTGTATAGAATATATTTGGTCAAATCTAGGTTTTTAACAATAATAGTTTTCTTTAATGAGGGCCTTAGGATTTTTATGCAGAAAATGAAGATTGATGTATGGAATCAAGTCATAACAGCATAATTAGCTACACAATGTGAATTGTCACAGAATAAGGCAAATTTAAAAGAGTGAATTAAAAGTATGCTGTACGCCTAATCAAAACACAATTTGGACTAGTGCCTGTGAACATTAAAGTCTTCAGAGCTACACTGAGAGTCATTTAACAAGTATAATGTTTATTGCAAAATGCCTATATTATGTACACAAACAAACCCAAAATACAAAATTGGTTTCATTTGAAGAAATTCTGAGAAATGTCAAATATATTGCTATTGTCCGGTATAGTGTACTTCTCTTTAATTAATTGAATTGCTTTTGGGGGGTTTTAAACCCTTAAAATGTAGTCCAGAAAAAATTACACATTTGGTGCAAAATAAAATTGATTATAATAAGTAAAATATTAATAATATTGAATTAAAAAACAATAACATGCTGTGTGCTGTACTAGTCAATGTATAATCAATATAATAAAAAGACTACTCTTTACTGAATATTTGCAACTTTTATTCACAGTGCACTGAAGCAATAAATAATTTATAATGAAATTTTATTTTAGCTCTAAATAATACATGTCTTTTAAAAATATTGTACAGCTTTTCAAAAACACAATTATACTTGGAAGGTGATGCTCAAGGGAACAGAGTAGAGATGAGTGAGGAAAGATTTAAGACAAAAAAAAAAATGTATTTCAAATTACTCTGTTGTTTTACTCTATTTCTTTTCAGATATAATTTCTTGCAAACAAGAAGCCCTGGTCTTGATAAGCTGACAGATATAGTGAAGAACAGCCTAAATCACAAGTTCATTTTCAGTCCCCCCAAAGGTGAAAAAAGGTCTTATTTTGCAGTGGATTCGTACAAAGTCACTAACCACCAGAATCAACAGAACGATCCCAAGATGGAGAGTGATTTTGTTGTGCATCAGGTGACTGTTCAAACACCATTCCAGATTGAAGTTTTGTTTGAATCCGGAAGTTTCCGTGATCGACCGAATCAGCTTGTGGGCTTTGTGCTTACGGAAGAACTGGAGGACCGTAAGGTGGCATTTGAAGAGAAGTTTGAGGCTACGTTTGGTCTTCAAGCTAAAGGATTCGCATCTTCACATATCAAATTTGCCAAGGCAGCTTTAAGCAACATGCTTGGTGGCATGGGATATTTTTTTGGGCCGTCGGTTGTGCAGTCGGTTTACAATGAACACCCTGTGCTTTACCCTGAGGGGCCGCTGTTCACAGCAGTACCATCGCGATCCTTCTTTCCAAGGGGCTTTCTTTGGGATGAAGGATTTCATCAACTTCTATTAAGCAAATGGGACACCCAGTTAACACAGGAGGTCTTTGCACACTGGCTCGATCTTATCAACATAGAAGGCTGGATCCCACGGGAGCAAATCTTGGATGATGAAGCACGCAGCAAAGTACCATCTGAGTTTATAGTGCAGCACAATGTAAACGCAAACCCTCCCACGCTTTTCCTGGCCCTACAGGAGCTGCTGGAGCAGCTTGATGCAGAGTTAGTGTCCTCTCAGACCATGCTTCCTTTCTTGAGAAAGTTGTACCCAAGACTGCAGGTTTGGTTTGAGTGGTTTAACACCACACAAGTTGGACCCATTCCCAACTCCTACCGTTGGCGAGGAAGGGACAAAGACACCAATCTTTTCCTAAATCCCAAGACGCTGACCTCTGGCTTGGACGACTACCCGCGGGCTTCCCACCCATCTGCTGATGAAAGGCATGTGGACTTGTATTGCTGGATGACCTTGGCCTCTGGCGTCATGGCAAACGTGGCTCGAATACTTGGAGAACCCCACCAAGTGTATGAAAACACTCATCATAGTCTGAGCAATAACGACCTGTTAAACGAGCTGCACTGGTCTGAGAATCTGCACGCCTTTAGTGACTATGGAAATCATACTCAAGCGGTCTCACTTCAGCAGGAGAAAGTGTTTGTGCCACCTGGACAACCACGACACCAGTTTCCAGTCGCACGGTTGGTTCGTTCTGTTCGCAGAGCCCCTAAGCTGCAGTATGTGAATGCATTAGGCTACGTTAGCCTTTTTCCATTCTTGCTACATATTTTGACACCAGACTCGCCAAAAATTGAGCATCTATTGCAAGCCATTAAAGATCCAGAACGCCTTTGGACACCATACGGCCTCCGCTCACTGTCCCGCACAGATCCTCTCTACATGAAGAGGAACACAGAGCATGATGCCCCCTACTGGCGTGGACCCGTCTGGATCAACATCAACTATCTGGCTGTTAGAGCACTGCATCACTATGGCAGCATAGAAGGGCCATACAAGGAAAAGGCAGCTACCTTATACCAAGAGCTCAGGACTAACCTCATGAATAATGTTTACAAGCAGTATCTGGAAACAGGATACATTTGGGAACAGTACAATGATAGCACTGGAAGGGGGCAGGGAAGTCACCCTTTTACTGGCTGGTCGGCTTTGACTGTACTTATAATGGCTGAGAAGTATTAAAAATCAGTAGCAAGCCAGAATCCGAGTGGTAAATCAAAATGCTCAACTGGTGCCATATGTTTGTTACAACAAAGTGTAATGCATTCTTACATGATTTAGATAATTGGTGTAATTTTTTTATTTGCTTGTTTAATATAATAATCTGGAAGCCTGTTAAATTGTCAATTTTACATCTGGTTTAATGTGATTATATCCTCAGGTTTGAAGCACTGTAGGCTTTTTCTGGGTCAGACAAAACAATGTCATCTCTGTGAACCAGGAGACAACAGTGCACTTATTTTGGTCCATTGCTATTTGGCTTCATTAAAGAAAATAAATCCAAAATTTCTTATTTCTTCAGTTAAAATAAATCTTTTATTTGAATATTGAAATAATATATTTATGGATTTTCTCATATCTTACGCTATATCTTCTCTATACTTTTTAAAGCATTGTGTCATTTTTACTCTGATTGATAGGATTCACTTCATTGTACTGTGTGTAATTTCTGTGTTACTATGTGCCGTTACATTGCACTGGCAGGTAAGGAAATATACAGAGGAAATACACAGCTTTGTTACATTGGCATTCAAAGTTGATCTCATCCAATTTTTCCTTAAAATTGCCCTTAAAATAAAATAAATTCAGTTTAACAGCACTTCTATTACAATTGTAATTACACTCTCAGAAGTAAAGATTCTAAAGCTGTAACTGAAATGGTATCTTTTTTTAAAAAGTACACTTTTGTACTTTTTAGGAAAAATAAATACACTTTTGATACAAACATATACCACCCCAGTGACAGCTTTTGTATGCCTTAATTTCTGAGCATATATACAAAGCGCAAAAAACAAGCTGCTTTAAATATGAATGTTGCTTTTCTGTTGTTGCAGGAAGTATATATTCTCGGCATGTTTCGGAACATGTACAGTCGTGGCCAAAAGTTTTGAGAATTACATAAATATTGGAAATTGGAAAAGTTGCTGCTTAAGTTTAATTTAAGCTATTTGTTTAACTTAACTTAAGCAATTTGCATATACTCCAGAATGTTATGAAGAGTGATCAGATGAATTGCATAGTCCTTCTTTGCCATGAAAATTAACTTAATCCTGAAAAAAACTTTCCACTGCATTTCATTGCTGTCATTAAAGGACCTGCTGAGATCATTTCAGTAATCGTCTTGTTAACTCAGGTGAGAATGTTGACGAGCACAAGGCTGGAGATCATTATGTCAGGCTGATTGGGTTAGAATGGCAGACTTGACATGTTAAAAGGATGGTGATGCTTGAAATCATTGTTTTTTCATTGTTAACCATGGTGACCTGCAAAGAAACGTATGCAGCCATCATTGCGTTGCATAAAAATGGCTTCACAGGCAAGGATATTGTGGCTACTAAGATTGCACCTAAATCAACAATTTATAGGATCATCAAGAACTTGAAGGAAAGAGGTTCAATTCTTGTTAAGAAGGCTTCAGGGCATCCAAGAAAGTCCAGCAAGCGCCAGGATCGTCTCCTAAAGAGGATTCAGCTGCGGGATCGGAGTGCCACCAGTGCAGAGCTTTCTCAGGAATGGCAGCAGGCAGGTGTGAGCGCATCTGCACGCACAGTGAGGCGAAGACTTTTGGAAGATGGCCTCGTGTCAAGAAGGGCAGCAAAGAAGCCACTTCTCTCCAAAAAAACATCAGGGACAGATTGATCTTCTGCAAAAAGTATGGCGAATGGACTGCTGAGGACTGGGGCAAAGTCATATTCTTCGATGAAGCCCCTTTCCAATTGTTTGGGGCATCTGGAAAAAGGCTTGTTCGGAGAAGAAAAGCTAAGTGCTACCATCAGTCCTGTGTCATGCCAACAGTAAAGCATCATGAGACCATTCACGTGTGGGGTTGCCTCTTATCCAAGGGAGTGGGTTCACTCACAATTTTGCCCAAAAACACAGCCATGAATAAAGAATGGTACCAAAACACCCTCCAACAGCAACTTCTTCCAACAATCCAACAACAGTTTGTTAAAGAACAATGCATTTTCCAGCACGATGGAGCACCGTGCCATAAGGCAAAAGTGATATCCAAGTTGCTCGGGGAACAAAACGTCGAAATTTTGGGTCCATGGCCTGGAAACTCCCTAGATCTTAATGCCATTGAGACCTTGTGGTCAATCCTCAAGAGGTGGGTGGACAAACAAAAACCCACTAATTCTGACAAACTTCAAGAAGTGATTATGAAAGAATGGGTTGCTATCAGTCAGGATTTGGCCCAGAAGTTGATTGAGAGCATGCCCAGTCGAATTGCAGAGGTCCTGAAAAAGAAGGGCCAACACTGCAAATACTGACTCTTTGCATAAATGTCATGTAATTGTTGATAAAAGCCTTTGAAACGTATGAAGTGCTTGTAATCATATTTCAGTACATCACAAAAACAACTGAAACAAAGATCTAAAAGCAGTTTAGCAGCAAACTTTGTGAAAACTAATATTTGTGTCATTCTCAAAACTTTTGGCCACAACTGTATGTTTTGTTGTTTTTCAGGGAGACAGTCACAGACATTATTGAACATAAGGCAAGTGTATTCAATTTACAAATGAAACCAAATCCATTGTACGTTAGACAGATTAAGTGAAGTATTTTACAACTTTACATAAAAAGCAAATTCTTAAGCGAGGTCTGTTTTACAGAGTTCCAAATGGTGCCATGTTCAACAGGTGATTCTAATGAAATCCATATTCAAATCTAAGTGAATTTAATTGTTTATTTAAAGGGTGTCATACACCTTCTAATTCATATTTATATTCATGTAGGTGGAGCAACACTTTTTTCAGGCCTAAAAGAGGAAAACTAGGTAAGCTTGTAGATTAATTATGATTGTTTAAGTGTGTTATTGATGGTTAGAGGGTAGGTTCAAAAGTTTATTTACACACTCCTGATTGCGTGTTTTGGATAATTAAGCCAGTTGATGGATCAGTCTCTTTTTGTTTTTCAAACTTCAGCATATTTTCACAACCATGTGACAACGTGAGCAGTCTGACGAATGATCAGAGAGGAGATAAACACACATCTTCCTCTATATTTTCATTCCCCTTGAGCATCATAGCATGTGTGCCCTCATAGCTATTGCCATTTGAAATGCATCTCCCAGCCTTTGTAGTTTTTGGTTGTTCAGTGTGACTAAAACACTCAGTGCGCAATCCCCCTCCCTCTCCTCAAACGCACGGTACAATGGGATAATAGCCAAAACAACATTAGCGAGATCTAACGCACAGGCATAAATAGATGAGTCAGAGTTCCTCCATTTGCGCATTGATGAGATCCTGAGCCTCTGTTTGCATCCATTGGTAAGAGTAGTTGGGGCATATTTACGTGAGTCACACTTTCTTTTGCCCCGTAATGGGACAATTATTGAATTAAATTCTCAAATCTTCCTGTTTTATGGAGTGTGAAGGATTCCTTTGCTGATTATATCAGCCAATGTATAAGAATAGAGCTGTTCATTCACACCTCATCCAGTCAAGCTCAAAAGAATCAATATTATAAAGTGGAGGTTGTAATGACGACACTATACTGCTAGGGGGAGCCATTTAATCACTCCGTGAACGAGAAGTACCTATTTTGTGACACCAGGTCTAACTGTGCAGCCTTTAAACAATTTAGGTTCATTCTGTCTTTCAGTCATTTCAATATCATTAGCCGAACAGACTGATGTTGTCGTCAGCATTGTTCTCTTAATTTTGTGTGAAATGTTGTGAGCATGGCTCATAGTGCCAGAGGGTAAACTCTTGTGTTTGTTATCCCTGAAAGCGCTCTTTCCCTGTGTCATAAACACTTGTTACCTCAGTGAATCTGGTGGTGATGTAATTACAGCTACAGTGACGTTCAGTGGTGAATATCTCCCACCACCACAGGCTGATATGCGTCCCATGGGAGCCTGAGTTGCTGATCAACAAGCGTTTGTTTGCCAAATGTTCACCCTTTAGCAGTGCAACCATCAAATCCAATCTGCCATCATCATCATCCCTCCATTCAAACTCTTTCTATCCCAATTCCTACCCCTCCCGTAGCCTTCGATGTTTGCTCAATCGACAGCATAACCTCTACACATCACTCTCAAACACTCGATTCTAGGGTTGCAGCCCCAGTGCCACCCTGAAACCCAACCTCCCCCAGCCAGCGCTGGTCTGTGTGGAGATTATGTAAGCCTGCCTCCATAAATAGTGGCGCCCGGGATCTTTTGTCTTTACCTGCTCGCTCTTAGCCCAACAGTTTTATTTCTGGAGAGCTTGTGGAAGCAGTGCCATGCAGAGCGCCTGTTACCATAGTTACTTATGTTAGCGAGAAGAGAGCGAGAGAGAGACGCCACATTCTTATTTGGTTTCCTCATAGCAGCAGTGCAATCTGCTTGAATAGACTCATCCCTTTTCAGTCTATAGTTGTCCCTCAGAAAAGGTGATAAATTCTTTCATAGGCTTTTATAGAATCACCTTGATAGGGTCAGGCATTATGAAGTCTGGCTCAAAAAGAAATACGCAGGGCTCAAATGACACAGCAGGGAGAGAAGCAAGTTCGCATCGCATCACAGCGCACAATCACTTTGTTTATTTCTCCAAACGGCTTAGGTGGCAGTTTGGGAGTTGAGCGAAAAGTTATGGGCCTCATCCCCATAACAAGCAAGAGTGCTAAAACATTGAGGGGCCTGCTACGTAACATGGAGTGAGCCCTGTCGGTGTGCTGCTAAGCTAATTGATCCTCATTTATCTGTGATTAGATAACTCCAGGTAGCTGGAGGAGAGCCAGATTGGCCTGCTGGTGTGCTCTGTAGCTGTGGCTCAGAGTAGAGAAGAGGTTGCTGGGAATGTGGGGGAGTCAGTCAGAGCGGGCGGGGATCTGCTGGAACCCTCCGCAGTCACGATCAAGAAGAAAGCCGAAGCTCCAACCCCTCCCAGCCTGAGAGGCGAGGATGGATGTCCGGGGACAAGGGTGGGCGAGCACAAGGGTGTATTTCTGGAACTGCAAGGGAAACCTGCAGCTCGCTGAGTGGGGTTTTGGTTTCGCAATCGGGCTTCCCTAACCCCACTCCCACACTCCGTAGATGGAGGCGGGCAATAAGTTGCTGGTTCAAAAGAGCTATGCTTTCTGAAAGGGGTTCAAGCACTGGAACCTAGTCATGCAAGAGATTGTGAGTGAAAGGGAAAAAGAAAGCGAAATGATTTGGCAGTGTGATGCAAGCTTGCATTGAGTCGTGTTTCCGGTCGTGGAAATCTCTGATGTTGGTGCTCCCAATCCCTTTTTTCGGTTTGTCATTGTTGCTATGGCATGAGGAAGATGAAGCTTCATCCGGTGCCGTTGGGGGTTTAGAATATGGGACATACTGCACAAATGTGATGTGGAGGGCGTACAGTTCCTTTGCTTCTTGAAAACCTACCAGACATTTTTGAAAGTGCTCCAAACCTTTTTTTTCAGCATGTCTTTCTGCATAGAAAACACACAAGATGTTTGCAGTGGTAAATCGGTTATCTCATAACATTTTAGAAAAATCTTTGTTGCTCTTTTTATGGCTCTGTTTTTGTACTTTAAGTTAAAATATATTCTTTTTGCAGTGCTGCTTCTTCCCTCAGCTCAATCATTGCCCTGGGAATTTGTCAAATTATGTGTGGATATGATTATACCATTTGTTAATGGTGTTGCTGAGCATCTACAAAATGCTGCTATGAACAGATGGATTACAAGCATGAAAAGAAAACGAGTGAAGACATAGTAGAGACACAGTATTTGTTTCATTTTCCCATGCTTTGCACTGTCAGGAGCTTATACTGACAAGCCGGTGTTATCTATAGAGATCATCTATTTTACCATTCGAAAATCTTGATTCAGTAACTGAAGGGGGCTCAAGATATCTAGATATTGCAGTGCCAGCTCAGATCATCTAGCGTTTCCTTTCAAACAAACTTTTAAGAAAATACAGACACATCGATGGTCTCATTACACTTTTACCTTCATTGCATTTCTTTGGTATAATAATCTTGGTAAGTGCAGGAATTACATAAATCCATTACTGAGCTCCGTGGCATTTTGCAGAGGCGAGAGGTGAGCGCTGCTCGGCAGTTATCACAACAGCGTCTCAGTGTTATGAACTCTTTAAGAGGAGAGCTTTTTAATAGGTTTAGGTCAACTGGGAGAGACCACTGGAGAGGGGGATATTAGGGCCTCGAGTAGGGGAAAGTATAGCATGATGTGAACAGTTACCTCCAGAAAATGTCAAACTCGTTGTTAAGTGTGATTTTGTACCGTGCATCATAATAAAAGAGGAATATTTTGTGCACCACCAAACACAGTTCCATCATCCACATGGCGGTTTGTTCATCATTGTGCATATGAATTTAAAGGGTTAGTTTACCCAAAAATGAACATTTGCTGTTAATTGTTTTACCCTCATGCCATCCAAGATCTAAGTGACCTTTTTTTGCTGCAGAACATTGAGATTTTTAGCTGGAACCGTGGTGCTTGGTGATTCATAAAACACAAATCAACATCTTCAAGCTCCTGTGGCTCCAGTAGATACATGCCCTTCCACCTCAACCCATCACTGGGAAACACCCATACACTCCCATTCACACACATACACACTACGGACAATTTAGCTTACCCAATTCACCTATAATGCATGTCTTTGGACTTGCCGGAGCACCCTGAGGAAACCCACGCGAACACAGGGAGAACATGCAAACACCACACAGAAATGCCAACTGGCCCAGCCAAGGCTCGAAGCAGCGGCCTTCTTGCTGTGAGGCAACAGCGCTACTCACTGCGCCCCCGCACCGCCCATCCTGGAGTTTTACTAAGGGTTATTATATTACAAGAGTTTTGAACTGTTATGGTAAAAAAGTAATAAATTACAGTTTTAAGCGTATTTTTTAAATTATGCATAAATAAATCAATGTAAATAAAGTTACTATATGGTTCTTCTTCTGGTAAAAGGTTAATTCACATCTTGCAGATGGTTATGAGGGCATTTACAACAGTCTGACATGTGAACTTCCTGATGCATAATGCTGCATGTTAGGATGCAAACTCAGGAGCTGATGCTGTTTGTTTACAATAGAGAGGGAAGATGCATATGCAGTATTTTTACAGAAACAGCATGCACTTATCCTGGATGCTGCAACATCATTTTACAATAGAAAACTCATGCTCTATTAGGTAATAATGTTGTAATAATGTTCTTTTTTTGCACAGACCAAATCTTTTGCTTCGTAAAATGTAACAAATCAGCAGAAGCCATGTGTAGTGATTTAGTTTTTTCCCTGTGTATGCTATTCTGACTCTCAAAGTGACAGTAGTCATTGACATCCACAGTATGAATCATCTTTAATGTTTTGCTGAAGAAAAAAACATCTTTGGATAGCCTGAGAGGGAGTAAACTAACAACTGTATATTAATTTTTGGATGAACTATCTCTTTAAAAAATCTATTGTACACCTGAATGGGTTGCATGCTAACCTATTTACTCTGGATTATTCCAAAATAGCTATAAAAAACAGCAACTGCCAGCATTTTTCAACTTTTATATGCACACGCTGTTTGAGAAAAAATGAGCCATAAAATAAAACAAAAATACATAAATAGACTTGGTGAGCAAAGGATACTTGAGTAGGCATGTGCTAAATGAGAGCCTCGCTTTTTTCAGCCCACAGCTCAACATATTCTTCCTCGTCTCCTTTTGTCTTTCATTGGTGCTCCATTGGCCTGTGCAAAGTAAATTGCACAAGAGTGGCAGTCACAGCTATTACTGCACTTTTAGATGAAGCAAGCCACAATTCTCAAGTGATTTTGAAGGCACCTACCTAATACAGGACAAGTGGACATCATTGTGCCTCTTCAGTGGTTCTTTCACAGGGGTTTTGAATACCGTGCATAGAAATTAAAATGCTTAAATTGTTAGTTCACCCCAAAATTAAAATTTACTCGCCCTCAACTGGTGCCAGACCTTCTTTAATTTCTTTCTTCTGTTAAACACTAAAGAAGATAGTTTAAAGAAAGCTGAAAATATGTAACCAATTACTTCCATATAGGAAAAACAAATACTAAGCTATGGAGTCAGTGGTTAAAGGTTTCCAGCATTCTTCAAAATATCTTCTTTTGTTTTCAACAGAAGTCAGTCAAACACCTTTGGAACAAGTGAGGGGTGAGTAAATAATGACAGAATCTTCATTTTTTGGTGAACTATCCCTTGATATTGTGGAACATTATAGCTGGTCAGCCATCTGCTAACATGTTCCAAAACACCGCTTCAAGATTAAACTGGATTTTGCAACAGGGAATTGTAGTTGAAGAGAGTAAAGCCACCAGTGTAGGAGTTTCTGTGTTCAGCTGTGGTATTTTTTAAGAACATTTGGCTAAGAAACTGCAAAACACAACTTCTATCAGTCTAAAATCTAGGCTACATTTTCGTTCTTGTCAGATACATTCTCAGGGAAGGTGTTATAAATATTGTTAAACCACTTTCAATATTGCGGTGATTGCTTGTTGGAGGACCAAAATCCTAAACTGTCCTAGATTCAGCTCCTTTGCACTGTGAAAAATTCGTTTATTAATTAAAGTAACACTGAATAGTCAGTTTCTTTGCAGCTGTCAATGACAAATGACGGCACGGTGGCTCAGTGGTTAGCAGTTTGTTCTCCCCTTGTTCCTTGTAAATTTAATGTCAAAATGAAAAAGAAACAAAAAAACACGGAAAGAATGTCACCGATATATCTTTGTACTGTACACAGACTGCAGTCCGTGACTGTAATTGTAGAATAGAGTAGCCTCCTATTTCAGTTGCGCGCTCTCCATGGTGCTGGACAGCAGTGCGCTCTTACCGCCAGGTTTGCGCGACGCAGCTATTGCATCTCCACAATCTATTTCTTTGGGGAAAATATAATCACTGTAACACTTTTGCACAAAAATCGTTTTCTACGTGTATTATGATAACCCACGGAGCGTGCATGTGGAAGTTGACTTTTTGCACATAAAATGAGTCTATTACCAGTCGATCTCGAATTCTGGGGGAAAGGGACAGCAATGGTTTTCCAGACTTACCAGACTGCTCAAGGGAGGTAACAATTTAATAATATATATATATAGATAGATAATAATTGCTTTATGCATTTACAGTACATATTGTAGCAATGCTTTTTGCACAATAACTTATTATTTGCATGTACGCACAGTCATTTAAGTTTGCGTTTTATGCTGCTACAGCATGGCGTGAAATGTAATAAGGTTTTACAAAGCGCACTTAAAACAAAATCAAATGAAATAAGCTGAAAAGAGAAACTCAGAGAAACCCTTTGCGTTTATTCGTTCAATATGTCTACAAAAAATGTAATCTAACGCTTTGAGATGTATTTCGAATTGGCAATAAGAAACATGCATAGCCGATGCATGGCTCTCCCTCGTTTTCTTACACTTAACGACAGACTTATTGAAGCGTCAGAACCGTAACTCTCCTTTTTTGGGGAAGCCCGTCATATCCTCTGTCCATATATGGTCACGAAGATGACACGCAGCGGGGAATCCTCTCACTGGAGACAATGAATGGGGAGGAGGGCTGATCGCTGAGACGGAGTGTATAAAAGCCGAGCGAAGGGAAGCCGCTGGTGTGAGAATCAACAGATCTACACATCTACAGATAGCTGGAGAGCTATATTACCTTGACGCAGATCTCAAAAAGGGGAATTCCAAAGTATTTACATTTCTTTTTTGGACGTACGCCTTTACGGACTTTACTGTCGGACAGTTTTTGCTCTTTCTTGTGTTTGCAATACCCTCTTGTCAATAACCTGCTCGGACTGATAGCCATTGGAAAGCCATTTACGGAAAGATGCTTAACAACATGGATTTGAACTCTCAAGATTCTTTTTACTCTCAGTTTGAAAACTGTAACAGTTCTGCGATGGGAATGGAAACTCAGGGCTCCAAAGACAGCCAGGATGTTTTCATGGATTCTGGAAGGACAGCACCTGCCCAGTTTGCACACGGTGAGTTTTTGAGATATTAGCTCTTGTTTTATTTATTATTTTTATAGACCGGGTATCAGCTGCATTAGATATAGCATAATGCAAGTCAATTCAAGGCAATCACGAAACTGTATGGTTATATAACTGTTTGCACAAATCACACAAGGCATTGACGCATGGCTGTTTCTTTTTCCTTCTCCACATCAGGTGCGCCTATTACCCCCAAAACGGAGCCCACGAGTACAGATCAGTATAACTCTTGTCAGGGTCCGAAAGAAAGCTACACAACCTCCCTAGCTTACTCAGGCAGCTTCTATGTGGAAACATCTCAAGGAACACCTTGCAGCACGGAAACGCTGCTCAACATGATCACCGAAATCGTTGGCATCTCAACAACCCCTGTGTCTGATGCGCATCCGTGTGCAGACGGTACCATGAACGCAAGCCGTAGCAGTTTTGGCGACGAGGGCGTCCAGACGCAGGCCTCCACGTGCACAACCCCGCCGCTGTATTCACCGGAACATACAGGCCACAGCTACCCGGACACCCAGACCGCCACGCAGGCCCAAGACTCTGCCACATCGCATTTAAACTTTGCCTCTTCTGCGCAAGACGCCGAACCGCTGTCTGAGAGCGCGACGTTCCCGGTGGTCATCAAAAATGAATTCGAGAGCAGCTGCTATGAGTGGGGGACCTTCAGTAAGTCTTACTTGGATGCTGGCTTCCAGTCAGAGCCATTCTCCATGTCGAATAGTTTTTCAGCTGATCAACAACAGGTGGACGTGAAGGAACTTTTAGACTCATATTCTCCCATTTGCTCGAACCCAGAGACTGAATTCAAAGTGGAAAGCACCCTAAAACAAGAGCAGTGCTTTGGAGATGCTTGCACACAAGGCTTTAGTGCTCCAATGTTTAACTACAGCACACCAGTTATGGATATCCCTCCCACCAGTCTTTTAAAACCGACTCTTTTTCCAAATATTGAACTCCAATCCAGTTGCGACACAAGCTACTCGACTTCTACAATAGACTCGGTTCTGTATTCATCGTTATTGCCGGAGTCTTTCAGTCAAACTTATACACGGGCTCAAAAACCTAATCGGGTAAGAAAAAGCCCTGCCTCCTCTACCGGCCCGGCCAAGGAGAAACCCTTTACGTGCCCGATGGAGACCTGCGACCGGCGCTTCTCTCGGTCGGATGAGCTCAACAGGCACATCCGCATCCACACGGGGCACAAGCCTTTCCAGTGCCGCATCTGTTTGCGGAGCTTCAGCAGAAGCGACCATCTGACCACACACACCCGCACTCATACGGGCGAGAAACCGTTCTCTTGTGATGTGTGCGGCAAACGCTTTGCCAGGAGCGACGAAAGGAAACGGCACGGACGGGTGCATCTCAAACAGAAAGAAAAGATGGAGTTGAAGCCACAAGTGGTCAACGCGTGGCCCTTCACTTTGCCCGAGGCAATTTAAGCGCCGACTGCAGAAAGCGGCGTAAAAAGCACTCGTCGTGTGTGATTTCAAATCTTACCGTCTTGGAAGATTCAAGCTTACTAATACAGTTGCTTAGGCTACAGATTACACATCCAAAGCTCAAGTGAACGTTGTGGAAACCGATTCGAGAGACCCACATGAGCGTACAAGTCCAGCGAGGTTACAGATCTTGAACCGGGGACTGAATTTTAAACCTGGACCTCCCACATACTGAGTCTTGCGCGCAGCTTGGGGTGTGTGCAGCAAGTTCATAAACTTCATTTCTATTTTTCCTCGAGCATTATATTTCTCAATCGAGGAGCGTGTTTTGCAGCCCAAACGAACTGAAGTTCAGCACTTTTACTACGGAACAGCTCCAACCTCGACCTTGCATTGTAATGCGGCAGTAAAACGCACAGCTGGAATGTATTGCACTTATCTCCACTTTCAAACTTAAAATTGTTTTAATTCGTGCTTTTTGGTCTTTTCTATTCTAACGCTGTCACCTTCTTTAACAATGCATGTATATGTTTACGTGATATTAATAATCACCGATAGATGCTTAACAGCACAAGTCAGATTTACCTCGTTTTACAACATGGTGGCATTATTGACTGATCATTTGTGCCAAGGTTTTTACAACGTATTTCCCCTTTATATGTTTCATTTTTGTTGCTATGCCTATCCAATAGTAATTGTGTTGTACATTTTGAAAAATTCCAGTTCTACTGTTGTCAAATTTACACAGCGAGTGGGAAGAAATAAATACATTTATATGCCAATGATCATTTGTATTTTTCTAACAAGTGCTACTTTTTACATTTTATGTTGAGCTGAAAGATATTTATATCCTTATTTTCATTGTGTCCCTTGTGTAATGGAAAGCACAGGCCACGCAAAAGATTTCTTGAAATTTGTTCGGTCCACAATTAAGATAGAATATTTGAATGTATCAAGCCAGTTGCAATGTCTACCCTGGGTATCTGCTATTCAATTTTTTATTTTTATTTAACCATATCATTGTTGTGTGTTATTGTGTGACGTTCTGACCCTAATTCATGAATCATGAATTATTCAGTTCACACGGCTCCTATATTTTGTGATGCGATGACAAAAAAAAGTAGACTAGAACAGGGTTTGACACTGATGTTGAGTGATTTGAAAGCATACAGTTTTCAATAGTCTTTCACATGATTCTAGAGCAGTTCATCATGCCTTTCAGTATACAAGCTTTTGTATTGTACTAGCCAATTTAATCAATATAGAGATAATAGGGAGAAATGTAGAAAATGTGCATTTGCCTTAAGTTATAATAACTAAACTGGAGAAATGATTTTGTACATATTGAGAACTGTTTATACGCAATACTTTGGATGAACATTGATGTTTGTTATTTTTATGACAAATATTTATGAATAAAACGATTTCTTGAGGTGTTTAAAAAGAAAGTCTTTGACTGAGAATGATCATTCAAGTGATTATGGGAAAGCAGCATGTGCTATAAATGTTATTCTGTGTATACTCCTCCCATCTGTCATGCCCTTCTCATGTAGACATCTAAACTGGCTCTGAGTTCTTGCAATCTGTCGCCAAGTGCTCAGCAGCAGCAAACGGGTCTCCTCAGCATGTAGGCTGCCCTGTACACATGACGCGTCCCGCTGGCAGTACATCACTGGCTCCCACTCCAGTGCGTAAGAGCCTGTGCTGTTTGCCTGACACTCCACTACTGTCAGTTATCAGCATGTGATGGACTGTGCAGCTTTACATTACGCCATAATGCATTTGATCAAATGGTGGTCAATTTGGTCGATTAGTTGATACTGATGCCATCGCTGTCCTCTTCGGAACAGGGTGTGTCATGGATGATAAGTGTTTAAGTGCTGCTTTTTTACTGTAGTGGCTGTAGTTATAGTGCAGTGCTTTATCTATGAATGTCGTTCACATTTTCAATAGTGGGGGTTAACAGACGCAAACCTGAATTCAATCCAGAAACCACACACACTCTTAAAAGTAAAGGTTTCGAAAGGGGTGCCATAGGAAGAGCATTTGCTTTCAGTTAATGTAATTCTTAAAATAATGTTGTTTTTGTGTGAAGAACCTTTTAAAATAATAATAATAATTAAAAAAAATTGGTATAGAAAGTTCAGAAGAGGTGGCTCAGTGGCTAGCACTGTCTCCTCACAGCAAGAAGGTCACTGGTTCGAGCCCCGTAGTGTTGGCCGTAGTGTATGTGTGTGAATAAGTGTGTATAAATGTTTCCCAGTTCTGGGTTGCAGCTGGAAGGGCATCTGCTGTGTAAAACATATGCTGGATAAGTTGGCAGTTCATTCCACTGTGGGGCCCCCTGATGAATAAAGGGACTAAGCCGAAGGAAAATGAATGAATGAATGAACTTAAGAAGATGTTAATGGTTCTTCGTGAAACTATACATGCCAATAACGAATCTTTACACTCTTAAAAATGTAGGTTCTTTATTGGCATCAATAGATCCATGAAGAAACTTTAGCATTCTTAAAAATTTTCAGTTGCACAAATAGCTCTGTATAGTGAAAAATGTTCTTTGGATTACTAAATGTTCTTTACACTTTAAAAAAACCTTTTTTAGGCCACAAATGGTGTTTTAGAGTGGGAAAAAAAGAACAAAAATGGTTCTCCTATGGCATTGCTGCAAAAAACCCCTTCTTGTTTGTTTGTTACATTGTTTGTCGTTGTTGTTTTGAAAATACAAACAATTCTCACTAGTGTAGATTTTCCAGAATTGAAAAATTACTTAAAAACAAAATCTTCTGATTGCCTAAAATCATTACAATTCCCACTTGAAGTTGAATTAACAAAGTCAAAAAAAGGGAGGATGAAAAAGGGAGGATGAAAAGTCTATTATATCTGAAACTTTGGTGAAAGTTTCTCTTTTGGTTGATGTGGCTTCATGTGACTAAAAAAGAAACAGCCTACGTTAGGCAGCCATATGTCTTATAGAGATATCAACAGCCACATAATTGGTGTCTGAGAGTCTTCATTGAAACAGAGTGCTGCAGGAATGCTATATATTTTTTAGGTTAAAACTTGGAAAATAATTAGCACTTCCTGTTCCATTTTCTACAAAAAAAACTTTTTGAATTGAAAAAAAGATCTGCAGTTAACACTAACACAATAATTCTACTCTACAACATAAATAATTTGCAATACTCTATGTGATTTTTAAAAGCTTGTACTTAAAATAACATTTGTCTTAGCAAACATACGTCTCTAAATTAGATCTTCAGAGACTTGTCTGGGAGAGTACAGGGTGTCATGCTGGACAGGTAAGCTCATCTACAAAGAAGTAGAAATGCTTTCACAGACTTGATGTGCTCATAGTAATGTGCAAATGATCTGCTTTAATCCAAAAGCCAGTTATGGACTAATCTTTTAATACACAACAGCTGGGTTCCAAAAGTAAAAGTTCATAACATAGAGAAATTGATTAACGTATGAAGTTTTAAAGATACACTGCTGTGAGCTCTGTGGTGGTAAATTGACAGGATATGTTTTTGTTGAATCTATTTGTGTGCTTTAATTCAGTAAAAGTACATTACTCATGAAAACCTCAGATTCAAAAGGAGAATGTAAATGTACCAAAAGAGATCTGCCCGTTCCCACGAAGAACCGCAAATGTAATTAAGTCAATCAAAATGCTGCTATATTTATATGTGCATATGTAATTTCTATAGAGAACTAACAACTTTGAATGGTCTAGTTCATTTTTAAATAAACATTTAAAAGTATTCAGATTGTTGTTTAGGCAGTGGTTGTTTTTCACAACATCAAATTCAAATGAAGACTTAAGAGACGATTTATTATCAAACATCAACATTGTAACGTTAATCTAATCAACAAAATTGACATTTGTGTGACCATTTCTAGGTCTGTTGTTTGTTAATTCTGTACATTCATTCATTCATTCATTTTCTTTTCGGCTTAGTCCCTTTATTAATCTGGGTTCGCCACAGCGGAAAGAACCGCCAACTTATCCAGCATATGTTTTACGCAGCGGATGCCCTTCCAGCTGCAACCCATCACTGGGAAACATCCATACACACCCATTCACACACATACACTACGGACAATTTAGCTTACCCAATTCACCTATAGTGCATGTCTTTGGACTTGTGGGGAAAACCGGAGCACCCGGAGGAAACCTACGTGAACACGGGTAATTCTGTTCAGTAAAGCTAAATTTGTTAACTAAAGTAAATGTGAAGACATAAGAAATTTGTTAATATCAGGTGATGTTAATTTCTTAGTTAATCTTTAAAAAAGCATTAAAATCAAAAGTCAGAATCATTTTATTAAATGAAGTTAATAAACTAATAAAATATATATTTTTAATTAACTTTAACATATAGCCTAAATTTAATATAGCTATTTCCCACTGCTGATTTTAATGCATGAATTAACATTTATTAATGAAACTTTAGTGTAACCTATTCTACTTTATCATCCTTTTGCAATACACTTTAAAGCATTTATTTACTTTAAACATTTATATAAAATAAAGCAATACACCAATTATTATAGGGTTATTATACCTGTTCAAGTAATCTTTATAGCTTGGGTCAATATCATGATAATACTGCGTATACTGTGATATTTCCACAAGTTTCCACAATTATGCGCTATAGGTGAATTGGGTTAACAAAATTGGCAGTAGTTTATGAGTGTGTGTGTGAATGAGTTTATGGGTGTTTCCCAGTACTGGGTTGTGGCTAGAGGAGCATTCGCTGCGTAAAACATATGCTGAAATAGTTGGCGGTTCATACTGTGTAAATTCAGCAAACAGAGCTTGCAGTAAATGTTGAGGCTTTAGAAGGTCACTGCTACAAAGCTGCTATTTTTATGTTTTTTTTTTTTTTTTGCATAGTAACTGATTAAATGTAATCTGTATTCTGTAATTAGATTCCAAAACCTTTGTAGTTGTAATGATGGGTTGTGGCTGGAAGGGCATCTGCTGCGTAAAACATATATTGGAATAGTTGGCGGTTCATTCCGCTGTGATGACCTCTAAAATAGACTAAGCCGAAGGAAAATGAATGAATGAATGATTCTCCTTGTAACTGGTTGATTTGGGTTATCGATTTTAACACTTTTTAAAATCATTGTGGCAAAAACGCTTCTGGAAACATTGCTGCTGGAACAGTCAGTGCAGAGCACCATTGTTTGGGTTTTTTGTTGAAGGAATCATGTGATGCAAACTTCAATGTTGGCTATTTTTGTTCGCACTAAACATTTTAAAGTAACATATTTTAGCTTAGGTTATTGTTGGGTGGTCTCTTGATGTTAAAATCAGTCCAAAGATACACCGCGAACAGGAACTTCTAGCGTATAGGCCTAGACGGACTCATGTCTGCTGCAGTACCTCCAGTTCACTGGCAGCAAAAATGTCTCCATGTCCGTCAAATTAAGTGTTTGTTTTATGACGCGTAAAGGCCCGACTTTTAAAAGCCGGAGGTCTCGTTAAGTGTTACTAGCTATATAGGTCTCAAGTACACCTTATTAATCATAGTTGCACTTCAGACTAAGCTAAAAGACGATGCGGCCGCTAGATTGATCCGTCCCAGTGCAATCATTGCGTGATTTTATATCCACCTTGACGATGTGTAGCCGGCGTTGCATGGTCCTCGGGTGGGCTTCGTAATCAGGGTGCATAATCATAAGCTACTGATGGCAATCAGCCTTAGCGGATTAATTCATCGGATGGCTCCCCGGCCCGGCGGTCCTGTCTCTGATCTTGAAGAAGGGTGTGGGTGTTTTGGAGAGTGCAAATGATTAAGATGGAGAAGTGGCGAGGTAAAAGAGCTCGTTATGCAAACATTTAAGTGTTTGATTCTCACCATTGTTCCGAAAGCGAATTTCTTCATTAGTATTACTGGTCAGGGTAGACACTAGTGGATGGATTCGAGAACTTGCCGAGGTGTTTTTATTCCGCACTAAATGGCAAGTTAATCCGAGGGGTCAAGGAGTCTTGTCCAGGCTACCGCTGTTATCCACGCTGGAACATCACTATGGCAACAAGGGTTAAGCGTCACGGTGCGCCAAAACGGAATGGAGAGGTGAACATTTTGAGTGAGATGAATTGCCTGAAAGCAATTCAATCACATGCTGGAACAGTTCAGAGTTGTCCTTGATGGTGCGGTGGAGGCAAAGAGCCTTCAGACCCCCAAAACAGTTCATTTAAAACTCTCAGGAGTTAATGCAAAGCTGTCGGTATAATACTGTAAGCTTTGAAGCAGAAGAATGGGGCTTGCAAACGAGTAATACGTGTCTTTTTTTGTGGGTTACACAAGCTGAAAAGAAAACACTGTAAATTCAGCAAACAGAACTTGCAGTAAACGTTGAGGCTTTGGAAGGCCACTGATATTTTTTATTATTATTTTGTTCTTTGCATAGTAACTGATTAAATGTTATCTGTATTCTGTAATTCCAAAACGTTTGTAGTTGTAATTATATCGTGATCAGATTACAGTCATATTGGGTTAGATAATTATTGATTATTCACAGCATTGCAGTTATTTATTAAGAATTTATTCATTCTCATTAAGTGTTATCTTTACTCTCATTTTGTTTTACTTTGAATAGTCACAGTTTTGAACGACCATTTAGATGTCATGTAAATTAATTTGGTGACAAAAGCACATCTCAATCAAATTGACCATGTATAGCTTACAAGTATTCAAAACATGGACTTTGACCACGTAATTGCTGTTTTCTCGAATTGTAATGTTTGTTTATGTGATGAAGGGATTTACAAACAAGTCGAACCCCTTTGTCCGGAAATGTTTCATTTAAAGCCCTCTTAAACGTTTAATTAATATTTAAAACTTTCTTTATGTTTACATTTCCCTGCGTATTAGTTAATTGTTACATTGACATTCAGTTAAATTAATAAAATATTTAGATTTTGGTGTTTTATTTTGGTCATTTTGATATTACATGTTAGTGATTGATTGGATTGGTAACTTTTCATTAACTCACAAACCAGCATGATGACACTACATAATATTTCAATATACTAGTATGCAATTTAAAGTGCAATTTAAAGGCTTAACTAGGTTATTAGGTTAATTAGGTAAGTCATTAAACAATAGTGGTTTTTCCTGTAGTCAATGGGAAAAAAGTCTTAAGTGGGGTAATAATAATCTTAGCAGTTATTTTAAATATACATTTTTATTCCAGACAAACTAAAAGAAATAAGACTGTCTCCAGAAGAAAAATATAATAGAAAATACTGTGAAAAATGTCCTTGCTCTGAAAAAAGCAATTGGAAAATGTTTGAAAAATAATTTAATATTCATAGAGTGATAATAATTTTGTCTTCAACTGTATGTTAGAAAAAAGCTTGCCAAGTAATATGGAGTACTCAGAACACATTACCCAAAATAGCTAATCTAATAGATTATGGTACTGACTACAGATTCAAGCAATTTATACTTAGCTTAGATTACAATTTGTAGGTAATTGTAAATCTGCAAGGTATGTAATGCTGCAAAATAGAATAAAAAGGTTTTATTAAGGTTTTATTTATGTATTAGTTCAGTTAAACATGAATGAATGAGGGCAAACGCTGAAAACCAGTTTTCTGAATGAACATCATTGTCCAAATGCAAATCTGACTGCATGATATTACTGCTATTCGCACTGGAAAATTCTAAATATATACAAGCTGTATCTAGCAGAACCCAATATTAAGTCCATAATCATGGTAACTCAACACATTAAACTAAAATGCAAAAATACCCATGCATCCATAGCACAAATTCTGTAGTGATAAGTCAAAAAAAGCCTTGAGTAGAGGCCGTTACCCTGTCCTCAGCGGGACAGTGATTGTGGTGTGGCTGACATTTGTGCCGCGGTAATGAGGCTTGGCCAGCAACGGCTATGTCACTTCAGGCCACCCATGTCAGCGTGTGTCAGAAAGAGAGGAAGAGGTAAAGAAAGAGAAAGAGAGGGATGAAATTGGCCAAGATAAAAAGAAAGAAACTGCATGACATGTATTCGGATATGGAGAGATATTGAGATTGTTAAGCGTGAAAGAGAAAACAATATGGTCAGTCACAGTCACAGCGTGCTGCCAATGCTTTCACACGCCGTGTCAGACGATTGAGTGCCACAGTGAGGCAACAGTTACCTCAAATGAAGTTTACCTCAACTCTACACACTGAATGCACTGGCAGAACCAACCTCCAGTGCTGCGCCGATGTAATCACCGCCAGCACATGGGGTTGAGAAGGTTACTTTTCAAATCTATTACAAAATTACATTCTTTAAAAAGTAATCATTTATTCATTCATTTTCTTTTCGGCTTAGTCCCTTTATTAATCTGGGGTCGCCACAGCGGAATGAACCGCCAACTTATCCAGCATTTGTTTTACGCAGCGGATGCCCTTCCAGCTGCAACCCATCACTGGGAAATAAAAAGTAATCTGTGATGTATTTTGTTAGATTACTCAAATGGTTACTTAATCAAAATACATTGGAACGTACCTCCTGTGCCTTGTTTTTTTTCTTCTGCATACTAATTTTAACACTTTAAGAAAGTTTTCCATGATATTTATTTAAAGAAAAAAAATCTGACAATCTCTAGAATAAAAAAAAATGCAACACATTATGTATTTTGAAATGAATGATGGGGTAAACTTTGAACTTATTTTGTCTTTTGGAACACGTTAAGTGAACAAAAAAAACTTTAAAATCTTTTAATTAAATGTGACCCTGCACCACAAAATTAGTCTTATGTTGCATGGGTGATGTTTTGGGAATAGACAAAAATTTGAAAAGCTTATTTATTCAACTTTCCCAGTACTGGGTTGTGGCTGGAAGGGCATCCACTGTGTAAAACATATGTCGAAATAATTGGCGGTTCATTCCACTGTGGTGACTCCTGATAAATAAGGGGCTAAGCCGATGGAAAATGAATGAATGAATTTATTCAATGTTCAGATAATAAATAAATCAATATTTTCTAAAATGGACACTTATGACTGTCAGTTCAACTGAAGGTTTAATCAATGTGCTTTCCATTGATGTTTTTCCAGGATAGGAACATTTTGGCTGATATATACAGTTGCAATCAGAATTATTATACCCCCTTTGAATTTATTTTTCTTTTTTAAATATTTCCCAAATTATGTTTAACAGAGCAAGGAAATTTTCACAGTATGTCTGATAATATTTTTTCTTCTGGAGAAAGTCTTATTTGTTTTATTTTGGCCAGAATAAAAGCAGTTTTTAATTTTTTAAGAACCATTTTAAGGTCAAAATTATTAGCCCCTTTAGGCTTTATATATTTGTTTTATAATCTACAGAACAAACCATCGTTATACAATAACTTGCCTAATTACCCTATCCTGCCTAGTTGACTTAATTAACCTAGTTAAGCCTTTAAAATGTCACTTTAAGCTGTATGGAAGTGTCTTGAAAAATATCTAGTAAAATATTATGTACTGTCAATATGGCAAAGATTAAATAAATCAGTTATTAGAAATGAGTTATTAAAACTATTATGTTTAGAAATGTGTTAAAAAATCTTCTCTCCATTAAACAGAAATTGGGGGACAAAATAAACAGGGGGGCTAATAATTCAGGGGGGTTAATAATTCTGATTGCAACTGTAGCTATTTGAAAATCTGGAATCTGAGCTTTCAAAAAATTGGCCATTGTCAGCAGTGCAATTTAGGATTAATTATGTCATCAAGGGTCACAAATAAGAAAAATGTATGCATCAGCCTGTTCAAATGTTTTCACACATCACTCATAATGCATTGTTGTTGTTGTGTTATCAGTGTCCGTGAACGTTTTCACTTTTAGCAAATGTTTTGATTGAGTCCCTTTGTACTTTGTGTGATAAGATAGATGTCAGAATCACACAGTCACAGCTGGAAAGTGGAAAAATATGCAGAAGATGCTGTAAACTTAAAAATTTAAAGGAGCCGGATGTCTTATTTTTTTTATGAACAGCAGGCGGTTTTCTGATCTGCACAAACAAGGGACTCGTTAACAACACTAAACATAAAACCAGTTGAAGGGGGTCAGGGTAACATTTTACTTGAAGGTGTTCATACAATTGTTATGAAACCTTTACTATCATAACATGACACGTATTGAATATGAAGATTTTATGCATGCTTATGACAACTGTCATTAAGCGTCAGTGCTATGTCATTTTAAATGCAAAGATGACATTATTTAAGATGTCTTTGTTATGACAACTTGACATAATCAAATTCTACATAACCTGCCTGTTTTTGTCTTGACAGCTTGACATTACCAAGACAACAAAACATGTCATAAACCTGTCATAAACATGATTTTCATGAAGCCATTTTAATTGTGTCATGAATTTTTTAACAGCTTCATTAATATTTTTCTTGACCGCAACTACACTGGTATAAATTTAATTTGTCATTAAAATGTCATTAAATAATTTGACAGAGTATTGACACTTTTAATGAGAAATTTTAATGACATATTCAGTCTGTTCCACTGAAAATCATCAGACACAATTATGATGGCTTCATGACAATCATGTTTATGACACATTTATGACAGTTATGTTGTCTTGGTAATGACAAGTTGCCATGACAAAGACAGGTTATGATGAATTTGGTTATGTCAAGTTGTCATAACAAAGACATTTAAAAAAAAAATGTCTCCATTGCATTCAAAACAACATAACTGAACTAATGACACTTAACATTTGTCATAAGCATGCATAATATATGTGTCATGTCATGATTATAAAGGTGTCATATACATTTCTGGAGATTGCGAATTATGTAGCCAGAGGAACGCATGGCTGCATTTCGTCTTTAAAACGAATGCTACGGGGCGGTATGATGCCGTTCCTTTTCACGCTTACCAGCTGACTGCTTACCTCCATATGAACAGCTTTTCTGCTGTTACCAGTTTGCCCAGTAGCTCGCCACATACGTCAGCGGACTTGAGATGCAGAGCGGAGTTAACCGTGACCACACGGTTCGAGTCCGATGAAGAATGGTTCCAGAAAGCGGGTAAGAAAAAACAAAGGGCAAAAAATAAAATAAACAAGTAAATAGCAGGGTGAGAATGTGGTAAAATCTGAAAATGTGGTAAAAATCAGACTGCTACAAGGGCTTTTCTTTTTCTGGATTGCTTTTTAAAACTATCAGTTGGGCTTAGGGAAGAAGGAGGGTGGGCCAGTCGATCGGTCAGTCAGTCAGTCAACAGAGGCCTCTGGTGGATTTATGCGAGAAGAGCAGGGGCGAATGGCACTTGCGAGAGAAATTTGAGATCTCAAAAAGCGTACACAGCGGCCTCTGGCGGATTCACAAAAACAAAAACTGCAAAAAAAGAACGTACCTCCTGGGACGTATTTTGCTCTCTCCAGAAATGTATATAGGGGTACGTAATCAGAATGAGCCTGGGTTGGTCATGACGGTCTCACCCCATTAAGATAGTGTTCATAGACTGAGAAAAAGGGGTCATTTTTAGAAATTTAATTATCTTGTATATGTAAATGTAAAAATATGTGAAATAGCTTATACAGAAACAGTACACAAAATAGATTCCTCTTTTTTGGTTAAAACTGCTACAATTGTATACTCTGCAAGGGGTATGTAAATTTATGAACTGTGACTGGATGCTTTTGCAGAGTAATCACTAATTGCTGTCTACATTAATTGGCAATTACAGTGTACATTAAAGCCTAAATGAAATAAATTAGATTAAAATTCCAAAAAATTCAATTAAAATTCTAAAATACTTTTCAGATGTAACTGTAATTTCAGTACCCTTCATTTAAAATGAGATACAGTTACTCAAATGTTGTATTTGAAATATGTATTTAAGTTACATGTATTCTTTTACTCCCCAATCCCACCATTATTTGTGGATTTGCGTTAATAGATTTTTTCTTAGTATCATTTGTAGATTACATTTCTATACGGCAATATATTCCTGCATGTTTATCCTTTTTTTTTTCACACCACCCCCCAACCCCCCCCGCCCCCACACTATCAGAATGTAATAGTTGAAATCCTGTTCCAAAAGGGCATTAGCAAATGAGTGGGTTGGCTGTGCTTAACTCACACTGTCAGGGCTCAGCAGGAGTAGTCTATACATACACACTTGCTGTACTATTCCTCAACGCTGCCTGTGAATCACTGTGCCATTATATGTGCATGAGCTGTATGCACATATATCATTTGTGTCTGAATAGACATGTTGCTTTTTATGCTGGCATTTTCACACCGGCTCATGCTTGAGAATTGACAAGTTTGTTGTAGAAACAGTGCAAAGCGACTCACACATAAAATAGCTTGCTCAAAGATAAAAGTATGACAGTGGCCCCCTGTGCACTCTTGAGGGGTTATGTAAGGGTTGTGTTATGGTTAGGTAAAATGTTTACCACTCAGAGAATGCCTTTATAGAAGGTTTACCACATGAAGAATGTTTTTTGTAAGACACAGAATGTGATGGACAGATATTTTTATATATTTATTCTTGCAAATGCTCCAGCGGAGGCATATAATTACCACTAAATGCATACTGACTGTAATATTATTCAGTTCTTTCAGTGTGATTTATGTCCTTGGTAAACTTAATATTTGTGTTGAATTTTAACTATTTAGTCTAATGTCCAATAGCATTTTTGAGGTGTGATGTTATGATAATAATGACACCTGTCTGATGTATATTCTGCAGATCTGCCGTAAGAGAGTTAACCTGCTTTTCTGTGTCCAGATTGATGTAGCTGACTTTCCTTGACGTCTTGTTTTATGATGATTGTGAAAGAATTTATTCATGGAAACGGACTGGTCTTTAATTATCAGCCACTTTTCATATTCATTCATGCATTTATAAGCCACATTTTGTCAAGGAAAATAGTTTTATTTATTTCATTTACATTCAACGATATATCTGAAAGGTAAGTGCACTTCCTTGAACCTAAAGATGTTTTATTTTTAGTAAAGTGCTATTAATTTTACCATAGACATACGTGACCAAGATGGTTTTCTGTTTAAGAAATCTAAACTTGGAAGATTTTTTATCTTTTGAAACTGTATTTGTTTCTTCTCTCTGTTATTTATAGACCAACTCAGGGGTGTTATATTTTTTCATTTACTTGCATATCTTTTTTGTATGTGTGCACTCATAGAGAGAGAAAAACACAGCAATTGGTTGGTAAATGTGTGTAAGTTGAAAACAAAACTACCCTATAGACATAAAAATGTATAAGATTGTTGATTCAGAATAATTAAGGAATAATTAAGATTTTAAAATAGATTTAGCATATTTTAAATGCTCAGCAAGGCCCAAATACAATAAAACAGCAATATTGTTTTTTATTTTTATATATTTTAAAATGCAGTTCATCCATAAATCATCACTAAAGTCGCTTTTAGACATCATTCTATTATGATGATTTAGGAAACATTTCTTCTTATTATTAATTATTGAAACTGGACATTGGAAATTATGATAGCAATCTGTAAGTTTGTGTTAAATAAGATAAAATATAGATAAGATAATATACTTTATATTTGCATTAAATCAATTGTGACTGTGAATTTGAATTTATATTGTTACAAAAGTTTTTTATTACTAAAAAAAAACAATAAAAAATGCACAAAGGTTTCCACAAAAATATTAAGCAGCTAACATTTCGACATCCAGACGAATGTGCATGTTTGTGTTAATATGCACCATAAGTATTGCATTGAAATCTGCTTTAATTTGTTTTTCAAAAGTGATATTATATAATTGAGTCTCATCTGTGTTACACATTATGGGAGATTTAAGAGCATTACAACCTCATTAACTGTCTCTGGCACACACTGATGACCAGAAATATTAAATTCTTTGTTTAATCTGGTTCGTTTTAGGCTTGTTTTCAAGCTGTGTTGTTTGTTATTGGTCTTTGGGGAATATGTGCATGGTATTGTAGAAAAAGTAAGATTTTTATTCTTTTTTTCCCATCTGTTTGAGCAGAAACTGAAGCGTAAGAGCCTTGTCATCTCCCCACCCCCTCTCCTTCACACTGAGATCCGCTCCCTCCCACTGTGGCTTTTTGCTGGAAATGGATTGTCACCGAGAGTGAAGGGGGGCCCTGAAATGTGGGAGATCTTTTTGGGGACCTTGCTGTGAAAACACAGTAGTTCTTTAGGGACTCTACTTGACCAGTAGGTAGGCAAGAGCATGACGGAGGACGAAACTGCCCTCTGCTAGTATCCTACAGTGCTTGAGCACTCAGAAAAACCCTTCAATTATACCCTTAATTACCAGGCCATTATAAATTGTATAATTATTTGACTTCTTCTAACGCGTGTTAATTACTGAAATGACATAGGCTGAATGCTGGTGTGTGTGTGTGTGCAAATTAAATAGGACAATACCTTTCAAAAGCAGAGCAGGAAACAACAGTTGCTTCCTCTTAGTAGAAAGCCTAGTTTTCTTATTCTCAAGAGGCCACATCAGGTGAGATGTGTGTGAAGCACTGGGAGGACACATGTAGACTCTTCTCTACAGTAATTATCGGCATTTACTACTGAGAGGAAGTGTTTCCGATAGAGATTTGGCTACACTGCTCTCTGTATGAAATTACATTAGGATATATATAAGACATAGACACTCCCTGGACACAACACAATCTTCACCTAGATAAATGTGAGATTTTCTATCAGTGAGGGCACTTGAGCTATTTTTCACAACTTTGATTTTAATCTGGTTCATTTTGCTGACAAATCAAAGACTTTTGTCAAAGCCAACATTCTGTTAAAGGGATAGTTTACATCAAAATGAACATTCAGTCATTGTTTACTCACCCTGGTGCTTTTCTGATGCCATATGCAATTTTTTTTTTGGACCACAACAGGAAGAATAAAAAAAAATCTCCTGATTAAGCTTGTTTATGAAATGGCAGTGAATAGCAACCAGCATTAAGCTTTTCTAAAAAAGACCCAAATGTATCAAAGAATGGTCCCATGTGACACATGGCATAGATTCCAAGTGTTCTGGGCATGTAGAGTTTGGTGAAAACAAATTGAAATGTAATGTACTATTTAGTGTATCCTCACCCTAACTGTTTGTCTTGTCATACTCTAATAAAATACTCAACTCTAATAACATAGTCAACTCTATTAAGCCCTGAACACACCAAGCTGACGTCAAATGTTGTCACATTGCATCAGCTGCATCTGGTTCTGCCCCTGAACACATAAAAAAGAACGACATACAACTGAAATAACTGAAAAGAGTCTTTCCATGCTAGTAGGTGGCAGTATCTGTATTGTCATTCGACAAAGGGAAATGGAACTAGTGCTGCACACATACGAACCATAAACAAAGCAGCATTTACGTACCATTTACCCAGTACTTCTTGCTTACCACTCGGGGATTTACTCTTGTAATTATGTCTGAACATCTGATAATCCATATTGCTTGCAAATATTTAAGACAACAAAATGGCTGCCGGCTTCTGTGTTCCTTCTTGACTTTGCTTGGTTTTGTTGCTTCAGTTTTGTATGTAGTTGAACGGCCAATCAGAACACTCTCTTTCACCGAAGGCTGAGCCCAATTGTACATGCTGAATCTGGCAAACTCCATTCAACGCGAGTCCGACAAGAGGCAACATGTGGAAACCACCAAACAAACAATACTGCCCAACTGCCAATCATCGTCTTGGTGAATCCCGGCCTTTAGTCCCACAGTTCACTCCATTTTAACCAGAAAAAAACACACAAGTGGACTGATCCGATAAATCAAGATGACTAAAACATAAAACACAATTTCTAAAAAATATATATTTATTATGTATTTTAATGACTGTGGATCGAAACTTTGGGTGTCTGGTGACAGTTCACAAAAGAACGTGATAACACAACAGATTTTCATGGATGTATTTTGTCACATTTTTATGGTAAAATATGGTGCTAATAGTCTCAAAAATATGCAGTAGTGCATATAGCCAAATAATGGTCAAAGTCAGGATTTTCTTTAAATAATATATAAATTATATGGAAGAAGTATAATTTTCACCAAATCCTTTCATAAACCATCAGAACGTAATATATGGCATGTGTATATGACTGACATATACACACTAAAAAACCCAACAGTCAACTTTATCAAATGAAATAAGTGTAGTTAACTCAAAATTTACTGAAAGTTAATTCTACTCATTTGAAAAGAGTTTTGAAATTAGTGCTGAAGGTAATGAGTTAATTAAATACCTCATTACTTCAACTTAAATGCAGTGAGTTCACAGTACTCATATAGATTAGTTTTTTAACTCAAATGGTTTGTAGCAATCGGTTTCTTCAAATGGTTTGAGTTGCCTTAACTTATTGGGTTTTACAGTACTCAGTTGGTTTGAGTTCTCTTCATTTATTGGGTGTTACTGTGCTCAGATTGCTTCGTCTACTCAAATGGATTAAGTTCACAGTACTCAGGATTAGTTTTTTAACTTAAATGGTTTGTTGCAATCGGTTTCCTCAAATGGTTTGAGTTACCTTAACTTTTTGGGTTTTACAGTGTGGCTGTTAGTTGATCATTTTTGCATTTTTTCTCAAAAGCTTAATTTGCGATCTTATGGTATAATTTTTTGTTTTGTGGAACAAAAAGTATCTATCTATCTATCTATCTATCTATCTATCTATCTATCTATCTATCTATCTATCTATCTATCTATCTATCTATCTATCTATCTATCTATCTATCTAT
>CAIGQV010019186.1:12760942-12773704 GCA_903798115.1 Danio jaintianensis | reverse complement strand
ACACACACACACACACACACACACACACACACACACACACACACACAAGAGCCATACTTGATAAGATATACTCTGTTACTATGGCAACATCTGTGGCTCAAGCTAAGAATGCAGAGGTCTGTACTATTGTCATTGCTGAACGTGATTTTCACACATTTATCTGCACAGTGTCATTAACGCATAAAGATTACTAGGATTTTTTTTTCGTGCACAAGTTTGACTTGATGTGCTAGTTTTAAAAATCGCCTGCCTGTGAAGGTCTTCAGTAAGCTAACAGTCCTTGAAATGTGGTTTGTGGCATGTAGTGCCTAATCTAGGCTGATATGCATACTGTGTGCCTGTTATAATCACACCCTTCACTTGAGCCGTTTTTGTTCATATTTTCCTCTCATTATGCTCGATAGCCTCTTGAGTCATATTATTAGCACATACATGCTTATTGTTTGGACCACAAAATTTCACTGAGAAAACAAACTTTCTGCGTGTGATGTATTTGAACATGATTTGAAGTGATTGAAAATCAGGGTTATTATTGATTATTAAAATATATTAATTTCCAAACACATTGATGTTGTGTTGCCTAAAAGTTTCCATAAGCAATTATGAAAACATGGCACTCGTTCTGTTATTTTATGCCAAAAAGAAATTCTATATGACAAAATGGAAGAAATCTCATCAGTATTTATAGTATAAAGAATTAAACAAAAATTCCACACATAACTATAAATCCTAAATCCAGAGAAATTTTGTCAAGTTGTCTGGTTCAGAATAAAGACTCATTCTGACCCATAATTTAGAATATACTGCCCTCCTGGGATTTTTTTCTTTTCTTTTTCAAATATTTCCCAAATAATGTTTAACAGAGCAAGGAAATTTTCACAGTATTTCCGACAATATTTTTTCTTTTGGAGAAAGTTTTATTTGTTTTATTTCAGCTTGAATAAAAGCAGTTTTATTATTTTTTAAAACCATTTTAAGGTCAATATTATTAGCCCCCTTAAGCAATATTTGTTTTCGATTGTTTACAAAACAAACCATCGTTATACAATGACTTGCCTAATTACCCTAACTTGCCTAGTTAACTTAATTATCCTAGTTAAGCCTTTAAATAGCACTTTAAGCTGAATACAAACATCTTGAAAAATATCTAGTAAAATATTATGTACTGTCATCATAATAGCAAAAGATAAAATAAATCAGTTATTAGAAATTTGTTATTAAAACTATTATGTTTAGAAATGTGTTGAAAAAAATCTTCTTTCCGTTAAACAGAAATCGGGCACAAAATATACAAGGGGGCTAATAATTCTGAACTCAACTGTATATAAATAAATAATTATCTATAACTACATTTTATTCTATAGTAAACTTCTTGCTGACAAATGTGTAAAAAATAGGGATATGAAGATTAGCAATGTTTGGTAAAGATTTCAAATGACAGTGATTATTGGGGCTTTATTGTGATATATAAATAGCCTTTTAATGTCTCATAAAATTATTTCTATTCCAATTATGCCTGGGAGTATTTTTAGTTGGTGTCTTCTGTAAATCATTGTAAAAAAAAATTATAATAATGTTTTATGTAGGTCAATTAAATAAAACTGTATAAATGGCTTCTTATTTAAGCTGCAAGTGTCTTTGATTATGCTAATTATCACACAGCATCAAAGCTGTGCTGCATGCACATTCATATTTCTTTTTTTTTCATGGTCTTAGTGCCTAAGAGTGTCATTCTGTGGTTGTGGTACATGCAGTTGTTTGCCCCTTTTGAGAAGCTTTTGCTGTCCCCTGTTGATAGTATTCTTGTAATACAGGATGTGAGTATGCCTTATGCATATGGTTTGCAGGTACATTGATTTCCATTTGGCTGTAAAGAAAAAAAAAAGAGATGCACATTTTACCATTATGCACAACAACATACCATTTACACACATGTATTCTAAGAGATTTTATTCTGATCGCTTGCTTTGCTTCAGTGCTGCATTTCTGCAATGTCTCGGTGTTTAAATTACAGCAGAAAAAGCGACACATTTCAGACACATGCTATCGTTGCTAAGCAAACAGAAGCTAATAATATCCTCAGTAAGCATTTATTGCTAAAAAGCTATGGAAAAGCACTGCACGTCATGAATGGAATCCATCAAAATACAAAGGTGGATGACAGGCTAGTAATTAGCCCATAGTGTGGTTGTCACTTCTTGAAATGTCTGAATTAAAAAGACTGTAGAGAGAATGTGTGCGTGTGCGTGCATGTGCGCGTGCACGTGCATGTGCGTGTGTGTGGAAGGGTTGAGGGGGAACACTTGCTATAATTGAGCGGTGTTGAAGATGACAGCGTTTCATCTGCAGCAGGTGTTTAAGAATTACTGGTCTCATTAAAAAAGCCTGTTCGAGGAGGACACTGGAACACACACAATTATGTGATGCTCCTTTGCAGATAACAAGACTGAACATTGTTATCTGGGAAGGGAATGGATAAAGCTAAGGGAACTGATGAAGGTCTGATGAAATTCCTGGTAGGTCATGACTGCTGTGACATGCTGAGGGACCAAACTGTATAGTGGCCATGTGTAAAGGAGGATTGCAGTGCTGATTAGACACAGATAGATAGATAGATAGATAGATAGATAGATAGATAGATAGATAGATAGATAGATAGATAGATAGATAGATAGATAGATAGATAGATGGACGGACGGACGGACGGACAGACAGACAGACAGACAGATAGATAGATAGATTGATGTAATTTGGATGCCTAGTGCGTATTTACGATACAACCAGTAGATGGCGCTGATGTTATTCTGAAGTGAAATCCTCAAAGTTCAGACTTTAATGTTGCTCTAAATCTTTTTCACTGGGCTTTTTACAAATTTATCCAGCTGTTTAATACTGTCAAACATCAAGCCTCTGGAACCCCTTAGGGAGACAGGACAAGTCTACACTGCAATTCTACAATTCTACACAATTTCTCAAAATAACGGTTTTCTTTTTCCTGTGATTCAAAGCTTCGTTGTCACATGGTCCTTCATAAATCATTCTGATATGGTGATAAATGAAACAATCGTTAAAAATATTATATATACTAATGTATGTCTAATCAAAGTTACTTGAAATATAATATACTATCATTTAAAATTCATTCATTCATTCATTTTCTTTTCGGCTTAGTCCCTTTATTAATCTGGGGTCGCCACAGCGGGATGAACCGCCAATCATTTAAAATTATAATTCAGAAATTTATTTTCTTAAGAAAATTACAGATTTAATTTATCAAAAGTGACATAACATTAATAATGTTCTTGTTTAAAATAAAAGCTATTATCTTCATTCATTCTCTTTTCGGCTTAGTCCCTTTATTAATCTGGGGTCGCCACAGCGGAATAAACCGCCAATTTATCCAGCATATGTTTTACGCAGCGGATGCCCTTCCAGCTGCAACCCATCACTGGGAAACATCTACACACACTCATTCACACACATACACTATGGACAATTTAGCCTACCCAATTCACCTACACCACGTCTTTGGACTTGTGGGGGAAACCCACGCGAACACGGGGAGAACATGCAAACGCCACACAAACTCCACACTCACTCCACACAGAAACGAACCAGCGACCTTCTTGCTGTGAGGCGAACGTGCTACCCACTGCGCCACCGTGTAGCCCATGCTAATAATTTTCTGCTTTCCATAATAAAAGAAGCTGAAAAATGTCAACATTGATGAGAACCATTATTAATGATTGAGCACTATTAATTATCACAATAGAGCAGCAGTATTATTTTACTTTTCAAAATGAATTATATTTTTTTATGAATAAATATTTTTGTGATTTGTTATTTAAGGCATGATCCTTCAGAAATAATATTATTTAACAATATTATTAACAATATTACTTTTGTATTTATCGTATTTTTGATCTAATAAATGTTTCCCATGAGCAGACTTTCAAAAGCATCAAGAATGAAGCTACTAATGTTTCTAAACATTCAATAGGCTAACACATTTATAAACAATTACTTTAAAAAGTAAAAGTATTTTCAATTGAAATAATATAACAAAATTATTTATTCACAATATTACTGTTTCATTGTATTTTTTATCTAATAGGATAAATGCTCATGGGCAGAACAGACTTTAAAAACATTAATAAACTACTGTTTCTAAACATTCAGTAGTTCAGTTCCTCACAGCAATTTGAAACTGCATGCTTTTATTGCGACTTGATAACAATAAAATATATATTTTAGTAATTTGCCATGAAAGTTCACATGACGACTAGTAATAATAGCCAAAGCATAGCGCGTAGCCTACACTGTGTGGCGTAGCCTACATCATCACTTCGGACTCAAAACAATCCGCAAAGCTTTTCATCCTTCAATACACGAATCAAAACCCTGAAACACGGTTACCTTACTACTTACAAAAACCCCGAGCTCTCGGCGGGACAAGTAGGGCAAGTGTTGTGGTAGTTGCGGCGCGCGTCACACACGCCCCTTTTCATTTGCGGCTCTACGCGACGCGTGTTCGCTCGCGCTCGTCTTCTGCTGCAGAGAGTGGCGCTCGTGACGTCATCCTGCTGGAGCGGCTGCTGGGCACGGGCGGAAAATGGGCACAGATCTGCGAGGTGAGAGGCACACTTTCTGACACATGTAACATGTTTTGGATGATGACAGCGGGGACGACGTGTTTCTAGTCATCGGTATTACTGGTATTATCAAACGGCGGTCACGTAGTGAGCTCGAGGAGACGGATTTGTACCGCGACTCGCCTACGTTATTGGAGAAAAATGGTGAAAATCTGCTGAACCGTGGTTGCGCCGTCGGGCACGAATTTGCAGCGAGGTAACATACCTCCAAATATATGCCCGTGACCGACACGCTCGAATTGCGCTCGACATTATTATTATTATTTGTCTCATGAATTGTGGCATCTCCACGGTAAATGTGAGCAGAGGTAGAGCCGCATGCGGAATCATTCCTCACATCTATGTACTCTGGAGAGTGAGAGCATGAGCTCCATATCTGATTATTTAGTGCCTCCACCCTTATCTTACATGACATGTTTGCCCACGACCGCATCATCTGTCATTGAGACGGAGAACAATCCTGATAATTTAGGGAGAAATCCCCTGTCAAATCATAGGCTGTGTCTCAAAATCGAGTGAGCTGCCTTTCTAGATAGCTGCCTACGTAAACCATAATGTCGCCGGCCTTTTTCCTTGTCTGGACGATTCCAGATATGGTGGACAGTAACTCAATCAGTTCAATAATTTTGTAGTTAAACCATTCCTTTTGTAATCATGATGCTTGCTATTTACACCTGCGTTTACTTTTGTTCGGTTACACTGACTAGGCTGCTTTAGACAGGTTACAGTTAGCTTCATTTTATGGCCTAAGATTGCAATAATGTACATTTAAAAAAGCCCAACTAATACTGAGAACATATTTTAAGTTTAAATGATGTGTATACATATATATATATATATATATTTTTTTTTTTTAACATCAAAGTCTTACGAAAGATATCAGCATAAAAACAAATTTTGGTTGGTGTAAATGTGCAATAGCCAAATGTGCAGATTTAATTTTTAAATTATTTTAGATTAAATCGAATCTCTTTAAGTTTTCACTAGACTTCTAATGAATTATTATCATTTATGATATTTTTATTAATATTCTATAATCATGTCATGCAAAGTTGTTTGTCGATCTAGTCTCCTCTTTAAGATACTTCACTTGTAAACAGTGCTGTTTCCTGTTGAATGCACAGAGCTGCAATCAGTTTACACACAGAAATGGTGGTGGTACTGTACTAAAGAGCTGATTTCAAAAAGTGAATACTGAGTTACTGATACTCTAATACTGAGTGAAATTGAGAGTAGATCATTTCTGTTATTATAGTAAAGAGGAACATGCTTGTCAATGCATCTTTTTTATTTTGTATCATTACATGATGGGAATGAGATTTAAAGAGATAGTTCAGTCAAAAAACAACAACAAAAAAACTAATCATGTACTTACCCTCAAGTGGATCCAAACCTTTATGAGTTTCTTTCTTCTTTTGAACACAAAAGAAGATATTTTGAAGAATGTTGGACATCCATAGTAAAAAAAAGACAACATTCTGGAAGTCAATTGCTACCAGTTTCCAACATACTCCAGAATAAATGATTTTGTATTCAACAGTAAGAAATGTAAACAAGTTTGGAACCACTTGAGGGAGAGTAAATGATGACAGAATTTTCATTTTTGGGTGAACTATCCCTTTAATGAGAATTGACAATGAGAGATAGTATTATCTACAGGATCAGACATTGGTGGTCCCCTGTGTCTGTTCTGCTATTGATTTCAAACCTGTGCAGGACTGGTTCCTGTGTGGGCTCACCATTAATTCTAATATATACATATATATGCAGAAACATGAATAACAGCATGGTGAGAAAGTTGCCAGCGTGAAAGTACAATGTTCAGTAAAATCATTTTGTATTTTGCTTTAGCAATATTTGGGCCTCTAATCATTCGTTTTTGAAAGCTTTGTTCTACATTTCATTAATTAAATATTAAATTAAATATTTTGTATTTATTTAATATTTTCTACATTCTTTAATCAAACATTAAAGAACGGCAAGTCTGAAATTCTGCACAAGTGAGAAAACAATCAAATACGAAGAGTATTTATTTGACTTTAAAATGTAAAAAAAGAAATAGTCCTTTCCATGTGGTCAAAATATATAAAATATTCATGGATTGAATTTAAAGAAAAGGTCAATCACCCAGCCCTAAATACAATAATAATGTGTTATTTAAGAACACGTCCCTCTTAGCAATTGAAGCACAGAAAACAGTGCACTCAGTGGAAGTGCATGTTTGCTAACCTGTGTGAAAAATAACATAATTGTGAAATCGATTGGCTTGCATCAGCTCACGGTACAGAAAGAGAAGTGTGAGAGGGCCTTTAGTGTTTTATTGGGATGTCTTCCCAGACTAGTGGCATGTGATGAGCTGTGGTTAATGATGGATAATTGGCTCAGTGAAATCCCATGGATCAATAGGATCCAGACGAGTCTTTCGCCAACGGAGCTTCAAGTTTTGGAACTAAGCATCCAGAGTAGCCTTGGCCTGGCCTTCACTGTCTTTAGTTTTGCTGAGGCGGCTACACATATTTTTTGCATGTTTCTTACAAGTATTAGTATTGTCCTTGTGATTCTGCTATTTTAGCTGGCACTTCTGGTTGTGCTCCTAGTTATTTTCCTGCAGTGACTTCAGCCTTCTGTTACCTTCTTACTTGCAATTGAAATGCCATTCACAACCCATTTTACCTCTTGGGTTAATCCATCTCAAGTGGTCCAACAGACGTTAAATGTGCTCTGAAGTTCTTTTTTTTCCTCAAGAATCTCCTGAGGTTTTGTAAATGTCCGTATAAACAGTAGATAGCTACTGTGGGTAAATCGGAGTAAACAAAAATAAAAAATGTTGGTTTTGCAAAATCAGCACATAGAGGTATCACTCAAAAAAGAAATAAAAGTCAACAAATAACCAGCTTTACAGTTTTTTTAAGATTAGAATTGCCAATATTATTCAGTAATGCAATACATCATAATCATGAACATGCATAATATTGTTATTGTGGGCACTTCAAATGTGAATACTGTCAATAACTACTTATTATTTAAACTTTTAGAAAGCATTTTAAAATATTGATTGTTGTTCATTACTGCACCAAATGCTTGAAGAATTAATAGTCTATTTTTAATATGGCATACAACATGCCTGAGATGTTGATTGAAAATATTCTGATCCTTTTGTCCTGATAGGCCTATTTTTCTTTTTCATTTAAGTCTTTTTGTTGACATTAGTTCATTAAACTAAACTGATGTTGAAAACTACTTGTAAAGCATTTATTAATCTTAGATTATGTTCTTAGTTAATGCATAATTCAATAAAAAAGAAAAAGAAAACATTTTACTATTTACATAATTATTTTACATTATTACATTTATTTAATAGACCTAAAGGCTAATAAAGTTTAATTGCATTTTTTAACTAACAGTAACATAGTTAACAAATATTAATATTTCTATTTAACTAACATTTACTAATTAGACCTTATAGTACCTTATAATGGGCGACGCGGTGGCGCAGTGGGTAGCACGTTCGCCTCACAGCAAGAAGGTCGCTGGTTCGAGCCTCGGCTGGGTCAGTTGGCATTTCTGTGTGGAGTTTGCATGTTCTCCCCGTGTTCGCGTGGGTTTCCTCCGGGTGCTCCGGTTTCCCCCACAAGTCCAAAGACATGCGGTATAGGTGAATTGGGTAAGCTAAAATTGTCCGTAGTGTATGTGTGTGAATGAGTGTGTATGAATGTTTCCCAGTGATGGGTTGCAGCTGGAAGGGCATCCGCTGCGTAAAAACATATGCTGGATAAGTTGGCGGTTCATCCCGCTGTGGCGACCCCAGATTAATAAAGGGACTAAGCCGAAAAGAAAATGAATGAATGAGTACCTTATAATCCTTGTGCTGGTGGCACGGTGGCTCAGTGGTTGGCACTGTTGCCTGACAGCAAGAAGGTTGCTGGTTTGAGTCCCGGCTGGGCCAGTTGTCATTTCTGTGTGGAGTTTGGATGTTCTCCCCGTGTTCGTGTTCTCCGGGTGCTCTAATTTCCCCCACAGTCCAAAGACATGCGCTATAGACCATTTTGAGGCATGTAAACAAAAACAATGGTCCTTGTATTTCCTGTTTTACATTTTTCATTTCTATAGCTTCTGAGAATCCAAAAAGAGCCACATATTAATAAATAATGTTATGATAGCTGTTTTAATACTAAGTTTTGATTGAATTGCCTCTTATTACAGTTATGAAATAGTTTGATAACAAGCAGGAAATGTTCATGGGCCAATGACATCACCACACTGAAATGGTCTATAGGCGAATTGGATGAAGTAAACTGGCCGTAGTGTATATGTGTGTGAATGTGAGAGTGTATGGGTGTTTCCCAGTACTTTGTTGCAGCTGGAAGAGCATCCGCTGCGTAAAACATATGCCGGAATAGTTGGCGGTTCATTCTGCTGTGGCGACCCCTGATAAATAAGGGACTAAGCCGAAGGAAAATGAATGAATGAATCGTTGTGCAATTTGATATGTTTCTTTTTGGTTTTTGAAGTAACCATGTTTTCATGCTTTTGTCAATATCATGATAATACTGTACATCATGTCTGCATAAACCTGAAGCTACAACCGTTTTTTTTTCTTTATATTGTGACGCAGTTCCTAGAGAAACGGAATTTTAAATGAGAAAACAGTGGGCGTGGCTTGTTTTTTCTACTAAGAGCTGATTGGATGTAGTACAGTAAGAAGTTATTACAACCTAACAGACACCTCCTCCTCACCATTTCTGTTTGTTGTCGTAGCGCTGTCAAATCTGACAGTTGGAGGGGTGTGGTGAAGTATGTTAACCACGCCCAATACCTCAGACAAACGTAATCTGAGAATTTAACTGAAAACAAACAGGAAGTGCTTTTTCAGATTTTAATTTTAGATTACAAGGACAAACAATTTTTTTCTTAATGACATGCACAGATGAATTGCATGCAACAAAACTAGCAATGTGAACAACAAAACTAGCAATGTGAACAACAAAACTAGCAATGTGAGCTAACAAAATCATATGGTTAGTTTTGATTTCATTTGTACTTTAAAGGGGTAGTTCACCCAAAAATGAAAATTCTGTCATACTCATCCTCTAATTGTTCCTAACTGGTTTGAATTTCGTTCTTCTGTTGAACGCAAAAGAAGATATTCTGAAGATAGTCTATACTATTACATACATTTTTTTTGTTCTCACTTTGGATGTCAATGGCTGCTTTTTCAATCATTCTGCAGAATATCTTGTTTTGTGGTCATCAGAAGAAAAAAATCAAAGTTTAGAACATTTGAATGTGAGTAAATGGTGAAGAAATGTAAATTTTGGGGTGAACTTTCCCTTTAAATGCTTGAGCAATTATCACATTATCGGCACTGTCACATGCTTACTTGAGATACTGACCCTTCTGTTGTGAGATTCTGGCTGTGACGAGATAATTAATGAGACAAAGTGTAGGACTAAACTTTGATCAACTGAGATTAAACTGATTAGAAATCTTTATCATGGCAGCGTCTTGGAAAATTATTTCTGAGGTAGAGTAAGTTATTAGATTTTGATGAAAGTAGAAGACATGGAATAATGTGCATGATGAATTGTGCAGAGTAAGACCATAAATATTCATTCATTCATTCATTTTCTTTTCGGCTTAGTCCCTTTATTAATCCGGGGTCGCCACAGCGAAATGAACCGCCAACTTATCCAGCATATGTTTTACGCAGCGGATGCCCTTCCAGCTGCAACCCATCACTGGGAAACCATAAATATGTATTATGTAAATTGGGTTTTCCAGTACACATCATTTGTGCCCTAAATTTGCATAATGAGCTTATTCATGTGGTTGTACTTTTTCTTTAAACTGAAAGTTTGGTTGGGGTGGTGTTACTGTAGAAGAATTTCCCTTGAATTCTTAAATTGTTAAGATAAATTAGTAAACAGGGGCGACGCGGTGGCGCAGTGGGTAGCACGTTCGCCTCACAGCAAGAAGGTCGCTGGTTCGAGCCTCGGCTGGGTCAGTTGGCATTTCTGTGTGGAGTTTGCATGTTCTCCCCGTGTTCGCGTGGGTTTCCTCCGGGTGCTCCGGTTTCCCCCACAAGTCCAAAGACATGCGGTATAGGTGAATTGGGTAAGCTAAAATTGTCCGTAGTGTATGTGTGTGAATGGGTGTGTATGGATGTTTCCCAGAGATGGGTTGCGGCTGGAAGGGCATCCGCTGCGTAAAACATATGCTGGATAAATTGGTGGTTCATCCCGCTGTGGCGACCCCAGATTAATAAAGGGACTAAGCCGAAAGGAAAATGAATGAATGAATGAAATTAGTAAACATAGGCCTAACACACTGTAAAATGCTTGTGATTTCATTCATTCATTCATTTTCTTTTCGGCTTAGTCCCTTTATTAATCTGGGGTCGCCACAGCGGGATGAACCGCCAACTTATCCAGCATATGTTTTACGCAGCGGACGCCCTTCCAGCTGCAACCCATCACTGGGAAACATTCATACACACTCATTCACACACACTCATACACTACGGACAATTTTAGCTTACCCAATTCACTTATACCGCATGTCTTTGGACTTGTGGGGGAAACCGGAGCACCCGGAGGAAACCCACGCGAACACGGGAGAACATGCAAACTCCACACAGAAATGCCAACTGACCCAGCCGAGGCTCGAACCAGCGACCTTCTTGCTGTGAGGCGAACGTGCTACCCACTGCGCCACCGCGTCGCCCTGCTTGTGATTTCAACATAATTAAAAAAAAATTCTGACTTAAACTTACTTTTATTCAACCAGTAAGTTGTTTTTTTTTTTTACTGGAAATGACAAAGGCTTCTCCCAAACGATGATGTACAAGAGGCATCATTGTGGAAAAAATATCTCTCAGCTTTTATTAATCTTTGAACAAAAAGTGGCAGTCTGTGGCAGAGGTATAAATAATTTTGAGCTTACATTAGAGTTTTATGTTACATCTAATTTTGACAAATATTGTTTATTGTATTACTTTAGTTTTATGTCTGTTACCTTGAGGGTGTTTAATATGTGTCAAGGACACAGAGAACCTTCTATAAGTATGTTTTTCTGCTTGTGGGAAATTCTGTTTAAGCATTGGATCATCATATGACTTTCTCATCACCACATTCTTATGCTTGCGTTTTTGTCTGTGCATTAAAGATATTATATGTAGGTGTATTAACACTATAAATTAATGAAATACGGTTGTTTACCATAAATATCAGAAATTATTTGACAGTTTGTATTGCATTTTTAACAGTGAAATACTGGCAACAGAAGCCATGTTTATCGTAAATCTTATGGATTTTTTTACAATGTACCACAGCTGCAGTTTTTTTACTGTAAATTTTACAGATTTTTTTACAGTGCAGTAAACCACGGTGGCTCAGTAGTGCGCAACACAACAACATTAAGATCCCAGTGCAACTACATTTCAAAAAGTAAACGTTAATCTCACAGCACAAGAACATTTAAAAAAAGCAAACATTAATCTCACAACACAGTGACATTAAGATCACAACACAACGACATTAATCTCACAACACAATGACATTCAGATCACAATGCAACTACATTTCAAAAAGCAAACATTAATCTTACAGCACGACATTAAGATCACAACACAATAACATTTAGATCACAACGCAACTACATTGCGATCACAACGCAACTACATTTCAAAAAGCAAACATTAATCTCACAACAAAACGACATTAAGATCACAACGCAACTACATTTCAAAAAGCAAACATTAATCACAATGACATATGTCATAATGTCATAAATGTCATAATCACAACACAACAACATTTCAGAAAGCAAACATTAATCTTACAACACAACAAGATTAAGATCACAACACAACAACATTAAGATAACAACACAACAACATTAATATCGCAGTGCAACTCATTCATTCATTCATTTTCTTTTTCGGCTTAGTCCCTTTATTAATCTGGGGTCGCCACAGCGGGATGAACCGCCAACTTATCCAGCATATGTTTTACACAGCGGAATCGCAGTGCAACTACATTTCAAAAAGTAAACATTAATCTTACAACACAACAACATTAACATCACAACAGTGACATTGCGATCACAACGC
>CAIGQV010019186.1:12726612-12757551 GCA_903798115.1 Danio jaintianensis | reverse complement strand
TATATATATATATATATTTATGTATTCTAATTATTTTGGTGATTAGGAATTAGCATATTCTCTTTGAGTTCTCTTCAGCATCCACCCATCTCTATGAAAACCAATCCACTGTCATTTACTCACCTCCGAGTCCATCATTTTGACTTGCATTCCTGCACTTCTCCAGCTGATCCTATTCTCTCTAATGATTCATCATTACCGACCGGCTTGTTTGTATCCATTTATTACTGTACATCACTTTCTGAGCTTGTATCCTTGGCAACAATGGGCCTCCATCTTGGAAGCAGTCATTTGTCTGCGCGACTCAAACGTTTCTCTGTCATTAAGGTCAAACTGATTGCAGGAGCGTTGATCAGACGCTCATTGATAACCTTTGATACCACCGGGCCACATCTGATGCTTAAATAGCTGCCGTTAAAAGACCGATTTAATGGTTTTAGTTATGTTTTTGCTGCTAATGCTCGCTAAGAAGGCCCTAATCAAAAGTCTTTTGTTATCCCATTATGGATCTGAGATGAGAAAGTCTTCAAGCCCCATTAGCAATGAAAAGGTTTTCTCTGTCTACACGGCTGAAGGAGGAAGGAGGTTATGGAGGAAGACAAACCCAGACAGAGATCATTTTTGGCACAACAGGGACAGACGGACCAAAGTGCCTGTAATGATGTGCGCTCCTGACGGATTGACATATGAAGACATCCTCATAATGAAACTGATTGTGGATGCTTTAAAATGTGTCACAGTAGATTACATAATGATGATGCTCTTAAATCAGCAAGCACCCTCAGGGTAAGAGCCCGTGTTTTGGACCCTGTGGGAGAGAAGCAGGATTTGACGAGCTCTGGACAGCAGATGCGCTCTGGGTTTTGACATGATTGTTTAAGCATGTTGTCAGATTTGTTTTCCTTCTCTCACGTTTTCAGCAATGAGATGTAGTCTAGTCAGTCCAGCTCAATGTCACTAACTCTGAAATCACGTTTCGTTTATTACCTCAGACTGTATTTCTTAGATAGTAACAGCAAAATCCAGCTGAAGGTGATTAATGGCCTTACCTGGTTTGAGCAGGTTTTAGGAGTTCTCACAAATTGAAGAGCAAACCCTAAAGTCTAAAACCCTCAAAACAGACCATCCTAAACAATCGGACAAACTATATTGGTCTGTAAAATAAAAATACAATAATTATAATATACATAAATTATATTAATAGTTTTTAGTCAAATGTTTTTTGATATAATTATAATTTAAAAGCTCTATAAATTAACTTTTGATTCTGAATATTTGATCTCCTCAGATATGTTATAATATATTTCATATTATAATTTAGAAGTACTTTGTTATATAATATATGAGATGAAAGTCTAAAATGTGATACACACTCAAACGTTTGCAATATTTAGTCTTCCAATAAGGCTTAAAATTTAGGCTTAAAATAATTATTTAAGAAGTCCTATTGTGGACACAAATGTGAAATAATCTTCCGAAGCCAAAAGTGCTGGACAATTTAGTGGTGACTGTTGTGTTCTCTATTAATACAGCCTGTTAAATGCACTTCACATGACCTGCCATGGCAGATTATTTGATTCAGTATCATTTATTAATTTCTGGGAATTGTGCTTGTCTAATTCCCAGCTGAGTGAATATATAACTGGTTTGTGCACTGGACTTTCAGCTGAAAATCATTGCAGGATTGTGTGTGCAGGATAAATTCTCATCATTTCCATTTCATTCTCGTTCTTATCTGCTTTGTTCACAATGCTGAGGGGATGTAAAGGGTAAGAACTGGAACAGTATAGAAGACTGAAAAACACTAATGGGGATTAATTACACCTTCAGACTTTTAGACCTTTAGACTTTTATTCTCTCTGAGAATAGTTAGATAATATCACAGCACATAACCTACTACCAATAATTTCACACAATAGGTGACTTCTTTGCTGTTATTAAGCCTTTGAGATTGTCTCTTAAACTATTGCAAAAGTTACATTTAGTAATCATCGTGTAGTGTGGCGTATTGTAAGATATATTTTTCAGACAGACGCCCAGACAAAATATGATAATTTTCATGAGTGCAGAGAAATGCATATTCAGCTAGATCAGCTCTGTACTCCAATAGTCCATTCTCAGTCCAGTAGAGGCGGAAAGCACTCATAGAGATTAGCTGACTTAAAATCATTTACTCCTCAAATTGTCCTGTGGTTATTTTATCATTCTGAATAGCATGCACTGTTTATTTTGCTAGTTCATGCATGCAGAGTTTAGTGGAAATTGTCCAAAGAAGGGTTGTTAGGTTGTTGACAGAAGAAATGACTTTCAGTTTGTGCTGGGTTTTATATTTAAACCATGGTTTTAATCAAATTTTGCAGCACATTGCAATACACAAATATAAAGGTGTGCCTCCAGTGAGCTGATATCAGCTTTTATGTTTGTCAGGTTGCAAGCAAAGCACGTCTGCGCATCCTGTGCTTGTGTGCCAAACATCAGAAAAAGTTTTTTGGGCCACGTAGGCTCACACAGGCAAGAAATGACATTTTTGTGACACAGAAAATTCTGGATCTAAATGAAATTCTGGTGATTAATTTTGGTAGTGTTGGTGATAGTGCATGGTCTTTGTATCAGTTCAGGGGTTTACAGATTTCAATTATGCATTTTTACCATGATTTACAGATTCACCTAAATGTCATTCAGTATAACAATAGATTATATTACAAAAAAGGCTTATTTATGACAGCAATCATTTTCTGAAGACTGTTCAAGGTTAACAGTGCATATACATTTATTTGTCATTTTAATTATTTATGCTTTGCCACTATTCTTTAAAACACTAGGTTGTGGCTGGTCCGATATTATATCGAATCACGATAAAATTTATGTCAATAACAATGATAAGTTTTTTTACTCTATATTGATCTTAGAGCCAATCACACAGCAGAAATGTGCAACAATGGGAATCTAAAAGTGTGTTGATATTAGGGATGTACTGAATTTTCAGCCACCGAAAATTTATCGGCCGAAAATGTTATGCCATTTAATGGACCCTCTAATTTTTGTGGCTTCAGTCATTGTTGGGGTACTCCTTTAAATCTGCAAGCATCAACAACTTATATCGAAATATATATAGTTATCATTCAATATGGAAAATAATTATCGATATTTTGCCATATCGCCCTGCCCTACACTAGGTTGCCTGCAGATTAATTATGTCAAGAAGTGAAAATAAAACAAAAATATAATAAAATGTAATTTAAAATTTTTGTAAAAATTTTAACAAAACAGTTGGGTTTGTCCGTATTAAATACAATTTTTTTTTAATAGTGCACAGTAGTGAAGTTCCCTGAAGAAGTTCACCCTGTTATAATTTATTTATATCTAAAAAATTTAGGGCCCATTGTTTATTTGGATATCTGTTATATACACCCATATACTCTTATTCACACACATACAATTTAGCTTACCCAATTCACCTATAGCACATGTCTTTGGACTGTGGGGGAAAGCTGCAAAACATGCAAACTCCACACAGAAATGCCAACTGACCCAGCCGAGGCTCGAACCAGCGACCCTCTTGCTGTGAGACAACATTGCTACTCACTGCGCAACCGCACCACTCATTATTATTATTATTATTATTATTATAAAGCAAGATTTGGTGTGTTTGTATTGAAATGTGCAAATTTGTCAATACTTTGTGTTGTTCTTTTTCTAGGACAAAAGGCTTGGACCCCTAAGAAGATGGATTAAGTGCCAGGAAGAGGCGTAACAGCAGTCAAGACCTCATTGAAGAACTAATTCAAGAAGTTGTGACTCAGGAGCATGTGTGATGATCCCCGGTTCCTGCTCAGCCTGAAGCAAACCCAGCATGTCTGCGATGAGTGATCCTCTGCGCTGCCCGGCCGTCGTCCCTGCCTGCTCCTGGCAGCGCTTTGTGGCGTGAGCAGATTGCTCCATCCTGGCAGCCACAGGAGCGTGGAATGGCCTCTTTGGACCTGCCATACCGTTGTCCTCGCTGTGGGGAACACAAGCGCTTTCGAAGCCTGTCCTCTCTACGCGCCCATCTGGAGTACAATCATACCTACGAGACCCTGTATGTGCTGTCCAAGTCCAACAGCGTATGCGATGCTGCAGCGCTGCTCCCCCTAGTGGCTGACGGAGCCCTCACTGCCGAATCTCGTTTTCCATACCGTGAACTGCCCTGCTCTGGTGAAGAGCTTGGCCTTGCACCCTCGTCAACTGCTTGCTACCTGCCCAATGTGGAGTTTCCCCTGGGGGAGATCCTCGTGAAGACAGCCATGAGCTCCAGCGACGCCTTGTCCTCCGCAGGGAACAACGCCGTGGCAGTGGCCGCTAATGTGGCCGCTAGTGCGGTGGAGGCGGCTTACGAGGAAGGCCTGGCTCGGTTGAAAGCCCGAGCTTTTGAGAGACTTGAGTTGGACGAGAGGCTGGAGAAGCTGTCAGAAGAGGTGGAGCAAAAGATTTCAGCACGAGTCAGTCGTCTGCAGACCGAGTTGGAGAGGAAAAGCTCAGAGCTGGAAAAGGCAAAGCTGGAAAGCGAGAGGCTCAGTCAAGAGAAGCAAGACCTGGAGGACAAGGCCACAGAGCTTTCACGGCAAGTGGACGTGTCTGTGGAGATGTTAGCCAACCTTAAGCAGGACCTGGTTAACAAGGAGCAGGAGCTCTCACACAAACAGCAGTGAGTTCTCACCTTGTTTTATGACAAACCACTTACACACGAGGTATACTTCAGAATTTACATGTACATTTTGTGTGATGCAAATGCAGTTACCGCAATAGCATTGTGTGCACGCTGAAAAAATTTTGTAACTATGCATACTTTGTACCACGCATAGCTACAAAATGTAACTTGACCATGCACTTTTATGACAGAACAGTAGCTAGACAGGAAGTGAACTTGGACAGAGATTGGGGGATGGGATTGGGAAAGGCAAAAAGTTAAGTTACATAACTTTTAATGTATTCAGTTATTTTTTACACTAGTTGGTTTTTCCACAATGTAGGAACATCGGGTTGGGCTGTGGTTTCACAACCTGTTAAAAAAACAGGGAGAAACTGAGTAAGAACAGCAACAAACTACTGAAAACAGCAAAAAACAATATATGCTTGCCTTGATGAGTGATTAATGAGATTAACAGGCACCCACAGCTTTAGTTTAAGCAAGCATTTTATTTCTCATTTCTGGAGAGGAGTAACACAAAACCTTTCTAATGTGCATGTCATGTCGTACTTTGAAACAATGTGAGCAACTGTTCAAAAAAGCCCAATGAATATTTTGATTTTACTCATGTACTATTTTTACAGTTAAATTTATTAATTTAGGCAAATTAAATATAATGTCATTTAAAAATGAGGACAGTCAGATAACAAAACAACAATATGTAAGTGCAATGACAAGTCCCAGTTATTCTAACACAGTTAATAGGGCAAGAGTTTTGTTTTAGGTTAATTTTAAACAGAATAGAAATAAAATAGAGAGTGGTGGTGCTGACAAAAAAAGATTGTGTGTTTGATACAATACAATTTTCATCGTCAGTAGTACTGTATACTCACATGCCATTTTTTCATACAATGTACACACAGCTTGTGGTTTGACTTGTGGTTTCTCCACAAGGTTGCAACATTGAACTAAGCTGCCTTTTTCAGAGTTATACAATATATTAGAAGATGTAGCCGAACAACAATAAACTACTGAAGATGGCAAAAACAATAAATAAACAGACAGAGAAAAGACAGACATTAGACAATAAGGATTCCTTCTAGTACATTTGACTGTACATGTTCCCTAATGTACAGGTAAAATTTAAGTATACTTTGGACTTCATCCTGGTAAAAGAGGAAAACTTTAGTTAAAGGGACAGTTCACCCAAAAATTTTAATTCTGTCATCATTTACTCACCCTTGTATCAAACATGTATTATTTTCGTTTGTCTGTTAAACCCAAAAAAAGATATTTTGAAGAAAGATTACAGCTTTCTTCAAAATATCTTTCGTGTTCAGCTGAAAAAAAAACCCTGAATCTTATAAAGGGTTTAAACCACACCAGGGAGAGTAAATAGTGAGTAAAGTTAAATTTTTGTGCTGAACTATCCCTTAAACTGCTTGGACTGCAGTGTTTTTGCCTGAATGCTTAATTCACTCTAGCTTATTTTCAACAGAACTTGGTTTGTGCAGCCAGCAGTGTTTTCACAAAAGAAGACATGCTAGATTCACTTTTGATGCCTCCAAAGTTTAGATTCATTTGGACAAGGCAGTTGAGCAGGGCAGTAGAGAGACACCACAGTTGCTGAGTTGTTAACTATGTCTGCAGTCAGATTTAATCTGCTCTCTGCATGGCAGGCTTTTTATGTTTCTAGTTGTTTCAGTTTAGTTTGCTTCATTGGTGTGACAAATATTTGTAAATTTTTATGACTGAGCTAGATACAAACATACCAGTGGAGACAAATATAGTGCAATACACCATACACTACCATTGAAAAGTTTGGAATAAGTGAAATTGATTTTAGGTTTTTGAATAAAATCTCAAAATAATTTACAGTATATTAAATCACTGTAACTTGCTACTCAATAAACTTATTTTTATTAATAGTAATATTATTAATGTTGAAAACAGTGCTATTTAATATTTTTGTGGAAACTAGTTTATGAATAATCGGGTAAACTAAAATTGTCCGTAGTGTATGTGTGTGAATGGAAGTGTATGGTTGTTTCCCAGTGATGGGTTGCGGCTGGAAGGGCATCCGCTGCGTAAAACATATGCTGGATAAGTTGGCGGTTCATTTCGCTGTGGCGACCCCAGATTAATAAAGGGACTAAGCCGAAAAGAAAATGAATGAATAGTTTATGAGTAGAAACTCATTAATGAATAGACATTTATTGCAAAAAAGCAAATTTTTGGTCAGTTTAATCAGTCCTTTAAAAAAATAGACCCAGGTTTTTGTGGGGTACTGTACATAAATGCAAAGAATTTAGAAATATAAAGAGATGTCATAAAAAATAAATTGAAGTTACAAGTTTAGCAGATATTTCCTAGTGCTGGGTGTCCACTGCTCAAAACATATGCCAGAGTAGTTGGCGGTTCATTCCACTTTGGCTACCCCTGATAAATCAGGGACTAAGCTGTAGGATTGTGAGCGAGCGAGTGAGTTTAACAGATACAAAACATAATAAATCTGGTTTTGTCCTAAAATAAGTTGTTATTTTAAAATTGCTCATTCATTCATAGTTTTATGTTTTACTATTGTACTTAATATTACCTGCCCTACTATTATTAAGTCTGTAGTAGACTGAATCTTTATAAATGTCTTTTGTTTACTTTTTCAGTGACTTAAGCAGTATTACATCCATGTTTTTTCCCTCAGCTTGTATTTCCTCAGAATTTGCATAGCTTGAAGCTGCTCCAGGCATCCCTTCTTAAACATGAACTTATTGCAGCCCAAACATATGGACTGTTAAAAGGGACTGTGTACGCATAAATAAATCATGTACTCAGCCTGATATGTTCCCACAAACTTACTGTCATCTGTGGAACACAAAAAAAGTTATTTTTTGGGAAACATCTTTTGTAATTTGAAGTCAGTGGGCACAAATACACATTTGGTTGCATGCATATTTAAAAATATCTTCTTTTATGTTGTGCAGAAGAGATAAAGTCAATCAGGTTTGTAATGACATGAGTTAAAAAACAACTTTTGTGATTTTTTTTTAATGGTGAACTATTCCTGTAATGCTGTGTTCTGAAGGCTTGTGTTCCTGTGGTCTGCAGATGTTTTTATTGCATCTCTCTAAGAGCTGATGCAAACTTAACTGCACCCTACGGGCCATTGCCTCTAATTGCAGATCTTTCACCGTAGTCACTTCTGCTTTTATAATGTCACTGACATACTTCCCATCTCCAGTCATCTGTAGCAACTCAAGCTGAAACTCACATCGCAAAAAAGCATATTCATGTTATCATGATAAGATTTTACTGCCATAATGGAGTGTTAACATTGAGAGAAATTGGAGTATATCAGATATCTTAGTGTATTTAGGGTCATTTTAGTATCGAGTAACTGTAGTTTTTAGTAATAGTTTGAATTTGTATTTTTTTTTTTCATTTATATGTATCTATAGCATTTTGAATATCAAATATTGATATTTTTCTTGGTATCGTATCGAAGTTAGAAAGCCTTTTCAAACTCAATACCAAAGAACAAAAGACAAAACATTATAAACACTCTTAAAAATAAATATTTCAAATGGAGGTTTTCAGAGTGACTACGTTTATATGGACATCACTAATCTAATGATTTGCCTTAATCTGAATAAGACGAATATATGATTATATGATTAATATGATGTTTACATGAGTTGTTTTTGAATGTTCCTTTCATGTTCCAGTTTTACATGTTATAGTACATCGATTAACATCATTACGTCACTATTCGATGCTAGTTTGCTCCTGCGTTTTATGCGTTAACACCAGTTCATATGTTCGTCATCGGACCATATGTGATTTTGGGCGTTTTGTTTTTAATTTTGCGACAATTTCAACTGCAGTTAATTTTTCACACTATGAGTGTGAGATGGCAGCGAATACAAATTCTCAAGCAATAGACCACCTCCGCCATTTCATTCACTAACTTTTCATTCATGCGCATTTGACAAAGTCACTGTAAAATCAAGGCACTCCATTTCTTCAAGAATCTCTCCGCATAGTCATCGTTTCACGCTCGCACCAAAAATGTGCTCTCTTGCTTAAAGCCATTCTTATTTGTTTGTTGTCAAATGTCTGACAACTGCCTTGTGTGCATCCTGTCGGAAAATGTAGCAAAAAGTACTACAAAATGGTAGTAGATTACATGTCTGTACTACACTTCAGTAATTTGACTAAAATAGGATTACTCCACATCTTGATTCGATTTCTGTTTAGTTGGATTATGACTTTAGTCAAATTAAGATAATCAAAAAATCACTGTTTACATGGTAGACTCTTAATCAGTATTCTTAACCATATTAAAATCTGAGTATTGGTGTCCGTGAACACGTACTCAGCGATGCCATAAAAATCTAAAGAGCCTTTTTCCACTATAAAGGAAAATCTGTGCAAATAAAAACCATTATTTTAAAGAGTGGTGCTTTCAAATGGCTGTATTTTGAAAAATATTTTGAAATATATAAAATTGAAAAATACTGGACAACGACACTTCCATTTCTTAAAGCCCCAGTTTAAAGTTGTCACAAAGGGTCTTACAACTATCTGTTTTCCATTAAATATCATATCAAAATGATTTTTGTTTCATCTACTGAGTTCAGAAACCAAGAGAGGAGCGATTGAGCTGGTGGAGTGGTCTGAGTTAGAGCCTCATGTGGAGTGGGATATTCTCAGCAGGACTTCATCTGAAATACACACCCGCTGTGATTGATTTGTAGCTGCCTGTGGATTAGAGCTTTCTTGAGAAACCGGTCACGCACCACTGGCAGGTAGAAAGAAAGAGGCCTCATTTCTCTCTCCTCTCTCTCTCACCTCTCTGTTTTCTGACCCTTAGCGCCCTTCCTCGGCTCCATCTTTCTACCTCTCTCTGTCACCTCAATCTTGTTAGCACCTCATATCCCCATCTGATCTCCGATCGTCCTCTGTAGACTCGCTCTTTCTCTCACTGGCTGAATTTATGCATGTCGTCTGAAGCTCTGAAGCTAAACACAGACCTTCATCTTGTTCTAACTTATTACATTTCTAACTGATCGAATGAGTGGATTTATATCACCATGGAGATTTTTAAAAAACAGCTATATACTTGCTTCTTCAGGCTTGCAAGCATTTTCTTGCTGCATATTAAATAAAGATCATCCTTGAATCCATTGGATGCTCATTTGTGTCACAATGTCCTATTCAGCTGCTTTACATGTGAATATTCACAGATCCGGTGTCTGTGGCTGCCATTATTATGCAAATGTAGGTTTGTGGACCATGTTTATTCATCTGTCTTGCAATTAGAGAATGCCACAAAAAATTATATTAATAATTATTATAGTGTAATGAATATATATATATACGTACAGTGCTCAGTATAAATGAGTACACCCCTCACAGATCTCTCTTTTAAATTAATATTCTATAGGTCGCTTTACAATAATATATTTTTGCATATACATTAGATTAGTCAGTAGCACTAAAGCCAAAACTGGAACTAATCTAAAAAATAGACTTAAGATCACAGTCCAATTAAATTTAGTCCAAAAATTTGTACACCCAAATTAATATGTTGGTGAAACATATTTCATAAGTTGTTCAGTGACTTATGAACTCTTATTTTAATGGATATGACTGTTTAATAAAAGTGTTTTGTTTAAATGCACCCACAATTTTTATTATATTCACTGAGAAATGTAAAAAAAAATTCTAAAGGGGGAGTACTCATTTAATAAATCAATAATTCATAATTATTCATAGCACAATTTTTTTCCAAAGCTGTGCCCTAAAGTCAAGAACAGTTAATCAATTAAGAAATTAATCAGTAAATATATATATAGGAAATATTCCTCTGAGATTTTGGTCCATATTGACATGACAGCTTCACGCAGTTGCTGCAGATTTGTCGGCTGCACATCCATGATGCGAGTGTCCCGTTCCACCACATCCCAAAGGTGCTCTATTGGATTGAGATCTGGTGACTGTGAAGGCCATTTGAGTACAGTGAACTCATTGTCATGTTCAAGAAACCAGTCTGAGATGATTCGCACTTTATGACATGGCGCTTTATCCTGCTGGAAGTAGCCATCAGAAGACGGGTACACTGTGGTCATAAAGGGATGGACATGGTCAGCAACAATACTCAGGTAGGCTGTGGCGTTGACACGATGCTCAATTGGTACTAATTGGCCCAAAGTGTGCCAAGAAAATATCGCCCACACCATTACACCACCACCACCAGCCTGAACCGTTGATACAAGGCAGGATGGATTCGTGCTTTCATGTTGTTGACGCCAAATTCTGACCCTACCATCTGAATGTCGCAGCAGAAATCAAGACTCATCAGACCAGGCAACGTTTTTCCACTCTACTATTGCCCAATTTTGGTGAGCCTGTGCGAATTGTAGCCTCAGTTTCCTGTTCTTAGCTGACAGGAGTGGTACCCGGTGTGGTGTGGTCTTCTGCTGCTGTAGCCCATCTGCCTCAAGGTTGGACGTGTTGTGCGTTCAGAGATGCTCTTTTAGATACCTCGGTTGTAACGAGTGGTTAGTTACTGTTGCCTTTCTATCAGCTCGAACCAGTCTGACCATTCTCCTCTGATCTCTGGCATCAACAAGGCATTTGCGCAGGAACTCCCACTCACTGGAGATTTTCTCTTTTTTTGACCATTCTCTGTAAACCCTAGAGATGGTTGTGCGTGAAAATCCCAGTAGATCATCAGTTTCTGAAATACTCAGACCAGCCCATCTGGCAACAACCATGCCACGTTTAAAGTCACTTAAATCACCTTTCTTCCCCATTCTGATGCTTGGTTTGAACTGCAGAAAATCGTGTCTACATGCCTAAATGCATTGAGTTGCTGCCATGTGGTTGGCTGATTAGAAATTTGCGTTAACGAGCAGTTGGACAGGTGTACCTTATAAAGTTGCCGGTGAGTGTGTGTATATATATATTTGCTTTATGTGTGTGTTTAATATTCTGTTAATAAGGGGCTCACATAATACCCTCTTTTTATTCACAACAGATCTTGGCTAATGTTCTCTTTCTGTCTTTTTCTGTGACCTATCCTATCACAGTGATCTCAAAATTACAGGACTGGCACAAATTTGAGGACATGAGGCTGTTGTCTAGACACCTCTTTGTACATTTTGTCGCATACGAATACATAAATCTGCCACTTGTATGAGGGTCAGTCGAGTGACTATATGGCATGAACGTCCTTGCAGTGTAATTTATTCAAACTAATAAACCGTAATACTTCCAAAGCATTCCAAGACCCCGTTTTTACCCTCCTCTAATTTCACCTCATTACTCACCCGTGTTTCATCTGTTTCTTGTATCTAATTGTCATTGATATTGTCTGGAGACACTGTGTTTCTTATGCATTACATAATCCTTTACTATTCTGAGTACAGTGAGCTGCTGATTAGACCTCTGCTGCTATTTTTATGTGTGCTTGAAATAATTGACAATTGATAATTGAATTACAGCTGATTGATTCTCATTTTGATGAACTCAAATCCATTCTCAAATCACAAGTATCACTCTCTCAGTCCATGTTGTTTTCAGTTGATGAATGAACTCATGTTTCACCACTTCAGTAAATCACAACAAGCATTGCGCTTTTATAAAAACATCCTTAAGTGCATAATTCAAACTGTATATATGTTCTTTCGATGCATCCAAAATGTAGTTTTTGTTCTTATTTTTTTCTTCAGTAGAACATTAAAGAAGATTTTTTTTTGCTGAAATTGTGGTCCTTGGTGATTCCTAAAGTGCCAGTCCATGGGTATGGACATTTAAAAAAACATAGAGAGGCTAAAAATAAATCCATTCTTATGCTCAGGACCATTTTCTGTGAATGAAAAATATTCTGTTTCTTGCGCAAACAGATGATTTCACAAAAAAAGGAAAATGTACTATATACATATTTAAATTAAAATATATCCCCTTCACTAGTTTTGTTTAAAACCTTTTTGAGTTTCTTTTTTCTGTTGAACACAAAAGAATATTCTGAAAAATATATATTTTTTCCTGCTATGGAAGTCGAAGTTCAACAGAATAAAGAAACTCATAAAGTTCATAAAGGGAGAATAAATGATTGGGTATTTTTCGTTTTTGGTAAACGATGCCTTTAAAACTTCATTTAATCATCAAGAGTTACATGTAAAAAAATTTGTGTTGCCATTATGTGTTTGTTTGGGGTTTTTTTGGACTCTCAAAGTGCCTGTTGTCTTCCATTAAATCACCATGGAATGTGGTATCATCTAAAAATCTTCTTTAATTTTTGTCTGAAGAAAGAGTGCTAAAGATCAATTTTATGTATTTTGTATTATATATAATCTGTATTGCGTGTTCGCTGTCTTTACTTAACCTGTTATTAAAGGAAGTCTTCAAATCTTGAAAATTAAAATCTGTTTCCATATTGCACGCCATAAAATGTTGAAAATTGGCTTCATTTGTGAAAATACATTACTTTATTTTATTAATTTCTCAGGGATGTTGCACAAACAACATCATTCTCACAAGAGATGGGATGCAGCTAATAGCTCATTTCCATTTCCATCATCTTCAGCAAGTCAGTTAGCTCATTTAAATAGCTCATTTGTATGCAATGTACATTTAATATGTTGTTGTCCAACAACTGATAAGCTAATTAGTTAGGAAGCGTTTTTGTCTTGCTAAAAAAAGCTTGAAACATCTCTAGAGAACACCATTCACTGTAGTTAACAGACACTGTATACCGTGTGCTACATACATATCATGATTTGACAGCTATTACATAGAGCATATAGAAAAACAGTGATGTTATCGTAAGTGCTTTATATTCAGTTGCGTCTGTGCTAAATTAATTCTGTATTATGCAACTGAGATATTATACATTGTACACCTTGTATTAGTCATCTTACCATATGTGAATGGCATATCAGTCTTTCAATATGAATGAAATAGCTTTTGAAATTTAAGTACAGTGTTCTTTAAAACCCCTGGCGCACTGTTCAATATTTTTCCCTATAGCAGTAAGAAACATTATTGTTTAAAGACATTTCTGACTGCCAACCAACAGTTGTTCCCATGGAAACAGTCTGTAGCCATTGAAGGATCAAGGTCTCTTTTTAAAATAAATTCCTCCTTTTTCATAATTCTCTGAATAAAAGCTGAACCTTGTGTGCCAGCTGCACCAGCGTCCTGCACCATCATGCAGTTCAGTCCAGTTCCTCAAAATCCAAAGTGACTGCAACTGGGTTCTTAAAATAAAGGTCCCATTTAGGGCTGCACAATATATCGCAATATTATTTTTATCGCTAAAATAATATATGCAATATACATATGGCAAACATGTGTGATAAATGACATTTATTTTATGCAGTTATCTAAAGTTGACCAGCCTTACTATATTGATCCCCACCTCACCAGTAGTTGCTGTTCTGCTATTGGCTGGAGTGGCCCAAAGGTGAATCCAGAGCCGAAAATAAATAAAATCAGCTGTGGTTTTTATTCATTTATTCATTCATTTTAAAAACCAAATGTTTGCACCTTGACACAGTTTTTAGTTTGATTTAGATCTGAAAAATATCTTTTGCCTGTTTATTTTATATCATTAAATAAATAAATGATTTAAAAACATAGCTAATAAAAATAGCAAGCTTTCTAGGGAAATGTTATATCGTAAGAAATATTATTATCGCTAAACTAAACAACATTGCATATCGCATATTTTTCCAGTTTTGTGCAGCCCTAGTCCTATTCATGTTCTCCATTTTGAATAAAAATGTAAAAATCTTTAAAGACAGACCTGCTGTGAGCTGCAAGGTTATGATTGGTTGTATATGCTTTTGTTAAAGTGACTACTATGCATTATTTGGACATATACATGTATAAAAAAAAAAATCATACTAGCGTAGTAGCAACATAACGACGAGTCTACCAAAGTGCAACAAAACGTACCTGGAGCTACGTTTCGCAAAATGTAGGTTAAGGCACATTTTTCCAATGAGCCTGGGCTGGATTTTTTGATAAGCTACAACCATGAGAACAGCATGTGCTTTTGCTCATACATTTCAAACTGTTTCCCCTTGGAGTCCATACAACTGGTTTCTGGAGGACCGGCAACATCATTTCAACATCAACATCATAACAGCAGTTTTAATCCATTGCTTCAGATAAGAGCTGTGTGGAAGTAGCCAGGCACAGAGGTTATCACACACTCTGTGAGTCTCACTGAACACTGTGCCAGTTCTTATATACAGTACAGACTAGTTTAAACCATGCGCAATCATCTCCAGTTGAGATTTTGTTTGATTGTAAATACACCGAATGAAAGACCCTCAACTTTTAGAGGAACAATTGCGATATGCACAAATTTCAAAGAATGCCATCTCATCTTTTCATAGCTGTTAAATAAATAATAATAGTTGATATTGAAATAATAGTTGATATTGTTGATATTATCATAAAAAATATGTAGAAGCAAGACACAAATATCCTTTTCCTTAATTAAATTGCTTGTGTGGATTTGGGTAAAATGTTATTATTTGTTTTATTCTATGAAGGTCTGATAACATTTTGTTACCAAGTTTCTGATAAAAATGTAATTTAGTTTAGTCTTTTTTCAGAAAATGGCAATTGGTCAAAACGAATGGGATATGTGAGAAGATTTTTTATTAAAAAGTTTATGTCTGTTTAAACACCCTTGCATACAACATGAGTCAAGAGACCAACAGACCAATCACTCTGAAGAGTAAGAAAACGGGCCAATGAAATGCCAAGTTGCATTGGCAGAGCTCGCTCCACAGCTGGCAGCAATGAGCTATCAGCGCTATATAAGCTGCACGCTGTGGAGTGAGCCTCAGAATTTATTTGCTTCAGACCCTCTCACGAGACTGAAGACACTCTATCTGCCAACCTGAAACCAGTTTACTCACCGGTGCGGGAGATGACGCGACAGCGGCAGTTGATCTGGGCTTCCTGTCCCCTGGGCGTTTCGCTGGTGTTCACAAAAGAGCAGTTTCACACTAAAAGAGCAGATTCCCTAAGAGAGCAACACAGTCAATCAACACGTCTTTTTCAAGATGCTGTTCTGACTGTGCGTTTCTGGATGCGGTGGTTCCTATCTCCGGATGATGGGCACGGGTATCGCATCACACGTCTGGGGGTCCAGCATGTTGATGCGGTGCTCGCGGACAGCTCATGCTCTCACTGTGAGAGCATGGCTGTTGCACAGCTGAGATCGCGGCTTCCAAGCCACCCCCGTTGCTCCCCGTAAAAGCGGTTAGCACGCGGGCAGATCTGAGGATTACAGTGGGGGCTTATCCGTCGTCTCCGGGCCCGCGGACCCCCCACTCCTCCACAGCACGCTCCATCCAAGCTTCGAGTGGTGGTGCGGTTCATCCCCCGGGATGCCCGCGCTTCCGCTTGATGACACCGGAGATCAGATGTCCATCGCGACATTGGAGGGCGAGCTGTCATGCTCAGATGACAGACCGGGCTCGCTTCCATCCTACGGGGTGCAATGCGTAGTCACGGTTCTCGAATCAGACATGATGTCTGCGCTTCCTGGGCTGCTTCGGCGGTGTGGCTGGAGATGGCTTGTCCCCCAGTCTCACCGCCGGACCGACTAGAGGTGTGGCGTGCGAGCTGATGTAAGATGAATCTTCCAGCTCCCGTCCACTTCTTCCCAGGGGCGCACAGCGAGCGCACGCTGGCATAGAGGGCGTTTTTCTCTGCCCGGTCCTCGTGCGCTTCCGCCTTCACCTCCTCTGATGGCGAGGCGGCCAGTGGGTATGAAGCTATTCCTCAGGTGGTTGGCCGCCACCTGGAGGGGTAAGCTGAGACCCCCGTCCAAGGCGGGTGGGTTTTCTGTGTCTCTCATGGCCAGAGCCCACACCGTTGCGGGCCATGCCGCTTCTGCCCTGTTGCTGTGCTGCACAGGGGCGGTTCTTCCCCAGGCTTATGCGTAAGCACCGCACGGTGGTCGACTATGCTCTCATGACCTTCAAGTCAGCCGCCCGTGCCCTGGGGAGGACGATGGCCACACAGTGGTCCGGAAATGCCACCCTTGGCTTACCCTGGCAGATATGCGCCGCACAGACAAAGTACGCTTTCTTGGTGTGCCCATATCCCAGGCAGGCCTACTCGGCGACACTGTCGGGGACTTTACCCAGGAGTCCTCGGTGGTGAGAGATCAGCCGTGCGCGATGGAGCGGGTCAGCTCCTGGTGGGCTCGGAAAACTGCTCCCCCACCGGACCCGTCCGCGCTGGCTGTTCTTCGCCGAGAGCACTTTTCCCGCTGCTCCAAAATGCTCCGCCGTCACAGCCCGTTACACTGGCTAGTGAACGCGCCGAGCCTCGCCGCGGGAAGTTGACGCTCCCGTCATAGGTCGCCGTAAAGTCCGGTAATCGGACCGCGAAGCGAACCTAAGGCGGGCCACTTGGAGAGGAGGAGAACCGTTCTTTCCCCAGTGGAGGGCTGGGGCTCCAGCGCGAACGAATGTAGCGATCCGAAAAGAGTGGCTTTTCCTCCCTCTGGGTGTGGAAGCCCAATTGCTGCCAGCATGGGACGCACTGCCTTCCAGCTCTCAGCTTTGGTGCACTTCGCCACAGGCTTTGAGGGCGCCAGAGGATGATCTCCTTTCTCGCACCTCCAGCCTCTCCGCGGGATCCTGGGAGGAAGGTAAGAGATTCTCTCTTATTTTCAGCTCTTCCTCGGGCCGCTCTGCTTCCCGGGGTGAGCACTCCCCTCCCGAGCTGCCCCTCCGTTGGCATGTCATTGATCAGTCCGATGGTGCCATTAGCGCGGGCTCTGCCAGCCTGGTTAGCGCTGCCCAGCCCGTCGCGGTGGCTCATGCAGACGATCAGACTCGGCTTTGCGATTCAATTCGCTATCCGCCCTCCCAGGTTCACGGGTGTTCATACTACGAGGGTTTCCCCCGAGAGCGCCCCTGTCTTGCGAGAGGAGATTGCTGTCCTCCTGGCGAAGGATGCAATCGAGCAGGTCCCTCCAGCCGAGATGAAGTGTGGGTTTTACAGCCCGTACATCATCGTGCCGAAGAAGAGCGGTGGGTTATACCAATCCTATCTGCGCATTTTGATCTGTCATCCGTTCAGGATGCCATTCATATCCCATACGAGCTCTACCGTGCCAGCTTACATGCTCTCACGACAGTTACGTTTCTGGGAGAATGGAGACTCCACCCCGCAGTCCAGCCGTTATGGGCACGCTTCAGGGAGGCCCAGGACATCCTGCCGCTTCTCCCGAGCGGCCCTTCGCCAGCTGCTTTCCCTGCTCTGCATGGATGCGCTGGCTCTCAGCTGGCCCCGGGTTTACGCAATATGCGTTTTCCCCAGTGAGCCTGCGCGCGCAGACTCTGTGCAAGGTCGGGGAGACGAGGTGCGGGTCTCGCTCGTTGCGCCTCCTTGGCCCAACCGGACCCGAGTTCCAGACTCACACTCCTCGTGATGGCCCTCCCTGACGAATTCCCCGGAAGAAGTACTCCTTTTTCTTGGACGGGCACCCTCTGGCACCCGCGCAGCGTTCTGGAACCCTCACTGAGGGTTACTAGACAGAGCGCGGTAGACTTAGGTGACCTATCAGTAGATGGTTAATACCGTCACTCAGGCTAGAGCACCCTGTATAGGCAAGCCTATGTCCTGTAGTGGAGTCTATTCGTTGTGTGGAGCTCTTCTCTCTGAGAAGAACCCCGGACATGCCAGATTAGTGTTGTGTTTTCTTCCTTTAGGATAACTGGAGCGCAGGCTGTCACCCTCCAGACTGAAGGTTTGGCATGCTGCCATCCCCGCTCTCTGTGGCGGCGGATGGTAGCGCGCTGGGAAAGCATAACCTTATCAGCCGGTTCCTCAGAGGTGCGTGGCGCGAGATGGTTAATTCCATCCCCGCCCCCCTCTCTTGCCCTCTCGGGATCTCTCTAGCCCCAGCGGTTATGATTAGGTCCGTTGAGCCACTCGACTCAGTATCTATAAGTTTTCTGTCCATGAAGGCAGCTCTGCTGGTCGCGTTGGTATCAGCAGGAGGGTTAGGATTCCGGTGGCATTTTCGGTCAGCAAATCGTGCCAGGAATATGGACCGGCCTACTCTCACGTTTACCTGAGACCCCGGTTCAGCTTGTGCCAAGGTTCCTACCACCCCTTTTTTATATTAAAAGTGGTAGTGAGCCTGCAAGCGCTGTCTGCGGAGGAGGCAGACCCAGCCCTTTTATTGTATGTCCGCGCACTGCGCTTAATGTGACACGTAGAGCATACGTCTTTAAGCAGCTCTTTTCTGTTATGATCGGCAGAAGGGAAGTGCCGTATCAAAGCAGAGGTTGGTCCATTTTATAGTTATGCCATTGCCCTCGCCTTATGTGCCAGGGCAAGCTGTGTCCCCCGGGAGAGAGAGCACACTTTAAAAAAAAAAGAAAAAAAAAGCGGTGCCTCCTTTTCGGCGTGAGTACGCACCGCCTCTTAACAGATTATGCAGAGCTGCGGGCTGGGCGAAACCTAACACATTCACAAGATTTTATAATCCTCGAGTGGAGTCGGTTTCCTCCCGATTACTGGGTCACTCCGGTCAATCGGGACGAAATTAAACTCGGTGTCAAAAACGCTTGCTGCGCCATGCTCCCTAACCCGGAGATACGTGCGCCTTTTCTATTCTGCTAGTAAGTTTCCCGCTTGGCGAACCCTAGAGAATTCCTCTGAGGCCCCCAGCACCCGACTCAGCGGAGGAGCCGGGTGCCTGGCTCAGTGTGATGTCTGGTATGCCCACTCTTGGTCTACCCACATGCTGAGGTTCGGTGCCAGCTATGCGCGGTCCCCGATGGCGATCCCATATGCTTATTCAGCCACGGAGTGTTCCCCCTTACCAGGCGGACCCGTGTCTTCCCTACCCGCTAACCAGCTTATCATATGTAGCACTCCCCCTCCATAGGGCTAGTCCATATGTCCTTATTGCCATCAAGTCTCCCCTCTTGGGTAGCAGGTGGCCTCCGCAGCGTCCTCCTTCTTCGGGGACTGGCACGCTTTCCCAACGTACTGTCGTATTTCTAAAATCCCTAGACTATATTAGCTAGGTAAAAGCACATTTACGACCCCCGATCTAAATTGTAATTATTCCCATGTAATGGTAATTAAGGGCCTAGGGGACGTTGGAAGGTTGCGCTCTTGGTGATGCTTGTGCGCCCACGCTATGATTGGCAAACTTCACATCAGGAGCGTGACGGGCTTAGCTGCTGTGGCGTTTTCCATACAGTCTCCCATAGTCTGTTCCAGACGCATGTTGAAGTTCCCGTATGAAGGGGAACGTCATGGTTACGTCCGTAACCCACGTTCCCCGAATAAGGGAACGGAGACATGCATCTCCACTGCCACAGCAGCTGAGTCTCCAGCTGATTAGCTGAGTGCACAGCACTAGCACTCCACAGCAGAGCTCTGCCAATGCAATTTGGCATTTCATTGGCCCGTTTTCTTACTCTTCAGAGTGATTGGTCGTCTGACGTACTCCCATAGTCTGTTCCAGACGCATGTCTCCGTTCCCTTATTCGGGGAACGTGGGTTACGGACGTAACCATGACGTTACTTGCTTTATTTATGTTGTTTACTGATAAATACTACTACACTGAAAAAATTATTCATTAGATTTACAAAACATTTTGTGGTTGCAAACAATTTATATAGGCTGGATTTGAACAAACAAATTAAATTTAGTAATGTTCAACTTAATTTGTTTGTTTAAATTCAACCCATATAAATTGTTTAAAACCACTTACCTTAACAAATTGTGTAAATCCAATGAATAATTTTTTTCGGTGTAGATGAAAATGCCTATATTTCCATGAAACTATTTTGTAGACTTATGTTCTCATAGAAACAGTCACAAAGCATTAGCCAATGTCTTAAAATAAAAAATAAATAAAAACTTTTACTTTAATTCCCTGGGGTCTCTAATACAAACACACACTGATCACAGCCTTGAGAGGTCCCTCACATTATGAGTAGATAAACAGATCAAGCTGACCAAAGAAATTAAGTGACAGCCCTTTAATTACTGAAAAGTCATTACATCAGTTGAAGATACAGTGAAGGCAAAGGCAGACATAATGTATGTGGATGTGCATGTGATGAACACACAGTCAACACACACTGCTCTGCTCTGCCTACTTATTACAGGGCCTGTAATTAGTCTCGTTTACACTGTGTTGATTGACTGTCATTCTCTCTGTTCCTAGTAAACAAAAACATTTTTGACCTTTACTACAATAAGAACTCTGCAGTCGAGTGAATAGAGAGGTTTCATGAAGAAGAATAAAAAAAATACAAAAATTGTTGTGAATTTAAAACTATGCACAAAAATGAAAATGTATCCACAACTAGATCAATTTAAACCAATGGGACTGCTTCAGTGGGACACTAAAGGAGGAATTTTTAATAAGGTACTGTTACTTAACTATTATTTTCTATACATTTTCAATCAATGAGCGACTTAGGATTTAAATGTTATTAATAATATATTATTACCCACATGCTTAAATATTTAAACAACTATATATTTGTTTCACTCAAACATTCATTCATTTATTCATTTTCCTTTGGCTTAGTCCCTTATTTATCAGAGGTCCCCACAGCGGAATGAACCGCCAACTATTCCAGCATATGTTTTACTACCAGTACTACCCATACACTCTCACATTCACACACACACTCATACACGGCCAATTTAGTTCATCCAATTCACCTATAGTGCATGTCTTTGGACTGTGGGGGAAACCGGAGCACCCGGAGGAAACCCAATCGAACACGGGGAGAACATGCAAACTCCACACAGAAATGTCAACTGACCCAGCCTGGGCTCAAACCAGTGACCTTCTTGCTGTGAGGCGACAGTGCTAACCACTGAGCCACCATGCCGCCCCTTTACTCAAACATTTATTTAATTTAACATTATCTTTAATTAAACTTGATTTGTATTGGTTTTAGGTTTAGGTTACACAGATTTCAAGTCTATGTTCTCTTGTACAAATCAGATAGAGAAGTAGATCATATTAATAAATCCTTACAACTGTATAAATCTCTACTGAACATCAAAAAAAAAAGAAGATATTTCTGTTTTGATCTGTTTATCGCTGGGCATGATTTCTCTACTGTTCAGTGACAGAAGTCTTAATTTGGTCATGATTAATTATTGCACCAGAGAGACTATCTGGAAATAATATTTGCGACATGATGTACGCCAGATCCGTGATTTATTAAAAGGCTGCACAGAAGACTAGAGTCTGTCTGACATCATAATTCAATACAGCCTGATCTTTATCATTGTCATTTACTTACAGGATCATTTGAGTATACACAATTACATAAAAACCATGGAGATCACATTTACGCACATGTTTCTGCTTTATAAATCGCTGCTTTTAATTTTAGTGGATAATTAAAGCAGCACAGGGACCGCTGCATGCTCACTGTGGACTATGACATTGATTGCAACCTCTGTTGATGGCATACCGAAAATGTCAGTATCTCGAAATACTATTTTGTTGGCGTATAAAAATCTAAAGTCCTCCTGTGTGAGAATCTGCTATGAGTGTGAGAGAAGCTTAGAATATCTGAAGTGATGGTGTCGACAGAGGCGCAAGCCAGTGTTTATATGTGCGGAGACATTTCCTACAGCGAGATAAGTGTTGTCGTGCTTTCATTGGCTGTATTTACGCTCCAGGGATTTGCAGAATGCTGGAGAAGATAAACAAGTATGAGAAAAGGGACAAATGGGGAGGGAGAAGGTGGTATCAGATGCCCTTTTCCCGTTTGCTGAGGTGTGACAGGTTTAAATCTAAATGCTCTGTAGACTTTAATTTCTTTAAAGGAAATGCTGTTGGGGTGAGGATGTATCATTTGTAAGTCAGACCATACCGGCACATTTTAAAGTTCAAGAACCTCTATTTTGCTTCCTGTTTGGAGGTGTATCACAATATAGGCTTACTGTACATAAATCCAAGGGCAAAAAAATGCCAGTACTTAAGCCAAATCTGCAGCTAATCTAACAAAATAACTTATGATAAAGGTCCAAAATTAGTACACTCTAATTTATATGTTAGAGAAAAATATTAAATAAAAGATTTTAAAAAGAGCAAAATACAAGAAAAACTAAATATTTATACAATTTTGTTGAAATTTTGTAGTTTGTATTTTTTTCCCAATATATTTTGCATGAATTTAAATGTATTATCTTTCTTTTTATAAAGATGTTTGGTGACTAAAATATTATTTTAATAAACATATCAGTTCAATAAATCTGTTTTGTTCAAAATCTATTACCTATATTCAATGAGAAATGGATAAATATATTCATTTTCAATATGGGGTGTACTCATTTATGTTGAGCACTGTACATTACATTATTATGCTTTTTTCTCTCAGCGTCAAAGGCTTTTTTTAAGGATCTGCACTAAAAAAATGTTGATGAAAAGATATATCTGTATGTCCATAATTCATGAGTGGTTTACATTTATTTTTGTAAGCATTCAAATCACATTTTTGGACCTTGACCACTGCTCCTACAATGCTTGCTGTTGCAAATTTAACTCTACATTTAACAAATTGACATATTGATTTTTGTAGTTTAAACAATATATTGTATACGGAACTATATTTATAGAAATAGTAAAGAAAGTTTTAAAATAACAAAAAAAGCACTGTCAGGCAGCTCATATCTATATAGCCAGCTTAGACAATATATTATTTCAAGCTACTAAAAATACTTATAAAAGTCAAACCTTTTTTTGTGGAAGTTTTACTGTTTTTTTGGCAGAAAGTGAAGACCATAGATTGTCATTGTGCAAATTAGTTTGTGCAGAAAGTAAGAGTGGGATTGAGACAAACTCTATTTACCATGTGGTGTGGTCTTGTTACTATGTTATATACTACATTATAGGCAATATTACAATAAAGCATAATAGAGTGGTTTTAATACTAACACACTCAAAATACACAGATCAAGATTCCTAACTGTTCTTTCCACTCAGTAATTCTCACATATTTCTTTTCCCCTGTTGTTTATTTCCACTTAACTCAGAGAAGTGTCCCAGATTGACCAGTTCCTGCAGGAAACAGCTGCTCGTGAAGCCAATGCTAAACTGCGTCTTCAGCAGTTCATCGAGGAGCTGTTGGACCGAGCTGATCGCGCTGAGAAACAGCTCCAGATCATCAGCAACTGCGGCACAACCCCGAATGGCAGCCTGGGACACTGCAGTCTGGGCTCCAAATCTAATGGACGACAGGTAAAATGATGAGGAGAAAGATGAAATATATAGAAAACATTGGGGAGGTGAACTGAGAGATATCAGAGATTATGGCTGTAATCACTGACAGTACATGCAAGTTATATTTTGATGTGACTAAACTTTATGTCAGTGTAAAGTCTGTTTTTTTTTTTAATGTTTTGATACTGTATCTACTTGGATTAGCCATCCAATTTGCCGTCAAAGGCTTTAAAAATACAGAAGGATAAAAATAGAAATACTGCAAAGAGTTGAAAGAGAAAAAAATCTATATTTTCACAATAATATCAAACAGAGTAACTTTTATACATTGAAAACAGGACTGAACCTAATATTTTGGGGCCTTTAGCAAATGTTCACAAATTTCAGAAAATTGCTCCCTAGCTGTTTCACTACACAACTTGTCATCCTCACATCTTACACAAACCTATCACTGTACTGTTTCATCAAAGTCTAACACCATGGTGCCTTCTGATGGCCACGGGGGCCCTATTCAACTCACATATTTAATATGTAGAAAAACTCAATATAGAAATAGTGACTTACTTTGTATAAACAGTTTTGGCCTCTGCATATATTAGTGATTTGTCAGGGTTGAACAAAACTCAAGTGCCTTCATGGTTATTGATTTTCTTGTGTTTTTCATGTTGACTTAATGGCCCATTCAGGCAACACCTTAAAACTTTGACATCACCGGGGACCCCCTTCATCACCATAGAAACAGCAATCTACATTTGTCACTTGCTTATATAGACGGCACACAGCACTGTTGACTCAGTTTCAGTTCACACGCAGCCTGTGTTCCCAAATGCCAGCCAAAGCCTTTCCGTCTCTTACTATCTGGAGAGCAAGAGCGCTCGGTGATGTCAGAAGAAGGGCACAGTGTTTCAGGAGCATGCATGCTGTGATTCAGGACATTTGGCCTAAATTAGAGTAAAAACAGGTGCTGAAGAATGGAAAGTAGAAGGAAAAATGCAGATTTCTTGTTCTCGTCTCAAGCATTTCCCACAATTCTGTCTAGCCCTTTATGCATCTCTCAGGAGATCAATGGTGCTACTTTTTCTTTCTGCGGGCGCTGCGCCCACTGTGTGTTTGTGAATGTGTGTGTGTGTGTATGCCTTGTCAGCACTGTGGCACCTTGCTTGGCCCACATTTTCTGGGGTGTATCACCTAACCAGCTAGAGCAGTTATTTAAAGGCACTATTTTCCTGTTTCCTGCATGGCATTGGGGAATAAAATACTCCAACAAATAAAAGACTCCAGTTTGTTTAAAGGGGTTCGGCCAAAAATGAAAGCTCTATTAAGTACTCACATGTCCAATCCCCTAAAACCTTTGTTCATTTTTTAACACAAATTAAGGTATTTTAGATGGTCCATCGTCCTCCATAGACAGCAACAGTCCCAAGACTTTCAAAGGAACCAAAAGCATTGTCAAAACATTCAGTGTGATATCAGTGGTTCAACTGTAATCATAGTTTAAGTATGATTGTCTGGAACAGTAATTTGAGGAGTTTTACCACTTATTTGGTCTGGTTGAGACTTTCAGCAAGGCATATAATCACAGGTTGTACCACGGGATTGCTGAATAAAAGCAGCTAAATGACAAATTAGTAATTAGTAAGGTGAGTAATCAGTCATGCAACACAACCTGCTGGCAATTTGGCTATTTTGTACACAATTTGACCCAGATTTAAGCTAGTTCTCATTAAGGATGAATGATTAGGTAAAAGCGTTTAAGTAGTACTCTCATCAATAATGTTTTGACACAAATGTGACGTCTGAACAATTGCCCTACCTTGCAGTTTACTTTGATTGTGTTACAGTCATTTAGAAGTATTCAGTGTAATTTTGGAGAATCTGATTTCTCACTCTTTCCCTCTTAGAGAAACTCCAGTCTGTCCGGTGCGTCCAGAGGAATGTACCAAGTGTCAGATCGACGTTCCTCACCCAGCACTGCGTAAGTGTTGCCTAGCATGACTTCTCAAATATATTGATGTTTTTTCATCAGCTACATTTTCTTATCAAAATTGTTTATTTGTATTATTATACATTTATTATCTTATCCTTTATATTAATTTAGATTTTATTAATTAATTCTTTTTGGAGATCTGTAACAAAGTCGTTACAGTGCCTCTTCCAAATTGAAAATAATGCCAGATTATCTCTTAGTGACAGGGCAGTGTTGTGCCATAAATGATAATACACTTTATCCCAAATGACTGTATTGGTTGTTTGGCATTTTTCTGAAACACAACCCAAATGTGACACTGGACAAGTCAAAGAAAGTTAAATAATATTTTATTGTGCCCCTTTATCTGTTATAATTTGGGATTTGTGTAGCTCAGTTGCCCCCACTTTTTTGGGGACGGTCTCCATACATTTTTAGAAAATCTAATTAAAAGCAGAAAGCTTGATATTTAATAAAATCTTGTTTTAGTTTTAGCAATTTCTTTAATTAATCTGTGTATTATTACCTATTACATTGATTTACATCATTCACATCACCCTAATTATTTAGTGTTTAGCTCAGGTTCTGCCTAGAGAACAATGGAATACTTCACAGTAGTGTTTTTTTTTATTAACAGATCATTTAATTGTTGAACAAAAGTTACAAGCTCCTGAAGGAATTGATGTACTTGAGCAAATTGGTTGATTGACTAATTCAGTGACTCATTTATAAGACATGCTATAAAAGCTTTGAAATATTAGATCTAATGTAAAATTTGGCACCAGACGTTTTGCAGCTATGTCTCAAATATGGCACAGTAGCAAGTTTGTTTTTATCTGCCGTGAGCGGAAGGTTTGTTGGAGTCTGCCTGGTTTGTGATGTGTCTGGGGAAAAAAATCACTCGACTGTTGCATTTGCCTCAGGGTTTAAACCAGTTTGTAATCTCTCAGCCATGCAGAAGATATGCGAAAAGAAACACACAAACATAAACACACTGCTGTGTGTAGAAACCTAAAGTGCCTGAAACTACAAGGCCAAAAACAACCAGTACCCAAGGCTTTTGAAAGAGTCGTGAACACTTCTTGTGTGTGTATCCAGAGCGTGTGTGTAAGATCAGTTTGCCTACATAGTGGAAAAACAGATAGCAAAACAATTTTTTTACCAAATTCATAAAAGTTATTTTTCATTTTTACAGTATACATTTTTTGTAAGGGTTTAATTTAGGACAATATAGGGTTAAGTATGCATTTTTTTGAGTTCTATGAATTCTGCTTTTAATGTGGCTACGCATATCCATCATAAACAAATTACATCCATTTTTAGGTTTTCATCCTGATTCCTCATACAGTAGCACAGCATATGCAACCTTTGTGTGGCTGATCTTTTAAGAAGATGATCTGTGAATGAGACAGCATCGTCAGTCTGTGAGCGTGCATGCGCGCACGTATGTATGTGTGTGTGTGTGTGTGTGTGTGCGTGTGTGTGCGTGTGTGTGCGTGTGTGTGTGTAAGGAGCGTAGGTTTGCCCAGAGTCTGCTGTCCCTAAACTGACATCACAGACTCCACAGGACTTCCTCATGAAACAGACGCGGCAGGCAGGATTGAAACGATCATTGCTGTTTCTTTATTCTGACATAACCATCATCATCCATCTGAGGCAGCTAAGATATTATATAGATAAATGGCATATTAATAAGACACTTATTATTTTATTTAGCAAGGATGCACTAAATTTAATGTCAGTGATTGTTTGTTATAGTATTGCAAAAGATTCTGTTTCAGTGTTGTCTGTTCTTAACTTACTATTCATTAAAGAATCTGGAGACATATATGTATAACACTGAAAAGAGTAACAATAATTATTTGTTAAACAGCCCTTAATCAACATGTTAGAATGCTGTCTGAAGGATCATATGACACTGAAGAGTAGAGCAGTGATGCTGAAAATTCATTTTAGCCATCGCCTGAAAAAGTATATAGCACAATAGAAAACATATATATTTAAACTGTAATATTATTATCAAATAAATAAATCCAACCCATGCCCTTCCAGCTGCAACCCATCACTGGGAAACACCCATACACTCCCATTCACACTACAGACAATTTAGCTTACCCAATTCACCTATAGCGCATGTCTTTGGACTTGTGGGGGAAACCTGAGCACCCGGAGGAAACCCACATGAACACGGGGAGAACATGCAAACTCCACACAGAAATGCCTACTGACCCAGCCGAGGCTCGAACCAGCGACCTTCTTGCTATGAGGTGACTTCGCTACTCACTACGCCACCATATATATATATACATTCATTCATTCATTTTCTTTTCGGCTTAGTCCCTTTATTAATCAGGGGTCGCCACAGCGGATTGATGCGCCAACTTATCCCGCATATGTTTTACGCAGCGAATGCCCTTCCAGCCGCAACCGAACACTGGGAAACACCCATACACCCTTGCATTTACACATACACTATGGACAATTTAGCTTATTCAATTTACCTATACTGCATGTCTTTGGACTGTGGGGGAAACCGGAGCACCCAGAGGAAACCCACGCGAACACAGGGAGAACATGCAACCTTCTTGCTGTGAGGCGATCGTGCTACCCACTGCGCCACCATGACGCCCAATATATATATATAATATATATATATATATACAGTGCATTCGGAAAATATTCATAGCGCTTCACTTTTTCCACATTTTTTTATGTTACAGTCTTATTCCAAAATGGATTAAGTTCATTTATTTCCTCAAAATTCTACACACAATACCCCATAATGGCAATGTGAAAAAATTTTTTTGAAATTGTTGCAAATTTATAAAAAATAAAAAACCTGAAAAATCACATGTACATAAGTATTCACAGCCTTTGCTCAATACTTTGTTGATCACCTTTGGCAGCAATTACAGCCTCAAGTCTTTTTGAATATGATGCCACAAGCTTGGCACACCTGTCTTTGGGAATTTTTGCCTATTCCTCTTTGCAGTACCTCTCAAGCTATGGGAAGCGACGGTGTACAGCCATTTTCAGATCTCTCCAGAGATGTTCAATAGGATTTAGGTCTGGGCTCTGGCTGGGCCACTCAAGGACATTCACCGAGTTATTGTGAAGCCACTCCATTGATATTTTGGCGGTGTGCTTTGGGTCATTGTCCTGCTGAAAGATGAACCGTCGCACCAGTCTGAGGTCAAGAGCACTCTGAAGCAGGTTTTCATTCAGGATGTCTCTGTACATTGCTGCATTCATCTTTACCTCTATCCTGACTAGTCTTCCAGTTGCTGCTGCTGAAAAATATCCCCACAGCATGTTGCTGCCACCACCATGCTTCACTGTAGGGATGGTATTAGCCTGGTGATGAGCGGTGCCTGGTTTTCTCCAAACGTAACGCCTGACATTCACTCCAAAGAGTTTAATTTTAGTCTCATCAGACCAGAGAATTTTGTTTCAGATGCCTTTTGGCGAATTCCAGGTGGGCTGCTATGTGCCCTTTACTAAGGAGTGGCTTCCGTCTGGCCACTCTACCATGCAGGCCTGATTGGTGGATTGCTGCACAGATGGTTGTCCTTCTGTAAGGTTCTCCTCTCTCCACAGAAGAACGCTGGAGCTCAGACAGAGTGACCGTCGGGTTATTGATCACCTCCCTGACTAAGGCCCTTCTCCCCCGATCACTCAGCTTAGATGGTCGGCCAGCTCTAGAAAGAGTCCTGGTGGTTCCAAACATCTTCCACTTATGGATGATGGAGGCCACTGTGCTCATTGGGACTTTCAGAGCAGCATAAATTTTTCTGTAACCTTCCCCAACCTTGTGCCTCGAGACAATCCTGTCTTGGAGGTCTACAGACAATTCCTTTGTCTTCATGCTTGGTTTGTGCTTTGACATGCACTGTCAACCATGGGACCTTATATTGACAGGTGTATGCCTTTTCAAATCATGTCCAATCGACTGAATTTACCACAGGTGAACTCCAATTAAGCTGCTGAAACATCTCAAGAATGATCAGTGGAAACAGAATATACCTGAGCTCAATTTAGATAATGTACATGTGATTTTTTAAGGTTTTTTATTTTTAATAAATTTGCAACAATTTAAAAATTTTTTTTTCACATTGTCATTATGGGGTATTGTGTGTAGAATTTTGAGGAAATAAATGAATTTAATGCATTTTGGAATAAGACTGTAACAAAAAAATGTGGAAAAAGTGAAGCGCTATGAATACTTTCCGGATTCACTGTATATATATATATATATATATATATATATATATATATATATATATATATATATATATATATATATCACACCAGTTGCAGTGCGATATGGCTGTATATCAGCACTGGTGGGAGGCGTGTGTTGGTCGTGTATATAAAAAATAAAATCAAACACGGAGAGTGTAAAAACCCTTTTGTATTAGGAACTACTTTCTTCCGCCATTTATTCACATCTGCAGCTGACGTCAGAACAGCAGAAGCCGTTACTAATTCACTAACGTCACTTTAGAGCTAGTATTTAAATGATTGTCTAGCATAATATCTAAAATGATGACAAAACAGGTGATTTTGCTGACATATTAAGATTATAAGGCTAAACGTGACATGAAATACCATCCATCTACAGAGATATCTCCCAAGATTATTACAGTCTACAGTATTTCTCTGTTGCAATCGGGATATCACAATAATTAACCCCGAAAAAAGCAGCACAATCACTACCAGATTGCTGTTGTGTTTGCGATAAAGAAAAACGATAAACACATGCGGCCATTTCTTCTTTCTTTCTGCCAACACAACACACATTCCTGATATGCAAGTCCCATCTCACATTCAATACACTACAATTATAGGGTATAAATACAGCACTACAACATACAAATGAGAGAGATCGACTTATATCACTAACCAGTTTCACAAGGGTGAAGGGTTAAGAGGCTGGACCAGTGCTGTTATTTGCAGAATATCGCACGGCTATCAGCCAATCAGATTCAAGAACCAGATAGAACTGTTGTATATATATATATATATATATATATATATACAAC
>CAIGQV010019186.1:12689645-12714219 GCA_903798115.1 Danio jaintianensis | reverse complement strand
AAACACACACACACACACACACACACACACACACACACACACACACACACACACACACACACACACACACACACACACACAGAGACTCAAACCAGTCTGGTTAAGAATGACAATATGACAGCGCTGAATTTGGTTTAGACTGTTGAATGTACTTTTTAGAAAAATACTACTTTTGTATTCATTTTATTATCATTAAAAACTTATATACTCATATTTATATATTTATTTATATATTTATATATTTATATTCACATATCAAAGACAAAAACAATCAAAGCAATAAAAGCATTCAAGCTTCATAACAATACATGTGTAATACAGCTTTGTTTTTTGTCTGTTAACACATTGAAATGTGTCTTGTTCTGAGCAAATAAAACAGTAACTATGATACATTTTATCATAATTTACAGAAGACATCTAAATGTCATTCAGTGTAACAATAGATTCTAAAATTACTAAGTAATTGTCATTTTAAAGCTTTATTCTCTGCCACTATTTTTCAGACCACTACAATTTGCCTATTTTTGCCCAAGCTTTTATCATTTTAAGTATGATATAATTTTGCATAACTACTTGTTTATCTGTGGTTTTTAATTACTTCAGAATAAGTATGTTCTCTTCATTTTTTTACATATATTATGCTGGGATAACAATGGAAAGCATTTAACAGATCTGAATGAGATGTATGAGCGTATGATACAGTAAATGATCTGCTGGCTATGTGTTTTGTGACTGCTGAGCATCCTGAAAAACTCTGAACTCTGTCTCTCTCTCTCTGTGTTTGTGTAGTTTTTATGTACTCTGTCTCAGTGGTGCACACAGACACATTCCCTCATCCTCCAGAACCTCAAACCCCGGCAGAGGGGCAAGAAAGAGACGAAAGAGGAGTATCTGAAGAGCACACGGTAACACGGTCTCCCTCTGCGCCTGTGGTTTATTGTCCACACACCTGTTTTATCAGCTTCTGCACTTTTCCCTGATCCGCTCATCACTCTTTCACACCAAACAGACACACACTCGGCCGCTCACACAGTCTGACACCTGTGAAGTATCTGTTCAGAGATCCAGCACGAGGAAACAGATCGAGCAGCCTGTTAATTGTTTTGCTAAATCACCTCAACCAAAGTGTCAGTCCTCAAGAATCAGTTTTTCAGGGGGGGTTCTGCGTTTCAGACTAGAATATGTGCATTTGGTGCATTTAAAGAAGCCATTTGAATCTATTTTGAAAGGTAGCTGTTTAATGAGTTCACCAGAATATATAAGAATGCTTTAATGTAAAAAAAAGAAATATATATTTATTTATATATATATATATATATATATATATATTATTTTTTTCCATATTCTGAAGATCAGTGGTTTCAGCTGGGTTGGCCAGGAGACCCACATTTTTCTACGGTAATTAAAGTGTTACAGTAATTCTAATATGGTCATTAAATGGTATTTTTTTAAATGTTAAAATATCCTATTAAATGTTGACATTTCATAGAGCTTATTCATAGTAGTCAAATTAAAATTATGCCAAATGCCACATGAGGTCAATAAAATCAGGACTGAAAATATTAATAGACTGCATTAAAGGGGACCTATTATGCAAAAATCACTATTATAAGGGGTTTAAACACAGTTGTGTGGCAACTGTGAATATAACCAGCTTCTAATGGTAAAAATGTATTAATTTTATTTTTTGTAATCACACTTTATAAAAACAGCCTGCAGAATTACTTTGATTGACATTCTTCCTTGTACCTGTCATCAGAGGGGGAAAGTCTTGGCCATTAGTGATGATCTCTCCCTCATTAGCATAGGATGTTAGTCTTATTTTGAATCTGCCACTATGCTAATGCACAGGCATTTGTAGTTCCACCCCTTTTTAAAAATAAGGGCTGAGAGCACAATCTCATTTGAATTTAAAGCGACAGTCACCAAAATGGCACATTTAAGGTCAAAGCCTAAAAGGGGCATTTTCTAAGAGTTATAAAATATTGTTTGTGTGGTATTTTGAGCTAAAACTTCACATACACACTCTAGGGACATCTTGTAAAAAGGGGCATAATAGGTCCCTTTTAAAAGGATAGTTCACCCAATAATGCAAATTCTGTCATCATTTACTCACCCTTGACTTGATCCAAAACAGTTTGAGGTTTTTTTTGTCTGAAGATATTTGGAAAAATCCTGAAAACCTGTAACCATTGACGTCCATAATAGGAAAAACAATTATGGAAGTCAGTGGTTACAGGTTTCCAGCATTTCTCAGACAAAAACAGAAAACAGAAAAAAACTCTGGAACAAGTCAAGGGTGAGTAAATGATTTTTATTTTTTGGGTGAATAACCCTTTAATGGATTCTCTTGGTTTTGTGTGTAGTGGGTGTCTGGAAGAGGGTCTGGAGGCTTTGTTGAAAGGCACAGGCAGTAATCTGCTCATCCTGAAGGTGTCACATTGTCCAAATCTACTGACAGATCGCTCTCTGTGGTTGGCTAGCTGTTACTGCAGAGCGCTACAAGCTGTCACATACAGGTGAGTCCCTGTGTGCTTTTATCACACTATGGTCTGGTACAGTATTCCGGATTCTGATTGGTCAATTGCAGTATTTTAAATTGAAACATATTTTGACCCCTGGTGTCATTACTGTCCCCAAAGAATAAAAAGTACATAGATGTTATGACAATATTATCAACTGTATTATCAACAAAAATATTGTGCACATTCATTACTACAATATATTGTATTATTGAATACTGGCACAAGTTTTCTCAGATATTGATTATATGTCAGGAGTGCGACAGACCCGGTTGGACAGGAGGTTATCTGGGCTCTTGGAGCTGGTTGCAGAGACATCATTTCACTACAGGTGGCACCTTTACATCCATGGTAAGATCTAAAAACGATAACTCATTTAGAAAATAGTAGATTTATTTTTTATGTTTGTTTTTTATGGTTGATCCACATGACCTGATAGCTTAAATATTTTATCTAATTAGTAAGTAATGCACCATGCACTGTATTGTTTGATTAGGCTTCTAAATTAGATGAAAATATTTGTAATGTTTCATCAAACAGTTTTAAATGTGAATTATTTGCAGTCAGCAACCAGCGCGTTTTAGTAACAGGTGCTTGCAGACCATTGGCCGATGCTGGCCACACCTACGCGCACTGGGTGTGGGTGGAGCCGGCTGTGGCATACAGGGATTGGCATCTCTGGGTGAGTGAGATCTATTGTTTAGAACATTCTAGAGCAGGGGTGGGCAAACTCGGTCCTGGAGGGGCAGTGTCCTGCACAGTTTAGCTCCAACACTAATCAAACACACCTGAACATGCTAATCAGTGTCTTCAAGATCACTATAAATCTATAAGTAGGTGTGTTTGATTAGAGTTGGAGCTAAACTGTGCAGGACACCGGCCCTCCAGGACCAAGTTTGCCCACCCCTGTTCTAGAGTCATGCAAGATTTTTTTTTCTTTCAATAAAAACACGTCATATCAATCAAAAGTGATATTAAAGATATTCAAAGTATTACAAAAGTTGCTTATTTTAAATAATGCTGTTCTTTTAAGGTTTTTTTCTATTTTTAAATGATTTCTAATCTTTTTTTATTCATGAGAAAATCTATCAGTCTGTCACAAAAAAAAAATTTGAACAGTGATAACAAGAAATGTTACCTGGACATCAAATTAATGATCAAATGAATGAATTTATTTATTTATTTATTCAATTATAGTTATGAATCGCTTGAATATTTTTCTGAATATATTTCGTTTTCTATCTAGTAAATGCAAAACTTTCAGTTTTTCACTGATCCACATTACAAAGCAACTCAACACTCATATCCTGTAGTCATATGATCTATCTAACATAGACGGGTCACTTGTTATTCACATTGCAATCTGGGACACAGAGATCCTGGAAATGACACTTTTAACTGCTGCTCTGTTTAGACTGGAGACACGTATTTATGATCTACAATTTTACTATAAATAAAGGTTTTGATCAAGGAAACAACATTTCCTGTTGTGCTTTCTGTTTTTTCAACCTACTTTACTGTGCAGTCCTCATTTACTGTAGATTTAATGGTTTGACCTTTCTGAATCACAAGACTTCATGACTGCAGCTATGGAAAAAATACTTAAATAGACCACTTAGAAGACTAAATCAGGAAGACTGTTTTTTGACAAATGCCATTTGTTTTTCTCAGTCCACCTTTTAGTCATGTTCTTCCAGTTCAGATCAAAATGCCAAAAAAATAAATAAATAAACACATCATGTCCACTACAGTAGCCAAGTGGTTCTCTTTGTGTGCTCATATTAATATAGTAAACATGTAGTATGAACTAATTTCAAGCTGTTTCTAATTGACTAGATTATACATGCATATGTGTACTACTGTGCCAGTAGATTTTCTTTGTTCCTTTCTCCACAAAACTGTAATGAGCATGTTGGTGTGTATATGTCTTCAGCGAGGAACTGCATGCGGCTGCAGGTGTTGGAGTTGGATCATGTCAGTGAGATCAATCAGGAAGTGGCTGCTGAAATGTGCCGAGAGGGACTGAAGGGCCTGGAGATGCTGGTGCTCACATCCACTCCTGTTACTCCTAAAGCCCTGCTTCACTTCAATAGTGAGTCCTCACATTCAGTGACTCAGATTCTGATTCATTCATTATTTCACTGAACAACAATTCTATTTTTGTGGATCATTTAAAGAATTTAACTTTGAATCATTCATTCATTAATTTTCCTTAGGCTTAGTCCCTTTATTCATCAGGGGTCGCCACAGCGGAATGAACCACCAACTTGAGCATATGTTTTTACACAGCGCTTTCAGCTGCAACCCAGTACTAGCAAACACTCATACACACTCATTCACACACACACATACAGTACGGCCAATTTAGTTTATTCAATTCACCTATAGCGCATGTCTTTGGACTGTGGGGGAAACCGGAGCACCCGGAGGAAACCCACACGAACAGGGGAAGAACATGCAAACTCCACACAGAAATGCCAACTGACACAGTCGGGACTCGAACCAGCGACCTTCTTGCTGTGAGGCGAGAGTGCTATCCACTGAGCCACCGTGTCGCCCCAAATCAAAAGTTATTTGCTAAAATGTTTATTTTTCTGCTGACCAGTAGGTGACGCTGTTCAAAACAGCTAATTTTTTCCCAGGTTATAATTTGAAACCAAACCAAGGCAAGTCTAAAATCTAAATTTAATTTTACTATGTGCATAATATTTATTTTAAGGTGAACAATTAATCCATACAAGTTAATCCACTGAAAAAAAACATTTGTTATCTTTATTTAAAATCTGTTCATTTACTTTCTCTCTGGAACAGCAATTTTTCTCTGTTAATGTCAGTGTGACGGCTTAAGCAAAATTAGCTTAGCCACGCCCCTACAACCATTAGTTTGCTGTGAATGAAAGATGACAGGAGGAGTGCAAAATAAAACCCCTCCCCCTACTTAGTATTCTGTTTCAGTTGTAAATGTGTCATCATACCCAAATAGGGTATATGCACAGCTAGTGTTTCTTCCCATACCAATACACTTCCGGTGAACTGTTAATGTGACTTTTTCAATTTTATAAGGTTCCTTTTACAGCATCGATGTTGTAATGTAATTAAGATACAATCAGTTAAATAGACTTCAGCATTCATTTAGTTGTTCAAGCGTAAAACGAGATGAAAAGCCGTTTACACACATGTGCCCATCAGGATCAGCAGGCGAACGCACAATAATACTGAAAATGAAAACTTTGAAAATACTGGAGTAAAATAAATGTTCATATTTTAAAGACATGGCGTGGTAAAATTTTATTTAATGCAGTGCTTCTTGTACAATCCGAGACCCACTTTAAATCTTATATCAGTCAGGCAGTGGAGATCGTTGATTTTTAAAGAAAACAAACCTTAAATGTGCCGATTTTGTAACTGCATACAGTTCACCGGAAGCGCTTGACCCAGGTTACTGCAAAATTAAAAGTCCTTCTGCATATACCCTATTGAAGTCTGCAGCAACCTCCGGTTCACATGGACTTTAAACAACAGTCAGCTAATCTTAAATAAGTTTGCCCTTAAACATTATTTTTGGATTGATTTATTTTCTGGAGTTTAATGCTGTTTCATTAAAGAAGTCATAGACAAGTTTGCGATAGAACATTAAATACAGGTGTAACATTAAATATGGGAACTAAAATAAAAATGCAAGGCTGTCCATTTTAAACCACTTCCAGAGGTATTTTAAAATGCATTCAGTCAGAATGTTTTCATAGTGTAAATGATATGATATGATATATGATATGATATGATATGATATGATATGATATGATATGATATGATAGAACGTGTTGCAAGAAAGTGCACAAAAACTAGGAATGAATACTTTGCTGCATTGTACGAAAACACACAGATTATTAATCAAAGCTGCCTGCCACATCTTTTCATTTGCTTGATTTCCCATTGGTTCGCAAGCTGTGTAAAACAGTTCCTTCATTCAGTAGTACTCCTGTGTCACACTGAGCACTCCTTCAAAAGCCATGCAGCATATAACAAAATACAGTAAGAGGAAAAGGTTTCCTGAACACAAGTGGTCACAACACGCGTTTCTCGGCTGAACACTTGTGATTAAATCCCTGAAAACACATTAACTGGATAATATGTACAAAAATGAAAGTTTACTCACTATTTTCTCACCCTCAAATGGTTATAAAGCGTTATGAGTTTCTTTCTTCTGTTGAACACAAAAGAAGATATTTGGAAGATGCTTGAAAACAGACATCCATAGTAGGAAAAACAACTACTATGGAAGTCAATGGTTACAGGTTTTCCTTTTTTTAAATATATCAACAGAAGAAAGAAACTCAGACAGATCTGGAACAAGTAAAGGGTGAGTAAATGATGACAGAAGTTTCATTTTTGAGTAAACGATCCCTTTATTACCAGCTGGAAACAGTGGCTTATTTTCTTCCCACTCTCTTCACAGGTGTGTGTCGTAACCTGAAGTCTATTGTAGTCCAGATCGGTATAGAAGATTACTTTGAAGACCCCAACAGTCCCGAGGCAAAAAAACTCTTTGACGAAATGGTGAACAAGCTGCAGGTATGGAATCATCCCCTCAAATAAGTCTTTAAAGCATCTGAACTGTCAGAAATTTGACCCGTCCATATCGCTTCATCCCCTGCCAGACTAAAATTACCAGCAAAAGCTGTTCTGTAGTAATTTCGTCTCAGGCCATGGGGTTTCCTGTGTCTGAGACAGTGTTATAGATGAGTAAGTGAAAGCAGAAGAACCACTCACAGCTGCCGTGTTGAGGAACCATGAGTCAAATGCAAGTGATTCATGCTCATCCATTTGCTTGCTTTGAGGACTCAGGAAGCTGCCTCTTCTGTTCTGACTCTGGATACACTGGAAGTGGAAGTGGAGTTACACCAACCCACGCCAAAACTCCTCTTAAACTTACTTGCAGGATGTCTTACACAAGCTGTGCCGAAATGGGCTGCAGTACATGACAGGGAACATTGCTCATCGTATATCATTTTCACAAGAGGCTCCGATATGTTGTACTTGTTCAGAAACTGCCCACGGTTTATTTCCACCTCAGCGTGGAAGCATATTTATAGTGTCCTTAAATGTTTAGATCCATATCTTCTTAGTGATTTGGCTCCTCTGTGTGGTTTCATTAAAATTAATTCCTTTTGTTAAAAGCAAAATACACTGTATTTAAGTGGACTGAACATAAAACAATTAAGTTGTCCCAAAACAAGCACGAACAAATTGTGTTCAGTCAGCTCATTTTAAATTAGTAGTTTGAACAAACAGAAAATGTAATTTTTTGAGTGAAGAATATTGTGTTTTAATTTAGATTTAAGGATGAGTTCACAAGGGCAATGTTTGGTTCAACTAAATCAAACTAAAACAAAATGTGAACGTTAATATCTCAACAAAAAAAGCAGACTGAAACTGCTAAAAAGATTGATTTCTGTCAATTTCCAAATGAACTCTACATTTTGAATGAAATATTTTTGCAATGTAGACCTTAATAATGTAAATGAACTAAAAATAGTACATGATGTCACAAAGTTTGACCATAAGCAGAGCAGAATGCTGTTTAAGGACAGAATGCAGAATACCTCTTTTTTTCTCATCATAGTCATGATGTTGTTCAATACAGGAATCAGAAACACATCTCCTTCCAGCAGACATTTGTGTTTGAGAGTGTAATGGGGAAATCCTGGTGCTGTTTTGACTTCTTTAAGTTTGGTCAGCCAAAAAAAAATGTTTTTTGTCTAGTTTGGTCTAAATGTTATCAAAGTGAACACTAAGTGAATTAGGGCTTAATGTATTTTCATTTTTTCTTTTTTTGACTGTACCAAAAGAACCAAGGTACAAGTTATATATGTTAACACAAGACAACTTTAATTTGTAAATCTGATTTTATTCATGGATAAATTTCTCAATTTTTCTATTTAGTTTTTTTCTTCAGATTTAGCTTTTGTTAATAATTTGTGTTAGTTGTCAATGCAATATGTCTTAAAATGTTCTTGTAATATTTGAATTTAATTCTATTTTAATGGCCAAATAGTATCTTTAGGTTTAGATTTTATTATTTTTGTAAACTGATATGAATCTGAATTCCTCAATTGCTGAAAGAATCATTAAATTGGACATGACCTAGTCTTACTATTATACTCAAGTTCACAAACCTTGAAGTTTTCAATAATATATTGCATTTTGGAATATGAATGACCCAATTACCCATACTGATGATCATTATATTTTCATAGATGATTCATTATGTTTCCTCTTTTTCTCCTTTCAGGCACTCAAGAAAAGACCTGGTTTCTCTAAAATTCTCCATGTGAAGGCTGATGGCTTGTGCTAACTCTGCTATGTCCAGGCCAGAGCCACAAAAGGTTCACTAAATATTTGCAGCCTGATCGAGTCATTCTCTCCTCAATGAAAAGGGGAAGAATCAAACACTTCTGCTTCAGTTTGAACCCTAAACACCAGTGTACCACACCACGATGGGCATTTTTGTTGGCTTTGACATGATGCAACCAAATAGAGGAGTCTGTAAAGATAATACAAAACAAACTCTGAGAGAAGGCATTATTACTTGCCGTGAATGCCATTGCAACATTCAAGACCCAAGGGTTTTTCTCCTACTTGCCAAACACCAAACTTAAGATCTCAGAGAACATGAAGGGAGAAGGGAGGGAGAAGTTTGACCTGTAACAAAAAAAATATATATATATATGTGAATCCAAGCAGCACAAATGTAAAATGCACATGGGTAAGTTAATAATGTGGGAGTGTGTGATTAGTTTGATTGTTTCAACAAATCGTTCATTAGTCGCCACTTCAGCGCTGAACTTGATGCGTCGGCCAGCCATATTACTAGGACAGTTTCAACATTACATGATCACCAGCTTCAGACATGGCTTTCTGAGAGCCTTACTTGGGTGCCGTTTCTCCTCAGAAACTACTTATATCTTTTGTCTAGAAGAGCGAGTTCAAGCTGAGTGAAGAAGCCAGTAAACACAAGTTTTGCTGCCTCTTTCATGTCAGACCCTCCAGGCTTCAGCTATATTTCAGTGACCAGGGTTTCTCTGCAAAGGATTGTTTCTCTTCTTTGGATCGTTTTTTCCCAGATTTGCAATGCCTTCTCCATACCGTGCCATTCATAGCTCCGACATTTTGTTTTTAAGTTGGATTTTTGTCATGCCAAAATGTGCCATTGGTAAAGTCTATAGGTGTTAAGTCATACCCTATAAGGAGTACGCTTGTGTAGTTTAAGGGCAAATTCATGTCGTGAGGGATAGAAACAAGCTCATGGTGCTGTTGTTTCAGCGTTATTTTGACTTCAGAAGACAACATCTTCATCTCCTCCATCACCGTTTAAACTTCTGATGAATTTCTTTGGAAGTCAGGCTGGTGCCGCTGAATATGATCACTTCTTTATTTGGTCTGATGATTTCCATTAGTGTTACGTTAGCACAATTGTAATACTATATTATTATTATTTTGATTTTTGTTTTTGTTTTAGTATAATCATTTTAATTTTAGTGATAGTTGTAATTGTTTTTTCATTTGTCTATATTGTTTATTTTCAGAAATTAAATGAAATGAAAGTGAGAATTTTTTTGTCGAAACAAACTTCAGTTAATGTTTATTTTATCGCAATGAACTTTTTCATGTTTTAGCTTTATTTGACTATAATAATCCAGTTTTTTGCATTTAAATGCTAGATGTGAATCTACACAATGCACAGTCGAATAGAAGTGATTAAAATCAATAAATACACAGGTATATTGGCAGAACCTGCAAGAATTCACTTCTGAATTAATGTGGCTTATGTTTTGGCTTTGGTTCCTTAATTGTTGGAAATAAGGTAATAATGGCCATATTAGACCAGTCATGTCAGACTCCAAATTGACAAATGATTCTCCAAAACTGAGACTGAATTCAGTATTCATAGTTTTGTTTTGTCAGGGCTAACATCTTTCTTTTCCATGTTTTGAAAAGGAAATGTTTATTTATTGGTATATTTTCGAGCATATCACATGACATGTCAGGTTTTGACTAGGAAGATGTTAAAATGTGTTTTAGCTAGAAGTCTTATGACAATATGACATACTCATCAAGTTTATTTAAAAAAAATAAAAACATGCTGATGCAATAATAGTGATGCAAGTCAGGCAATCTGGCATTGCTGCTCCCCTTGGCCGATCTCTGAGCTGGAGTCAAACAGTCCAAACGTTCTTCTCTTAAGTGCTTTAGTCAAGACGAGCACTTCTGTGGTGCAACATTCTACTTCATGTCTTAAAACACATTACGGGGCTTGAACTAGCGCGAGAGGAGCGTTTGCTTGAGTTTACTTTGAGCTCGCTTTTCTAGTGGGCGTTCGTGGAAATGTGGAAAACCTTTCTCCAAACAGAAGCTGGAAAAGTGCAACAATGACTTTTGGAGTGTGCTGGCGCTAGGTCTTCTAAGACTTTAAAAACCATATGTATATGTTGTTTCTATAAGAAAGGAATTGAAAACGGTGTAAATATTTGAAATGTCACATACAGAAAGTGATAACATAGCGTGTTTACCTGGGATTTGCCGTATCGACCAGAAGAGTCCAAATGTATGGAATTTGCAGTATGCCGTGTACGATAGATGCTTTATATTGAATGTGTATCAGAGTCCTATAGAGATGGAAATAATTTAAAAACAGAGTACAGTTTATTTCAACTATTTATTTCTATAAAAAGAGATGTCTATGATGATGGCATGTTTGTGCTAAAGCATTATATATCATGTTGCCTTTTCAACTGTTCTGCTGTAGATGTTATAGATTATTAGACTATTATCGGAGTGCTCTGCTTGCTGCCTTTTATTTTTAGACTGAGCAACCAATGCACCATTACTATGATAAAAGTAACTGCTAATGTTTAGTATTAAGCCGTCGATGTTCTATTTTATTTGACGTCAAGCCTTTTGAACGAATCTGACATGTAATGCACTTTTTTTATCAGAGCGCTTCCAGTGCTCTGCGATGGTTGGTTTTCTATAATTCATGTGCAATTCCTCTTTTCCTAAGCTTTGCACCAGAGGACTATCAGCTTTCCATTCAGCGTGATCAATAGTTTTAGTGACTTTTTATGAAACCCTTGCTGTGGTCTTATTTGATGCATAGCATTAACTTGCAATATAAAAATAAATAGTAATATTAATATCAATATAATCGTTTGGTCATGCAAAGGCATTTGATCATGTTTTTTTTTTTTTTTTTTTAATTCATTTGCTTTGGTGATGAAAGTGATGGTTTCTGGAGTGTTGACTGAGCACTTTGAATTTTATGGGGTTTTTTTTTTCAGTAGCATAACTTGATGGGGTGTTCATGAGATTGTTGTGAAACCTTTATATTATGACATGTCCTGAATATGAATGATATTTTCTGCATGCTTATGACAAATGCCATTAAGTGTCATTAGCTCAGTTATGTCATTTTAAATGCAAAGATTACTTTGCAGACATTACCAAGACAACATAATAATTCCTTACATTTATATATAGCGGTTTTCTGGAAACTTTACACTTTTTTGGGGTGGGGGGGTGGGCACAACCCTGCTTAGCTTCAGTGGGCGACCATGTGAGAGTTGCAGAGAGTTAGCTGCCGGCTTGTCATAACTTGTCATAAACCAGTCATAAACATGATTGTCATGAGCCAATTATAATTGTGTCATGTATTTTATAACAGCTTAATTAATATTTTTCTTGACCTCAACTACAGTGGTAAAAATGTAATTTCTCATTAAAATGTCATTAAATATTAATGATGCTGCTATAGAATTATTGACAAATTTTACTGAGAAATTTTAATAACAAATAACAAATTCATTTTGTTCCATTGGAAAGATTGTTTAAAAAAGTATTCATGGCACAATTATACAGATTTATGACAGGTGTCTTGGAAATGTCAAGTTGTAATGAGAGACAAAGGACAGGACAGGACTTCGTATTCATGACGTGTCATGTCATGATTATAAAGGTGTCAAGACACCATGAACATCCCCTTCAAGTAAAGCGTTACCTTTTATTCTAAACAATGGATTGAAAAAGATAATTTACTGTGTGATCAACCTAAAACTGGACAGATTTTGAAATGAAAAGAAAGCCACTTTAGGAAAAGGCCTGAAGCACTCAGAAAGATAATTATAACTTTTATGTATGCTTAACATTTTGTTTTTGTACCACTGAACAGAACTTCTTGAAACAATCAGTTATAGTGGTGTTAGCTATATTGTTAGGTGCCAGATGTTGTGACAATTCATGTGTAACTGTTATTGTAACCATCAGATCAATGACCTATTATTAAAGACAAATCGAAAACCAGGTTTATTATCGGTGGAGTACTATCCGCTTTTTGTTCACTTGCGTTTTGTGGAAATGACATGGTAAAAGATAGAAACAGGATTCACTATTCCAACAGCCATATTCGAGCTCAAAACAGTGTGAACATCTAAATGCCTTTCATTTATATTTAGTTTCTCTGTTCATTAATATGGCATTCAGTCCTTGATTCTGCAATTTTGATGTACTGCTTCTCCAGTATTCAGCTTTGTGCCATGATATTCTCGTCATTACCTCTCTGATTTGAATGATTGTATTTTATTTCCACCTGTCCGAACTGCTTTCATGCATTACCTCAAACATCTTCTGGCAACAGGAATTAAATTGTTGCTTTTTTATACCAACAGATCACATTGACCTTATTTAACAAATGCCCTGCACATTCTCTGCCGTTGCACAAAAAAGACAATTCATCACCCAAAGGTAGTTGGTTGAATATTTATTGGACGATGTTCATGTTTAAGCTCTTTTCTTGCCTGTAGGAACAACTGACTGCAGCTCATTTTGTTCATGCGTTGTGTTGTTGTGGCCTGCTCAATAGCATTTCTTATTGTCTGTTCGACCAGTTATCCCAGTTTGCGAAAAGCAAAAAGTGTGATGGAATTGTTTACATTCCAAATCTCATGCCATTTTGTTCCAGGCATATTCTGTAAGTTATAATAAAAATCTGATACATGTACCCAAATTGTGTGAAGAGATCTTTATATTGCATGTTTCAGTTTTGAGTAAGTATGCACATAAAAGTTATGAGAATGAAAAAGTTTGATTGACAATTAGTTTAAAAAAGGTTTTTTGTTTTTTTAATTTTCCTAATAGGGCTGCACGGTGGCGCAGTGGGTAGCACGTTCGCTTCACAGCAAGAAGGTCGCTGGTTTAAGTCTCGGCTGGGCCAGTTGGCGTTTCTGTGTGGAGTTTGCATGTTCTCCCCATGTTGGCGTGGATTTCCTCCGGGAAATTAAACTACATTGGCCGTAGTGTGTGTGAATGAGTGTGTATGGATGTTTACCAGTGATGGGTTGCATCTGGAAGGGCATCCGCTGCGTAAAACATATGCTGGATAAGTTGGCGGTTCATTCCGCTGTGGCGACCCCAGATTAATAAAGGGACTAAGCCGAAAAGAAAATGAATGAATGAATAATTCTCATAATAATCATACTTTTGTTTGTAACATCCCATTTTGTTCCAGGCTTATTATTAATAATAATATAATTATAATAAAATCTTTGACATATATTGTGTGAAGAGATGGCTATATTCCATGCATCCATTGAGATGAAGTACACTACATATGCAGTAACCACTTTGTGCAATAAAAAAAAAAAATGTTATTCAAATTTTGTTTATTTCATTAACATTTCTTTATGTCTATTGTTATTTATTTAAATTTATTTTGCTCTAATTTTCAGTTACAATTAAGAAATTAATGTTGCTTGTGAAACGCATGAAAAAAATATTGAATTGATTCATTCATTCATTTTCCTTTGGCTTAGTCTCTTTATTCATGAGGGGTCGCCACAGCGGAATGAACCGCCAACTTATGTGGCATATGTTTTACACAGCGGATGCCCTTCCAGCTGCAACCCAGTACTGGGAAACATCCATACACACTCATTTACACACATACACTACGGCCAATTTAGTTTATTCAATTCACCTAGAGCACATGTCTTTGGACTGTGGGGGAAACCGGAGAAACTCACGCGAACACGGGGAGAACATGCAAACTCCACACAGAAATGCCAACTGACCCAGCTGGGACTCGAACCAGCGACCTTCTTGCTGTGAGGCGACAGTGCTAAACACTGAGCCACCGTGTCGTTAATACGTAAAACATACAGTAATCTCCATTTGATTTTTGGTTTTACACAATTGATTTCATAGTGTCTCCACCAGAGGTCAGTAGAGCACAGTAAATGCAACCGGAGAATCAATGTGGACCGCGGTCTTCTTCTGTTTGTGTGTATTGATTGCTTTATTTAATGGTTCATGTTTTTTATCCTTACATGATGTTTATTGTGTTTTATTATTTACCTCAGGAGTGCGTTTAGTACCGGCGAAAGTGGTGATACAAATACACCGGGTTTCAGGGGGAAATTTCCTCAAAGAAACAGCTGTGTATGATTATTGTGTAGGGTAAAGAGAAGCTCTTTCTCCCCGGACGGCTTATCAGCAGAGGGAAAGTTGTGTTTGAGAAACACGTGCTAGCAGGCCAGACTAGTGTTAGTGGGTCAGTAGGCTGGAAGTAAACATACCAAGTGGCCTTTTGGACAGAGAACATGAACTCGATTTAGTTAGATATTTACATTTTCTGAATAAAATGTGAGGGAAAACTTGTTAATGGTTAATCTATTTTAATTATTTTCTAACTGCCTTCTTAAATAAGATGTAGGCTACGAAATAATGATTTGTGTGTGTGTGTAATGAAACATTTTAATTAAGTCTTTTAAATTAGTTTATTGGCCTACTATATTGGCTGGTTTTAATTCCACACTGGTTATATGGTAATATATCTATAATAAAATGTAAGTAAACAATACATTTATTATGTTTCCTGTTACAAAAGATAAAAATAAATGGATGCACAACCACCATCTTTAAAGTCTGTGTGAAAACACAATGTACAATGTTTATTTTGCTAGCACAATTTTCTGGATAATTAATTTGTGCAAGTTAATCCACTGGGAAAAAAGTTTGTTTTGTTTTGTTTGTCTTTAATCTTCAATCAATGTCTCTTGCTTCAGCTTTTGGAGTGGCGGCCCTTTTCAGTTTGACGGCTTCAGCCACAATATCCGTAATGGCCCTTTTTACCCGTAGGTTTCAAACAAGCCTGAAGGACTCAATTGGTTGATCGGGTGTTTTTAATTAGGTTTAACGGGAAACCGTGCAGGGCCGCGATCCTCTAGGACTGAGTTTGACACCTGGGGACTAAAACACAGGGGTCCCTAAACTCTGTCCTGATCAGCCGCTGTTCTGCTGAAATTAGTTCCAATCCCGATTAGACAAACCTGAAGAAGCTAATCAAGCTTTTACTGGGCACAAAGAGGGACTTTAAGATAGGTGGTGTTGAGGCAAGTAACTAAACTCTGCAGGACACCGGCCTGCCAGGACTACGTTTGGGCACCCCTGGTATAACAGGTTGGAGACAAAACCAAAGAGGACAAAGCTCAAATGAGTACCACTGTACCATATTGGAAAAGCCAGGAGAGATTCTTGGGAAGGCCTGGAAATGGAAGCCAGTGTTGTTTTTTGTCGACATGTAAGTAACATTTGTTTTGTCGTGTTTCACAGAAACAATATTTTGTTGTAATTTTAGCTATACTAAGTATCAGGGCAGTTTTGAGTGTCATCATTAGCGTGAGCTGTCTGGTGTTAGCTATTAGCAACTTGCATGATGTGAAAAATATTGCTTTATGCATAATAATAGTAATAAGAAGAAGAAACAAAGACTTTTCTTTCAAGTGGTGTTTTTTTTTTTTTTGATGTTGCATATTTTTAGGCTCCTCATTCATTTTTACTACTAATTATTAAACCAAAACACTAATATCTCATGTTTCATGTAATTGCTCAATCGTTCTTTCACCCATAGCATTACATTTAGCTCCTCATTCAATGTCCTTCAGATTGTTGGTTTGAGAAAAGTTAATGAACTCTTGAGCTTTATCTAAATATTTGCTCAATATTGACCTACATATTGATGGATTGATGTCCTGGATGTGTTTGTTTGATGAAAATAAGATTCTCAAGTTATTTTTTGACTTTTGATTATTTTATTATTATTATGAATAATACCTAGTAGTAATTAGTGTCTAATAGTAATATAATATAGTTGGCATTCTGAGAAATCTAGCCTTCCATGTTAAAGTAATGTGCAAGTAACTGCTTTTCAAAGTTTATAGCATCAGCTAAGATTGTAAGAAAATTAAGAAAATTGCAATTTAAGAAAATTGTAATCATTATTAGATTTATTTAAAGATGCAATACTTTTTAAATCAATAATTAATTACATTTATTAAATAAACCACCAAATAGTCCATTAAAAAATAAATAAAAGTAATTTTAAGTTTAACTTTTGTCTGCTGTAACAAAAATATACTAAACCGTGACCTAAAAACAGGTAGATATTGAACCAATGAAATACTTGACATTTTGTTGGCTAACCTTCAGAGATTTTTCCATTTTTAATTAACAAACGCATCCCTCAAATGAAAGAAGAGAGTCACAATTCAAATGAGACCTATTTGGTTTAAAGTAAAAATGTAAAAACAAAATTCTGTTTGCAAAAATCATAAAGTAGAAGGCATAAATGCAAGTAGACATCTAGCTTTTGTAAGGTAACAATTGTTTACAGAAGTAAAAAGCTGTGACCTATGACTGGAGAGCATTGAAGAAAAGCATGATAACTGAATTTTCTTTATGGCAGTTAAAATTCATCTGATGTAAAAGCATTTGGCTATATATAGATAAATAATTAATTAATTAGATTAAGAATATCTATTTTCCAAAATAGTGATTGTGAGACTTGGATTTCAATATTCTAAATATTAAACATAATTTCTTGCTTTGAGGACGAGTCAAGAAAAAGTAGACCCCAACTATCCCCAACTATCCTCCTATGCATGGATTATAATGCTACTGATCCCTGATTATAATGCTGAACTGATCCCTATGTTTTCAGCCATAAAAAAAGACAACACAAATTCTTTATTGCAAAAACTTGGCAACTTTATTTACAATTCAAGTCAGTCACATGCAACATATTTTAATGAATATAACACAAAATTAGCACAAAAAAAAGTATCTTTGCATTTTTTTTTTTTTTTTCAAAATATTGATTAAATATACAAAAATATAGTTTACAAATACTGTACAGAAAATATTCTGCTGCAGAATTCTTACTTTTACAAACATGTTTGTGAGATTCACAAACATTAGCAGTGTTAAAACAAGACTGTGTTGGGAAGGGGCGGGGCTCTATGTTTACATCTGTGAGGTCACAACGGTGAGGGGTGGGACAAATATTAGATCACCTCAGACAAAAAGAGTGGCATGGGAAGGAGGAACATCATAAAACCTTGAAAGAACATGTCACATATTTGACACTGAGATAGTTGATAAATAGGGAGTTCAGATTTGATAGTAATTGTTTATCAAAACATAATATTTGAATTACGTCATGTGCCTTAATGACCACATTCTACAAAGTACTACTACTTAACAACAGAAATACTGCCAGTCTGTTCCCAACAGCCTTTTTTCACAATGTCTTGTTAATTTAAAAAGCCTGTTAGGAACAAACAAGAGTTGTTAAGTAGTGAACACCTAATGTTGCCTTTTCAAATTTAAAACGGGTAAACCAGATATGGCACTCTCAGTAATGATCAGTAGAAAACATTAGTTCAAATATGCTAAAAATGTAACCTAACATTAACATTCCCAATTTTCTTGATGACTACCACTTGTATGAACATGCTAGCTTGACTTTCTAGATATGTTTCCAAACCGATTTTGAAATTGCTTTTAGCAACAATCACAAAGCCTTGCTTTGCCTAATCACTAAATTATAGCGGTTAGAAAGTACTATTGAAATGTTATGGGTTTTAAACTTTAGCACACAATAAATAACATTTTTGCACCGTTTCCGTTCCACCTCTTCCTAAACGGAAGAATATGAAAAGTGCAGTGATGTAACTGTAAATTTTAGACACAATCAACTACTTTCACATTATAATTACACAGTTGAACCACAGCTCTCTATATGCATACATTCGTGATCAGAGTGACTCTTTAAGACCTACTGTGTTACTAAAGCCAAAGAGATGAAGAAGAGATCCTAATTTAGGACTCAATGTTATTTGTCCACAATAAAGGAATTTCCAAAGGAAACCCTCAGTGTTTTATACTTAGTTAAGACAAAGTACCAGAGCAAACTGAACCAAAAAAATGATTAGTAATATTAGAGTCAAAAGGGGTTCTGCACACACTCAGCAAATGCAAAAAAAATTATTAAATAAAAAAAATCTTTAAATAAGCTTAATTTAATTCACAATCTGCCTTTCAAAAGCACACAAAAATGCATTGCAGAACGCGGTGGGCAATTTTCTTGGCAATGAATGAACGGTATGCCATTTAATCCATGACCAGCACTTTTGATCAAAACCAATGCAGATTTAGACTGGGTTTATATAAAGTTTTACTTGTGTCAGTTAAATGAAATGAAGTTTTCACATTTGGCATCATTTATAGTGTTGTGGCCAGCCTGTATGCACAACATTATACATATTTCACTACTAGGTTGGCTTAAAATGGAGGGCACAGAGACCCAGGATGACCTTATGAGGTTGGTGAGATGGGGCGGGGGGGAATAGCTGTACTATAGAGCAGGAAAGAGCCAGAGCGTCTATTCTGTTACAGACTGCTGACTGCATCCACCTGCTGGACCTTGATCTTAATGGCTGAGGATTCTGTGTTACAAAGTGCTGGACTGATTTACTGATATGCTGAAAGATGCTGGAATGATACTGACTAGACTCAGTTTGTCACTTGGGCCTGTTCACTGTAAAAAGGAATTAGTTACTATACTTTTCTTTTTTTAAGTGAATAAACTCTTTGCCTTAAAAACAATACGTTGACTTTACTTGAAGGCAGTAAATGCATTGTAACTTGGAATTATGTTCACTTCAAAAATTAGCTTAATTTGAAGGCAGCAGGTTTACTCCTTTTTTTTTTAAGTAAAGTTAACAAATCGCTATATACAGTGTTCTGGGAACATTTTTCAGTTCCACTGACTTTAGGTCAGATCTGAGTGTTGTTCTGTAGCAAGTCTAGTTTTATTTTCCTAACCAGACTGACATTTCATTTATTAATATTTATTGAAGACAGATCTGGGCACTTCATGCCAAGTATATTTTAAGAAAGCTATGCAGCACAAAATGAGAGCTGGTGTGAACACACAGACATACACACATTAGCTACTTTGCGTAGAACCAAGGCTTCATTGGAGATATGTGATAATCAAGCAAATATTGTACAATGGGAATTAAAAACCTGGCCAAATTTTAATAAAAGTAATCATGAAAGTCAAAACAATACTTTGGGATATTTTGTTGCAGTTAAAATTTGGGTAAAACCCCTCTTGGTCAATTTGTAACTATTTCCATTAACTCTATAAAACATCTGCAGAACGAAAACGTTCTCTCTGGATTGGGAAACCGAAGCCAGAAACTGACTAATCCTCCAACTATGAACAGTTAGTGAAAACAGAAGGGATTTTATGGCAGCGGTTTCCTAAAGTATCAGCTGACATGAATGATCTTGCAGGGGGTCTGCAAGTTCATTGCTAAATTAAAGGTGTTATTTATATAACAGACATTTTATTTAGACTGGGAAAATCTTGAAGTGTTTTGAATTATTGCGATTTATTATTTATACTGGTTTGGAAAATATGAATTATTTCAAATATCTACAAAAGTTTTTGTATCACACCATATGTGTTTTCTCTTTCTTTACCTTTTTTTTTAGTTATTTTCAGATTCTTGTCGACGTTGACGTGTGTGTGAATGTGTATTTAACACAGCCCTCAGTTTAAAAAGCATTTCCAATACAAAGACATCCACAGAACACAGATCAAATACTGCTGGGTCAGATCATGACCCTAATAAGACCAACTCTGCATTCACATTTGTTTTGGCCATCAGCGACAGGTCACAGTGAACCGTATCTACAGATACAGCCATTCTGCTGACCATAAATGCACAAACAGTCAAACAAACAAACAAACATATACACATTGGAGAGCTGCTGTCCCTTTAATATACAGTATAAACGTAACCCTCTCTAATCAAAATAAAACCAATGGTACTTTGCTTTGTGGCTCTGCGTACATCACTTAAAAAAAAAAAAAAAAAAAGGTTTAAAATATAAAGCAAGATCTTGCTACTATCACAAGCAACTAGGTTTGAGTTTTGTGTAAAGTGCTTGTTTAAAAAAACTGAAGATTTTTCTTAATGTGTTTAAATGCTTTGTTTTTAGTCCTTTTTTTGCCTCTCACTGGTATCCTCAAAAAAAGTGCTTTGGCGTGGAACGGTTACTTGAAACTCTTCTTCATTATCCCACAGGGAAAAAAAAAAGCTTAACCCAAAAAAGACAGATTGAGTAAATCATCTATTATTGTAATTTGGAAATAATCCTTTATAAAGCCACCAAGGCAGGACTTGAGCGTATGCAGGTCACAGGTCACTGTGGCTCCGCGTGCCAATACTGCAGTCTGTCCTTGGATATGAGCGTGTACCTGTACAGGAGGGAGTGTGAAAGTAGTGGCAGTCACATTTGTAGAAGGTTCTAGACCAGGTTCTCCACCCCGGGCAGAGGCTGCTGTGTTGGGGCAATGGGTTCAGACATGCTCTGCTGCTGCGCCAGCTGTAAGACGGGCATGTTGCACAGCGGGCAAACCTTCCTCACCTCCAGCCATTTAATAAGGCACCTGAGAGGGAGATACAAAGAAGATGTTGAAGATCAAAGGCAAACTGGATAACATTATGCCTAAAATTTGACAAAAGCATGTGAGACCACTAACTACAAATAGACTCTGCTAACCCAAACTCTGAATAATGCAGCTGCTAGAAGGTCTGAAGTGCTTTCATATGATGTGTCTGTGTTGAGGAAGGTGGGCATCTCAATACAGGAAGCTCATGTGAGACTGAATCTCAGGTTCGTTGGAGTGAGATGCTGGCATCTCGGCGCTGATGAATAATTCACTGTAAGCACTTCTATTTTAGGCCGCGTTGGTCACATCAGGTACACAAACAGATCTATGATACACAAGTCCCTATTTAGCCACTGGCATAGTCTGGACTTTGACAATTTTGTAAAACTAGTTTAAAAAAAACAACTTACAATTACGGTTTTTGTTATATTGTTTCTTCTGTATACTTTGTTCCCTCTGTAGCTAGATTGCCTGCGAGGAATTTGTATAGGGGATTCTTAATTGGAATGACCTGCTCAGTGCTCATGCATCATATTGTGTGACATGCCAATGATACGCAATAAGCATCATGTGATTCAGTGTCACATTATATAACGTGTCATGGTTATGTCTATTTGGGGGCTGATTTTCATCAGGTTACACCCTTGTGTCATAACTACAGTCACACTGCAACAGTGCTTGCAATGCATAGTGTTTCTTTATTGACAATATAAGCCATTTAAATTTAATAAAAGAAATTGTCTTTTTTGTAAGTTTATTTGTAAGTCTATAAACAAAAGATTACATATAGCAGCAAATGTTGTGTGTGTGCATTGTATTCCTTATGTTGTGCCATCAAATGTCCCCACAAGTATAGCAATATCAGTCAATTTTGACATTGTGTGGACATTTGATTTTGGTCCCCATGAAGAAAATCTGAAAGATCAGAAAACCCCACTGAAGTATTTTGAAAACATAACATGCACATGCATGTTTGTTTCCTGTGAGGGTTGGGTTTAGGGGTAGGGGGACAGAAAATATTGTACAGTTTGTACAGTACAAAAATCTTTACTTCTATAGGAAGTCTCCATAAAGATAGCTGTGTGTGTGTGTGTGTGTGTGTGTGTGTGTGTGTGTGTGTGTGTGCACGCGCAATTTCACTTCAGTGACCTATTTAAGCTCTAAAATTTGGCTGGATTCCTATGGCAAACTGAAATGTTTAAAAAGACCCGAGCTCCCCACCCCTCAGATAAATGTCCAAGCATTGCTCTGACATTTACTTTGGCATTTACTCTGACATACAGCCTAGTGCAAATGTTTCACAAAGAGGTGAAGGAGAAGATGGCTGAAGCAGACACATTTCAGCTAGATCAATGCCTGATCACATCCATCCAGCACATCGGAAACCAGAAAACATTGCAAATTTACATGCAGGTTAAGGCTTTAGATGGTTTATTATTATACAATCTGTTTTAATCTAGTAGTGTTTTGTTTTGGTTTTTCGTAGACCTGTCATGACTAAATAAATATGATACTAATACAGCTAGTAGGTGACGGGAAGTCCCTGTCTTGAATGATTAACCAAATCATTGATTCTAACTCCAAAACATCTGATTTGTTAAAGACAATTCTGTCATTTAATTACTTATGTGGTTCCTTTAATTAAGACCTTTAATTACGATTACGATTAACCACCAAAAATTATGATTCAACCACCTCTGACACGGACTGTTTCGTCAATGTTCTTGGTTCCTCTCTGTGCTTTGGATGTTTCATGACCCTTTATGCCTATGGAGGGTCAGAGAGCTCTCAGATTTAATCTAAAATATCATAATATGTGTTCCAAAGATGAGAATTTTTTGGGGGGTTGCTAAAACCAACAGCTTGCAAAACTTTGTGAGTTAGTGGTGCAGAAAGGGTCCTCATTTAGAAAACAACATATGCCAAGGTACTCACTTTCTGTGAAAAGCATGTTTACACGGGCAGATTCCCAGCTCGTCTTTCTGCTTGAATTCTTCCAAACACACCGCACAAATCTGGAGAGATAAAACAATGAATACCAATCAATTCACAGATGAAAAATGCCCTCAAAACATTTAATCCCAACATGATATTACAGGAAGTGAATGAATATTATCTTCATTGATCAGTAAGACAAGAGATCATACTTTACTGCAGTATTCATGCGGACTTATGATTAACGTTACACCGATATGCTTGAAATAAAAGCTTTGAAAGAATTGTTCATCTTAACCCATGAAATGGACTATACTTCACTGCTAGATTACAAGAGAACCAATTGGGGGAGCAGATATGACATTTCAACAGATAAAATAGCAAAATTTCATGGACAAAGTGGAAATACAGCATTTTCTGATTGCTGGACATGGTGCTGTAAAAGGCAAGCCAAGCACGTTTGATTAATGACTTGTCTCACATCAGAGTGGAATTCTGTGAACATTTGGTCGTAATTAAATGGTGATGTACTCTAGAAGTAGGTGAAAGTGAAAGTTAAAACTGATACATTCATAGCTACTTTTATGTAGGGCATCTTGCAGAAACAAAGCAAATATTTTAGTAACCTTGCTGACAGCAAATATGGGGGTTGCAGGGAAATTAACAACTGTGGTAATTGTAAAAGAACAAAAGAGGTTTCGGACAAATGTGCCTGGGCACTTGGGTGTCTTTCACAACAGTTATTTACTGTTCTGTGTGTGTTTCATAAAACGAGATATACTTCTGTATACTGTCAGAGTGCCTGAGGTGTCATTGACCCTGAGAAGGGGGTGGCTGGAGAATAACTGAGACACAATGGTTCTCTGTTTGAGAGGAGCGAGACTGCAAGCACACGTCTCACTGTAAGAGATTGTCTGCTGAATATACACTGTTGGGTTTTGTCCGGAAAGAATGGCATTAACAGGGATAAGAAGGGATGTTTCATTATGAAAATAAACATGTAGCCACTGCATCCAGCACAAAACAGACAGTGTCTAAAAGTCACCATTGTTTTCTGTACTCCGAGTAATCATAAAATGTATATTTGTATGGGTGTTTCCCAGTACTGGGTTGCGGCTGGAAGGGCATCCGCTGCGTAAAGCATATGCCGGTTCATTTCGCTGTGGCGACCCCTGATAAATAAGGGACTAAGCCGAAGAAAAATAAATGTTTGAATAAAATGTATTCTATAAAATGTAAATGTATATTTTGTAATATTAGT
>CAIGQV010019186.1:12655645-12689245 GCA_903798115.1 Danio jaintianensis | reverse complement strand
ATATATAAGCTTTTTTTGACCAGGATTGTTTAATCCTGCTCCTGGATGGCCAGTGTCTTTGGAATTTTAGCTCTTAACCTAATGAAACATACATGAAGCAGCTAATCAAAGGTTGTATCTGAAATTCAGGCTGTATTAAAAATTCAGATATAGCGACAAACACATTTACAAAAATGTATAAAGTGCATATATGGCACCAAACCGAGTTAGATGTTAATGACAACTATTGATGTCACAGGGACAAACATTGACTAACTCATCTTGCCAGATCTTTCTAGAAAACAGTGAACAAGAAAATGATGATAAACGGCAATAAACAACAAATCAAAATGCTTTAAATTGCAAGACCAAAATATTCCTGCCCACACCTGCTTTGAAAAAAGCATGACTTGACTAAACAGTGATGGTATGCCACCATGAATCTCTGTTTTATTAACATCCTGGCCTCTCTGCTGGGATTCTGAATTGAAAGGACCACCTCTGCAGTTCAATCGTGACTCCCCGAGCTCTTTTTTTTTTTTTTAAGAAACGGAAATAAGCCTTCATAAGAATTGCTCACTCCGTTTCACGCGGCCGCTCTCATCTGTTTGATCTCTCGTCTAGAGAGCTGCAGCTACGCAGGAGTATTATAAAAAAAACAAACCATCTCATTTCCGACAGTTTGACTGCAGTGGAATTACGCACTATAACTCTTACTCACTGATGTGCTGTTATTTATGTCCATGCTGTTCTGGTTGCCAGCTGAGGATCCATATCTTGACAACCGTCTGGCACATATGCTAGGTTTCTGCGCCAGTGTGTTTGCACATCAGCCGTCCGTGCACAAACCCTACCGTACAATGTGTCTATTGCTGTGTGTATATAATCATGTTATAAGAAGGGTACTTAATGTTTTTTGAGAACTGAGATTATATTCACTCCTCTAGTGCTCAGGGCCTCTGTATCTTATTTAAGATCAAGGACAGAGTTGATAGAGCGGCATGAAGCTGTATAATTCTGTTCATCAGATCAATACACACAGATTACCTTTCTAACGGGGCCTTAAACAAAAAAAACAAAGGCTACTCTCCTCATTTCAGACTAATAGTGATAGACTTCTAGTGATTCACTCACTCTTAAGATGATGTTTTGTCTTTTTATATGAGGTCCAAACAACTCAATGATTTTTTTTAACTCATATGAACACACCAAATTCAGTAAACGGTATGACATTTCAGATAAAGCCCATGTTCCTCAAGGCAAAACAGTAGCTGCTCTAAGTGTCTGTATAATCTCTAACTATGCAAGTGTGAAACTCTCATGCCTGTGGTGTACAATCATAACACTGTTTTTCCCCTTTGGCTTATGTGCAGGGGATGCAGAGACCAATCAGCTTGCAGTTTGGCCCCCACCCCTTTATGTAAGACACTCTTTCTTGTTTGAGCACACATGCAAGTGCAAACCAGACTTGCCAGTACAGGCGAGGGGACTACTGACCTATTTATTTAGAGTTTCACGAATTCCCTCTAGAAACCTGTTTGAGGGAATGTGCTAAGTGTTCGCTATATGACAAATGCAGCAAACCACAAATTTGTATGGAGGGAAAAAAACTGCAGAAATGACTGAAAGAAATCCACAAATATATTTGTATTAAGTATGTTTTTTTTTTTTATTATTATTAAAAATGGAAAAATGAAACTAAAATGCAATTAAGAAAAATGCCTCTATAAAAAAAAGAAATAACAATAGGTTAGATATTTAAAAAATGTTTTAGATTATTTTATTTTAATTAAAGCATTTAGCTTATATTTAGATTTTTATTATTATTTATTTTTTACAAAATTGAAATAATAAAAGGCAAGTAAGTGTTATGGATATGGCAGAAGATGACATCAATTTTAGTCGAATCATGTCCAATTTATTTTTCATGGTAAGGAAGACCTTTGCATGGAATTGCTTTTCATATCAACAATTTAATAACATTTGTACTAATTCTGCAGTAAAACAATTCTTCAAATTTGGACTAAGGATAGAGCTGAGAGCACTAAACACTTAACTGGTCTCTTAAAACAATCTGAAATTTGCCTCTAACTACTCTGGTTACAAATGCAGCTACTTAATAAAACAACGAGAACAGCTGCAAATACAGAAATGGGGAATATCTCTGGAAAAAAAAAACTTGGATATTTGTGAAAACAAAAGATCAATATAAAACCTTAAAGGGATAGATCTGTCATCATTTACTATCCTTTCACTTGTCACAAACCTGTTTGAGTTTCTTTCTTCTGTTGCACACAAAATAAGTTATTTAGAAAAATATGGAAGTTAATGGTCACCAGTTTCCATGAGTGTCTGTTTTTCCTATTATGGGAGTCAATGGTTGCTGGTTTCTAACATCCTTTAAAATATTGTTTTTTGTTCAACAGGAAAAGGAAACTCATAAAGTTTCGTAATCACTTGCGGGTGAGTAAATAGTGAGTAAATTTTCATTTTTGTGTGAACTATCCCTTTAAGTCGGATAAATTTGTGTCATGACGACTGGCACAGAAACCAACAAAAAAAACCATGTAAGTTTAGTTTTTATGATATTCTACAAGTGCAGCTGACATTTGCTTGGCACTTCCGGGCAGTGTTGATAGTTTTCAGGCACTGTTTCAAAAGATATGACTAATATGAAATCACTGACAGTGCTGCTAATATTATTGGCACTTCTAGTACCTAAGAAAACCTTGTGTGCCTTTCCAAGATTAAAATGTTATTTACTGTTTTCTGGTTGGGTTGCTCTTGAAAAAACTTACACAGTGTATACAGTACAGCCTGCAATTTCTGTGCTATTGTATCAAACTCAAATGGGAAAAATGCAGATGTGAGACACAAGAGGCAGATCTTTCCATCGAAATAAAACTCCACACCAAAAATAATACCAACATTGTTTTGTTTAAAGATTGAATGATATTCATACACATCCGCTGAGAAAGACAAGTCGCATATTAATGATTAAAAGAGCCAGGATAATGAAAATACAAGAAGTTTAGAGTGGAAACTATTCTTTGACAATGAGCTCATATGAGAAACCGAGAGGTAGTAAAAGACTCTGAGAAATTCCAGGAGAGTTTGAGCGTTCAGCAAGAACTTTGGTGTCCTCACACCTCAATTTTTTCATTAGCACCTACATATGAAGTCAGGACACTACCCTATGAACACAGCCACTTACAAACATTCAGTGAAGGTTAAACCGCATAAGCTCTTGCTATTAATAAACATGCGAAGTGTACCGGTCATGTAAAGGTCCTGAGATTTAGGGTAAAGGGCAGTTCAATCTCTCTATTCTCTTAACCATTAAGAGATACTATGTAGCTGATACTTATTAATATCTTGACCGGCAGTTACTGTGTAATCATAATTAGAGTGACATTAAGCTGGAACAGGTTAAATGACACAAGAGGAACTGAACACTGCCATTAAAAATCCAGGAAAAATCCAGGACTTGAGTCAATGAATAATTTCTTTTTAAATCATTTACATTTTGTTTCAAAATTAAACAATTACTTCAAATGTATGTGCCTTTTCAAGACTTGATTGTAAATAGCTACAATTGGCAGGTTTAGTTATTCAATGCTTAGGATTACTTTTCCTGAAAATACATTTTTGTGGCAAAAATAGCACTTTAAAAATGCAAAGATTTGAGATATTTTTTTAATATTAATTTTATATTAATCCTAACTCTTTTACATTCACTAATGTTTTTTGTCACATTGTATGCTTTTTAAAAAAAAACTCCTGGCATTCCTGAAATTCTCTGATTTATGGGTATGCAATACTGACAAGAAAATATCTTAATTTATCTAGGTATTAACGTCTTGATTGTTGTTAATGTTAATTAATATAAAATCAATAACCATAAGTATTGCTTACACACTAATATTGAGCACTTCTGCTTTTGATACTACTTGGTTATAACTCATTTTATAAAAAACAAAAACCATACAAGGGTATATTTTGCTTTCATCACTTGAATTACGGGATTCTAATTGTATTCTAACAGACTGTTAGTTTTTCAAATTGAGTGGCAGACTTTAAGTCAGAAACAAATATTATTCTAGACAATAAATATCACACACCTCTGTCTGCTTAACATGATTGGCATTAAAAAAAAAGATAAATTCTGCACAGCTAGAAATGAAAGTAAAAGGAAGCTCACCTCATGTAAGTTTAGTTCTTTCACCTTTTCCTTTTGAATAACCTGTGAATGAAAAGATGATCAATAATCAGACATTATATGTATTATTTACAGTAATACATGTTGAGTTAGACTCTATTGCAGTAAAGAAACTCAAGTGTTTTAAATGACATGACAAGGAATAAAACAATTGCATAATTGGAGTGAATAATGTACATTTACACAATACAGTAAACTGTTTGAATAGATAAGTCATCAGCTTACCTGCTTGTATGCATAGAGCTCTTTGTGTGCCTGGTGCCGTAACCTAGACAAAAGAAATCCTTGTTAGTTCAGATAGTGACAACCTTTTCAAAAACCTGTCTTGATTAATATTATGACATTGATTATACTCTCTCTCTCTCTCTCTCTCTCTCTCTCTCTCTCTCTCTCTCTCTCTCTCTCTCTCTCTCTCTATATATATATATATATATATATATATATATACAAAGGCATCAAATTAAACTGTGTAACTAAGTGTAGTTTATTTATAAACTAATTTCGAGAGGATCACGTGCTTATGATTGCTTGCGACTGGTCCCGCACTATCCAATTTATGATTCACCAATCAGATGATTTCTAAGCCACTATAAATACCCTAAGTTCCATATAACAGTCATCTTCGTTTTGAAGAAACCCCCCTTCTACCCCTACTCCTCCTCCTTTCCTAGATGGGTGACACGGTGGCCCAGTGGTTAGCACTGTTGCCTCACAGCAAGAATGTCACTGGTTCTAGTCCTTACCAAGCCAGCCGACGTTTCTGTGCGGAGTTTACACGTTTTCCCCGTGCTCACGTGGGTTTCCCCCGGGTTCCCCGGTTTCCTCCCATCGTCCAAAAACACGCAACTTAAGTTAATTGACTAATCCAAATCGGCACCATAGACGTACACCTAGTAAGTAGTTATCTCCTAAGAGCAATCACTATCTGTTCATTAGCTACTACAGCAGGGGAGTTCTCGATATCTACCTGAGCTCAAACTCCCCTCTCGCCTTGCAAACGGGAAGGAGCCCCAGGCTCAAGGATCTTATAAGCTCAGGGTTCTCTCCCGGGACAGCATGCCAAACAAGCTTTATAATCAATCATCAGCTAAGTGTGAACTCTTGAAAGTACATTTCATTTAAAATGCCACCGTTTTGGATATATATAAAAAAATCTTTGTGCTCCATGGCCTGTGGGCTGTTTATATATTCAAGCTGTATATGGCCAACACATGCTTGGATCTTATTTTTGAGAATTAATTTGAAATTGTAGCCTTCGGTCCCCATACATCATTACCTAATTTATCGTAAAAACCAACATTGAATTAAATGTGATTTGACATTCATTTCATATAAAAATTTTATTTTTTAGCATTCCTTTAAGTTCAATTATTTCACTTTAAAGAGAATGAAAAGAACCAATTCTTTGCCATAAATGTGAAATTACCGAACCTACACACAGGACCCTGAGAAAGATGCTAAATTTACAAGAAAGTCTCAGATGGCACTTAGAGGTTTTTGCATCTGAACTCTTCATATGTTCAACATTTTTCACTGGATGCCACCAAAGCGGTTATATATGTACATTTACATTTAATTTTCAAATGGCTAAACACAGTGGGTAAAAAAAGTAATGAACACGTCAACATTTTTCTTAGAAAATATATTTCTAAAGGTGCTGTTGACTCAAAATTTTCACCAGATGCTAGTAACAACCAAAGTAATGCTTTGCATGTATGTAAAAACTAATTAGTTTAGAGATCAAGTTTTGTGTAATAAAATGAAATAACACAGGAGAAAAAGTATAGACCACATGAAGAAATGGAGGTGTAAAAAGGCATGGAAACCCCATACAGCAGCTGAAACCTCTCCGTAGGTAGAAAGGAATTCAGCCCCTTATTCATTCATTCATTCATTCATTTTTCTTCAGCTTAGTCCCTTATTTATCAGGGGTCGCCACAGCGGAATGAAACGCCAACTATTCCCAGCGGATTCAAGTGTTGTCAGTCGATTGAATGGGCGTTATCGGTGGATATCAGCTGATAGATATGGGCCAGTAGGGGTCTACTGCGCCTACTGTTCCTACATGCATATGGTTAATCTGCTGTTCTCGCGTATATCCAGCAGAGGCCACTCCGATTGACCTGCCCTCCTCCTTCCCTAAATCCAACGGTCATTATTTTTTCAAAAGCAGCGATTAACCTGCCCTCCTCCTTCCCTAAACCCAACCGTCTGTTTTTAAAAAAGCAATAAAAACAAATAATTAACTTTTGTCTTAGCTGCTTTCTGAAACTGTATTTCGGCGGATTTGAACCCATTTTTATTAACGCCTACCCCAACCCCAACCCTAAACCCAACCGTCACAGTAATGTAAAAACACATCTGGATCTGAACTGTTCTCTATTAGAATAGCTGATTAACCATGTGGATGGATGATTACAACCTTCTGAGCCCACTAGGAGGCGCAGAAGGCCCCTACTGGCCCATATCTATCAGCTGATATCCACTGATAACGCCCATTCAATCGAGTGATAACATTCGAATCGGGTGCTATTCCGGCATATGTTTTATGCAGCGGATGCCCTTCCAGCTGGGAAACACCCATACACTCCTGCATTCTCACACACACACTCATACACTATGGCCAATTTAGTTAATCCAATTCACCTATAGCACATGTCTTTGGACTGTGGGGGGAAACCGGAGCACCCGGAGGAAACTCACACTAACACGGGGAGAACATGCGAACTCCACACAGAAATGCCAATTGGCCCAGCCGGGACTCAAACCAGCAGCTTTCTTGCTGTAAGGCCACAGTGCTAACCACTGGGCCTCGGTGCTGCCCCAATCCAGCCCCTCGTTAGCGTAAATTAATCTTGACTGCTTCAGTCCCAACAACTACATTACCAGGATGATGAAGATTAAACATTTTTGGACATTTCAGCAAGACAATGATCCCAAACACTGCCACGGAAGTTCTCAATTGGTTTCAGAAAAGAAAATAAAGCTGCCAGAATGGCCCAATCACCTTAGCTTAATCCAATAGAAAATAAGAACAAAAGTTGAGAGTTCATATATGAGACCCACAGAACCATCAAGATTTTTAGACACTATTTTGAAAATTACACCTGAGCAATGCATTCAACTCCATCCATACAAGCATCTGGATCTTGAAGCTGTCATTACTAAAATTAAATGTAGTTCAGTACTCCTTGTGTCATTCAATTATTACACAACAAATTTTTCTGAATTGTTTTGGATTGTTTGGGTTTGTTCATATCAGCAGCTCCTTTAGAAATATATTTACCATCAAAAATCATGACGTGTTCAATATTTATTTCACCCGATGTATATCTCATTCAACACTGGCTGCGTCCAGTTCTAGCAGTGCTGTGAGCTTCCATGGTATTTGTTTAAAGTATGTTAGTATATTTCTCCAGATTCTATCTATAGTAGTTTGGGTCTTGTATTGTCTCATCGAGCTTGACCAGACTTTAAGAGCCTGTCTGAACCAGCCTGCCCACTCAACACCGCTCGCTGCAGTGCTGTACTGAGTGTGACTGTCAGACCAGTGCCAGACCCTTTAAATAAAACTATATACAGCTACTCTTGGCTTGAACTCAAGGAATGAGGGCAGGCAAGCAATGGACAGTCTACATTTAACACTATTTTGATCTTGAGCAAGCGCGTGTGTCACAGAGAACGTGAGAGAGAAACACTGATGGAAAATAACTGGAATGCGTCAGGCATGATGGAAGGGTCTCTAGTGTAAGAAAAAAGCTATTTAAAGAAACAGCAAATGTCATGTTATGTTTAGCTTTTGATTTGCGATTTTTACTTTCACAACTGTTAAGAGTTGTTAGAACTAAGTCCAGTTAGCTTTACAATACATTCATCTTGGCCATTTTAATTTAGATTCTCTGAAACATATGACATAATGAAAAAAATAGTTCAGACTTGACCATTATTACTCCCTGTACAAAGGAAGGGCATAAGTGAAAGCCATATTCAGAGAATAATTATCAAGGGAAAAAGAGTTGGACAGATATAAGAAATTGGATATTTATTATAAGATTAACCTCTATTATAAGTGAGCTTAACCTCTCGCAGTACAGTGAGTGAAACCTTTAAAACAGGCAGCACGGTCTCTTTCAGAATGTTAGTTTCTCTTCTAGACTATGCAGCAGGTAAAGATGCAGACACTCCTTTTGGGGGACTTTAGGGTATGTTTATGGGTCTTTTATAGGACATTGGTTGACTTAAGCTAATCAATATCCCCCCAAATTCCGAGACGCAAGATCTAGAGATGCATTTTTTCACTTTAGAGGAACATTTTTAGAATGTTGTGTCAAATGTAAGATATGCTTATGTAATAAGCTGCAAAATATGCAATGGTCAAGAAAAAATTGGAAAAGCATCCGCTAAAGGTATAGTCACATTAGTTTCATTTAGCAAAGTTTTGTAATACAAAAAAGGTCCAGTGTTAATCGTGTAGAAATGTATGCACTATTCACCAAGAAATTACTTTTAAAATAAGCAGTGAATTTACTTGACCGACTAGAAATGAACAAAATATCCATTATGTGGGGAACATGTATTGAATTAAAACTCCTGATTCCTATGGATTACTACTACAGAGCAACAGTAAATGTGACTATGGACTGTCATTCTTCAAAACGAAATATCAATGGGATCACAGAATAAGATCTATATGTTGCATAATCATAGCAAAGTCATACAGTGCATTTTGGTCTGTCTCCTTATGTGGGCTATGTTAAGACTAACTACAAGCAGTCATGATTTGTCATGCATCATTAGGCTAGTGTTACGATTAATTTAGTTGAAAAATCACCTTATGACCGCTTCTATGCAATGTAAAATAACTGGTCCAGCTATTAACACATCTCACCGAGTGCTCAATCTCAGACGTGTGTGTGAATTTAAATTCTCTTCCCATGAGGGAGGCTTCCTCCACCCGCCTCTATCCTTCTCTAAGTGTGTGTTTGCCAGTCACAGGGGCATTTTGCATTTGTATGTCAGAGCTGGTGCATGGCTGCTACGTGCGGCTGATTGTGTTTGCTCTGAATCACGGCGTCCTTCACAGGTCCACTTGAGCTCACGACTCCCTCATCTCTCACGATGTGAATGTCCACAGAGCCGCACAACAGTACAGTCAGGTGGTTGTTCATTCAGTCTTTGAAGTTCGTGATTTAAAAAAAGCATTTTAATTTGATAGGTAACTGGTTAAGAGCCCAGATTCACAGATCTTATTCATTTTGTCTTGACTTTTAAAAGGAAGGCAAATTCTGCAGTCAAATCCCTGATAAAAAGACGAACTATATGCTTGTCTAAGTACAACAGCGTTGATTTAGTTGGCAAAAATGGCTTGACACAAACAGAAATTTGACAAGTCTGCTGCGTGACCAGTATCGTGACTGAATGTGAATGCTTCAATCTGCTCATCTATTGAATGAACCACACAATGCAGCAGAATATGAGAAAAAAGTATGTTGGTTAGTTTGAACTTTTTGACTGATTTCTAGTCTCGTCTTTTTCCATCAAAAATAATGAGCAGTTCATTTTATATTATTATTTTTATTTATTTTTTTATTATTAAATGATCATGTGGTCATATATGAATTCATATATCATGTAGCCACTAAAGATCACCAACAGTCTGCCTACTGACCTAACGTCATTTGTTATGGGGCATCTTGTAAGAAAGCGAGGTAACAAAACAAGGTATTTATATTTCATTACATTGTACATAGTTGCCATCATTTTCATTTGGCTTTTTTCTTTTTAATGCATACTAATGCTAGGTATAAAAAGAGCCTTATGTGGTCAAAGCAACCACATTCCTACTCTTACACCTACACACACACTACTCTTTACACATTTTGTAAAGCTGCTTTGAAACGATAATTATTGTGAAAAGCGCTATACAAATAAACTTGAATTGAATTGAATTCCAAGTCTATCTTGAAGTAGCCTAAAAACAGCCTAAAATGTATGTTTAAAATGATATAAAAAGCAGTGGATAGTCATTCTGGACTCCCGACTATTGTTTCAGTGACGCTGAAGGTATATGGGGAGGTGATAAATAGCATGCTAAAAATATAGTGACTAATGCAGCTGCGTAGAACGGTAGCCTACTATTTTAGTACGTGCTGAATTTGCGATTGTTGTCATTTTCATTTTACTCAGCTGTTATGATTAAATATTTCAGTGCTGCTTTTGAGACGTACAGTGAACCCTCACAACCCAACAAACATGTTGGGGAATTGCTGTATTGGAAAAGAGTGCTTGTGCATTCATCTGAAATAAATGCTAATTATTTTGATGCTTTTTTTAATTTTATTTTTTTTAAGGAATAACATTGATGCATTTTAAGGTGAACCTAATGTATCTAATTCGTTTTTGGGTCCACTATATGTATGCATAATCATTAAATTGAGAAATTCGTACATGTTTGTGAACTAATTGCATGCAAGAGAGACTGCATCTTTAGAAGCCTGGAATCTAGGCTAAGTACAAACACTTATTATTATTATTATTATTATTATTTATATATATATATATTTTTTTTTTTTTTTTTTTTTGGGGTAATAAATGACTTGGTAATCTGAATACAAAATCCAGTGTTTTAAATAAGGAGTATAAACCAATTCAGATGTACATTTGAAAATACAGTAAGGGGGAAGCTGTGTAAAATCAAACATAACTATTACATAATAAATGACAAGGAACTTACCATCTCCCCCATTGGTTAGGGTACATTTGCATGAGAGGTGCTGGTTCTCACTGTTTTAATTGAAAGATTCCAACTGTACATTAAAGAGCCCCTATTATGGGTTTTTGAAAATGACCTTCCATGTAGTGTGTACCACAGCTCTAAGTGAAGTGAAATATCCAGCTAAGGCTTAAATTTGAAAGTGCACCGTGTTTAAAACTATTAATTGATATATAAAAGAGTCGACTCATAGTGCTTCTAATGAATCGTCTTGATAACGAGTCTTTAGCCATTTCGGCGTGATGTGGATACGAAACTTAAGCCCCGCCCATTTGTTGCGCGCGCAATCCTGGGAAAATTGAAACCTCCGGCCCCGCCCACAAACAGACACTGACACAAACACTGTAGCAGACCCTGGTTGAATCATGTCGCGAAGACGCTGTGCTCAGCTTGATATTATTGGAAGTGTGAGGGAAAATTAGTGTTATTTTCCCTACCCAAAGATGAGGCTGTGAAGAATCAGTGGTTGAAGTTTATTTGTGCAAAAATACCTCAGCATTATAGCCCAGGCCTTGTGCTGTGTTTTGGCAAGTGCTTCAGCAATCTACACGCTTACAACGGGGGATTCGTTTGTTAAAGGATCAGAAAAGACTATTGATGTATGGGACTTTGCTGAGCTTGACAGGAACTTTACAGTACACAGTTCATGGACCAGTTTCTTCTTTATTTCACAAGTGTAAGTAAGTGCGATTTAAAATGGTTGCCTCCTTGTTTTTTCTAGCTTGCAAATTATGTATTTAATTGTGTTTTGTTACTTGTAACCGCTTGTACTGTATCTGGTTAACTCTTTATATTCTCTTATCGCGTCTAAAGCCACGTTGAAAACGCGACGTGTGCCGCTTTGTTTATGGATTTAAATGCGTTTGTGAGCTCGCGTTCCACTGCCGTTTGTCGTTGCTATGGCCACCATCAGCTTTTCCTACACACGTGCAGCGGTCAAGTTTCAAAATAGTTCAGCTTTTGCCACTGTGTGGAGTAATACTGAATGCGTGTCACTGTATTTACTTATGGTTAAGAATAGAGGAATATGCTGGTGTTTAACTGCATTGATTTAATGCATTCCTGCATTGGGCTCACACACATACCTGCCAACATTTGTCCCTGAAAATCCGGGAGACCGGGTGGGTTAGGTTCGGGGGTGAGGTGTCTGAATAACACTGTTGAGAACCGGGTACTGTGTTAGTGTACTATGAAGCATGTTTCGGGCGGCTGCTGCGATCGGATCCTATACCAATGTTGGCGACCCAGGGGTTTTCACAGACCGTACCAAAATGCTGAGGAGCGGGGGCGGGGCATTGAAATTACGGGAGTTTTCCGGGAGAAATAACAAAACGGAAGGGTTGTGGGAGATGGGTCTGAAATACAGGAGACTCCCGGGAAAAACGAGAGTGTTGCCAGGTATGCTTACACATACACTCTGCACTCTGACTACTTCAATATTGTTGAAGCTGTGGTGGGCATTTCTCTCGTGGTGAACGCTGGACCAATGGCAACAGACTGTCATCGGTCTAATCAGCGCAGATTAGCATCGCGCTAAGGAGGGGTTTGGGAACAAATGAATCGCTGAACGAATCATATGGGAGTCGCTGGGATAATTAGGTAAAAATAAATGCATATTAAAGCTGCAAGCAGCGATGAAAGGGACCTCGCACCCGGGCTCACCGCCGCCCGGTGGCCTTAGGATGACAGAGAACAGCGGACAATAATATTTTAAGCCGATATATTAAAATATCTGAGAAAATCACTGATTTATGCCAAACTTCCTTCTGTCAGCAGGTGGCGCTATGGCTGTGACTCAATATTGGCATGTAGATGTCTTCAGGAGAGGAATTTTATCAACCATGTGAAGTTTCAGGCAGATCAGACATTGTTTGGCTGAGTTATAAGTGTTTCCCCCTCCATGGCGAAGCATCACACTTTCTCAGTCCGCCACGGACACGCCCTTCGGCGAAAACTCTAGATCTTCACAATTTAACATCACAAAGGCCTTTGGACTAAACTAATGGAACATGGATTCGATGTGATACAATTTGTAGGAGGAGTTTGTTACACCGTAAAACAAGTAACTTCCTGTTGCCAGCAGGTGGCGCTATAACTGTATCTGGATATTGGCATGTACATGTGTTCAGGTCAGGACTGTTATCAAACATATGGATTTTGAAGCAGATCAGACAATGTATGCCTGAGTTATAACAACTTCCTGTTTCGTGGCGAAGCGTCAAAGTTTGTGAGGCCGCCACAGACACGTCCTTCGACGAAAACTCTAGATCTTCGCAATTTAACATCGCCAAGGCCTTTAGATGACAATACCAAATTTTGGTGTTGATCTGATGAAATCCCTAGGAGGAGTTCGTTAAAGTACGACGCCTGGAAATGGCAAAAACAGCACTTTTTCGACAGAGGAAGTTAAAAATATCCGACTTCCTGTTGGGTTTGAGATTTCGATCCAAGAGACTTTTTTGTAGGTTTTGGCATGTTTAATGTGTGTGCCAATTTTCGTATGTGTGCATGAAACGTAGCTTGGGGGCCGGTCCGTCAAATGTGCATGGGTGGCGCTGTCGAGTCATTTTGCCACACCCACTTTTGAAACCTATAACAAACGTAAATTTTCGCCACTTCTGGGGCGTGTGCAAAGTTTCGTGAGTTTTCGTGCATGTTTAGACCCTCAAAAAGGCGATTCATTCCGGAGAAGAAGAAGAAGAAGAAAAAGAAGAAGAAGAAGAATAAACGGAGCAATTCCAATAGGGCCTACGCACCGTTCGGTGTTCGGTCCCTAATTATAAGACAATGAAAGTGTTTTTGACCTTGCATGCATATCAGCCTGTTGTTGGAGACCTCCAAAACCACAATATGACCCTTTTTAATGCATAATAGGGGCTCTTTAAAACTACTTTCAGCAACAGCAGCTCTGTAGCTTATAGAGAAAGAGTATCTTTAAGCTTTATGAAGAACCAGATACTATTCCTAATTCTATATCAGTGGTCAGATTGGTTTTTTTTTTTTCATTACCAGAGTCATACTCAAATGAATGTAATGAAGCAGATGCTATAGAGTTCACTCAGACCTTAAGGGGAGTTAGTGACACAATGAATAGTAGTTTCGTCAAGGTCAAAAATGCATTTATTTATTGATTGTGCAACTAAGCTGCTTGGGGTTAAGTGCATATAAGAAGGTTTATATCCATCTACACTGAAATCACAAACCAAATCCAAGCGGTGGGAGTTTGTAGTGGTGATTTTTTTTTAAATTTTCATTTCAGATTATCAAGTCAGTTTTCTTAGCTTCTAAAAATTGTGCTATTTATAACATTCTTACTCATCATGAAAATGCTTTTTTTAGTGCAACGTGCACATAACAAACTATTAAAATGAACAGTACGTTATTGGACATTAGTAATGATTTTCTTTTAAAATGGCATGCAAATGTATTTTCTTGATCATCAGTTTTTAAAGAATTTTAGAAGCTTAGGATTTATATTAAAAATTGAAAATAATGCTGCACTGCAATACAGTTGTTCAGTCATGCCATCAGCATTACAGTATGAATGTGTGTAATTCATGTTGTTTAAAGCAACATCTTCAGAATGAACAAATTACATTATTTGAGTGATTTAGTTTGTGTGTGGATAGCTTCTCTATTAACAGAGATAAGAAGTGGATGGCTTTTTTTTTCTCTTTTTTTGTGCATTATGTAATTTAATAAAGCTGAGCATTTATTTTTGTTTTTTTACTGGGTAACTACTAATTAGGGAGATATCCACACAAACGCAGTATTCACTATATGATCTTTTTTTGCCTTGTCATTTCAGAAATATTTACACACAAAACCACTGAAATCAACTAAAAACCATGAAGTATATGTAAGACCAGTATGTTCTGCTGTAATTTTGCAATTGAGAAAAACAGAGAAGAAGACTTGGAGCATGCTCTTAAATCTTGCAAGTGTATACAAAGATGAACATAATGAATGCTTTTTAGTAAAGCTCTTAAGCTCAGTAGCTTCTGCAGCACAACACAAGCATGTAGTCTGCCATAATTGTTGTGTACTGATTCGTGATGTTGCGGTGTCTGACTATGGTCAAGACGTGGGCTGATGACATTATCATTTCACAAAAAAGGCAGACTGGATGCTCGCACCCTTGTTTTAGGATTTATCCACTTTAGGATCCGGTTTAAAAAATTATGAAACACCTATGTGATACAAAACTTTTGTTTATTGACCTTTAATCTTTCACGTTAGAGCTGGTATAGCCATAGGAACCTTATTGGCTTGAGACTTCCAGTCTCATTTACTAGCATTGATTTGATTTTTAACTGTATTAAACAGCTTGTTATTCTGCTTGTTGTTGCAAGTTGGTAATTTTTTTTATTATATTATTTAGATTTTTATGTATAGTCATAAACACTTGTTTGTAGAGCAAGTAGTTTGACCATTTATTGCCATTTGTTATTCCTAGTCATTTTTCCCATAGGCAAATGAATCGGAAGTCCTTAAACAATAGTCGAAAAGAGCTTATTTCCGCATTGCAGCGTCAGGTCAATATAGCAAAAAGATTCTCCATGTGGACAGGGCCTAAGGCATGGCTCTAAAATGCAGAGCTGTTTCAGTCTTCAAAGTGAGCATAATAAAAGCAAGATCACATAGACATTGTGCGAACATGAAAGAACTTCTCGGTTCCACCACCATCTGTCAGCTTTCCTCGAGCCTCTCACTGAAGTCTTTTTTTTACCTTTTGACCATGGTGCATTAAAATTGTCTAGATGAACACCACAGAACAATGAAACCCTTAGTTCATGTATTTATGACCATAATTTTACAGTAGGTAGTATGGCGTCAGCATATGTGGCTCCTAAAAAAACTCTTAACTTATATTTGTGGTATAATTGTGATGTTTATGACGTACATTGGTGTTGTTGGCAACACTGAGTTCTACACCACATGTTCCAACTACAACCACATCTAAATTCTTTGTGGATTGCCTTTTTCACAGATTTCCAAGCCAATCATGATGCAAATTATGCTTAGAAAATGTGTTTGAAATACAGCAGGTCTGTTTTGTAGTCTGTATGTTTAGGGATTAAGCCAAGACCTGGCTGATGAAGATAAATAAGCAAATGTATGGCAGGTAGTCTTACCGAATTAGGTAGCAACAGAAGAGTAAGCTGAGGATGAAGACGAATATGGCCGTCCCAAAGACGACAATGTAGATATTGAGAGGAAGGTTTTGGAACCCGATATTCGGCATCCTGAAACTGTAATGCTGTAAATCTGAGGTCATGGATAACCTGGATGGAAAACGAGAGCGAAAAGAAACATTAGACAGAGATTCATTGATCACAACACTTAATGCTAGTGCAAATGAAAGCAGACCACATGCCCATTAGTGCAGTAATCCATTTATGCTTTGTCAGCTCAATCTCAAATAGAAATAATCACGCTGTCTGCCCATGCACATTTAAGAGTAGGCTCTCGTCAATATGACTGTGATTTGATATGTGACTTGGCTTGATTTCTAGACTGTTTCTACAACAACTGTTTATGCACCCAACAGACCAATGAATAAACTCATTAATGCTTTAAATTGTGCATTGGGCAGTGCATGTAATATTCCAGTAGAGAGAGTTTGAGAACATTGGTCCGGCAGGAGCCATTAAGCAAATTCCACACTGTCTGTCTGTGGGACATTAGCGTTAACGAATCTATGAGAGTCAGCGCTGCTTTGATTTGGTCTGTTATTACCATGTTTTTATGTCCAGTATTTTAATTTCTTAGTAGCAAAATACTAGGAAACCTTCAAATTTCGAACGGAAAGATGAATATATTTTTATGGCTAAAACTTCAATTTAATATTCAAAACACCAAGAAGTACCTGGACCCTAAGAGTTTCTATTTCCATTTGTTTAGATAGCATTATTAAATATATACACAATATTAAATGAGATGCAGTTTTAGCACATTGTGAAGACCAAAACTTTCAAATACGATACTAAAACCTTTTGGAAATCTGTTTAATAACATCAATGACTTGTGTCTTTAAGGCAAGACGCTAGAGTCAAAACCACATTGTGGTAAATTTCTATTTCTGTCTATACTCTGAAGGTTTTTTCAGTGTATATTAGCATGTTCTCAACTTATTATAACATGTATAGAAAATACATATGCACTTTGTACTGTGAAAGTATTATGATATCTATTAGTTTCCATTAGTTTTTTTTTTTTAATTATGATTCGTTCTTGCCATAATGTAATTTGTGGTTTAGGCGCAGTGTTAGGAGAAACCGCAAAATGGCATTAGCTTAGAATAAAAACAACAAGGTTTCTCACCACAACAGAAGAAAAAATTTGTAGCAAATGCTTACAAAATATAGGGGGTTGTGTTTTTTTTCTTCTTCTTCTATTATCTAAACACTTAATTCAAGAACAACAGGGGCCAGTAAAACATCCATACAATGATATAAAGGTGTTTGTGTGTGGCTCTTTGTTTGTGTGAGAATGACACCCGGACATTAATAGGATGTTGCTCCTCCCAACAGAGGCATGTCCGGACATGCCTTTAGTAGATAAGACTGGAGTAACAGCACATGTGAGACTCTGTGTATAAACAAAGGGGAGGTTGAAAACCACTGAATGATGTAACCGCACATCCAGTGGATTGTTTTCCATCATACTGGGTATACAGACATACTAAGAGCATTACTCTCCTTAAAAACTTTCAATGTCTAAGACCTGTTTGAAAGCAAGGGCCTTGGACACATTCAGAAAAGCTCCCACTTTCACCCAGATTCCTACAAACCACTAACATATTGTTTAATTTCCCTCTCCATTTCTGCCTGTCATGTTCTGTCTCTGTCTGTTACAGCTCTACCCATGCAAAGCTTTCTGACAGATGAGGGTAAATAACCAAACAGAAAAATCAATGACCAGCTGCCTATACACACGCTCTTTTATATCAATAACAGCATCCCTCAGAATTTCCAAAACAAAAACAACTGTTTACTAGTACATATTGTTTTGTTTTTTTTAAGGCTACAGTAGGTTGGAGGTCTGAATCTGCCTGATCCTTCATACCATTTTGCCTTCTTATTCCTTTATCTTGTTTTACAGTACTCATCCAAGCCTCCGGTGCACTGGTTTATGTCACACAGCCAAAACGTCTGACATTTTAATGCACGCAAGCACATACATCCATACACTTGGGAAAACTCCACAACTTCAAGACAGGGAAAAGAATCCGGAAGGACCTACATATTAAAGGAATGAGGGGGTTGGGCTTGTTGAATGGGTTCAAGACTGGGAGAGGCTCCCCTGGCCACAGTCCATTACTTTTCCTTCTTTTCTCCTCAGTGCCAGTGATGCTATTCATTTTAGTGTCATGTATGCTATGTTTACTTGCTTAAGAATGTGCCACTTTTATTTAACTAACTAAAGGAATTTAATTTTTAACAAGCTCTACCAATCAAAAAAAGCCCCAAAAACATCTATAACACATTTGGCACAACACTGCAGTCAAAATACCTGGGCGATTAGAAAAGCATACGCTGCCATTCAAAAGTTTTTTTTGAATGGGAGAAACATTAGTTTACATTTAACTATTCATATGAGTATTCAAAGTGAACATGCATATTCAGCCAAAGTATTCACTGATTATAATAAAGAAAAAGACAACTTGAATTGGTTTAAATCAAGGTCAATGCCAGGTTACAGTGAGGTACTCGGAGACAAAGTATGTTTGTTACAACATCACTTTCACCCCAGTTAACAGTCACAACATTCCAAGCCAGATTTGTGTTTGTGTTTATTAACCATAATGAGGCCAAACTGAGTACACAGTAAAATTTTGGTAGGTGTAAAAGAAGTCCACAACAACTTTTAGTATGCACCGATGTCAACATTTTGATAATCAACAGCTTGTTGTGGCCAAAGCAATAACACTTTAATGAAATCTGATCAGTAGCAATAATCAGTAATCATCCAGATTAGATCACCATTACTGAGGTGTGGTAAAGATAAAAACAAAACCGATAAAGCAAAATAGGTAATAGGTTTATGATTTAAAACAATGCCTTTTAATTCCAGTTTTGGTTGCAGTAATAATGAACTGAACTTATCCAGTAATTACAATTTATATATTTACTGCTCTTTCAAATACACCAGTCCTATTTTTGCGTAGCAAGTTTTATCATGTAGGTAATAAACCTTAATGAGGCTCTCATACTTCAGCAAACCCATTTCTGCCTGCATTGTCTAGCTGCTGCTTTCCTCGTCCAATTTTGCTTTGGTGCGAGTTTGTTCCAGCACAGAAGAAAGAAAGAGCCATTCAAACAGAACTGGCTCTCGTACGTGGCTTTATAAAGCTGAAGCTTTTTTCCAGATAACAATCAATTTTGACTTTATGACCATAAGTAATCTTAACAGATCGTAAATGTGAAGCACTGATTTATAGCACAATTGATTGCAGTTTATGGCACCGATAGAAAAAATCCTTTGTTTGCTCATGACATAATAACAGAAATTCACATTGGGAGTGTTAGGGATTTTCCCCACATGTAACCCTGTGATTCTGAGATAATGTTTATTAAAAGAGAAGTAGACCTATATCCTTCCTGTCTCATTCTCTATGGAGCGCAGTAAGACAGTTACGTAACTTTCATGAACTCTTGCATGTAGAGAAGCTCCAATAGTGAGCAGGTCAGATGGTCTAAAAGCTTTGAAAGTGCATGCCAGCTTTTCAAAAGGGAAATGAGCAAAACATTGCAAAGGTCGCAGCAGGGACAGTTTTAAGGAAATCTCCTTGTATACCAGAGTGACAGTTTCACGCACCAGCTTCTTGTGGTCAAGACATTTGCAGACACCAAATGTATAACGGAGCCACTGTCCTGCTGAGGAAAACAGCCACAACCTCAAAAGATGTTTTGAAGTGTCTGTCAAGCCATTGCTGCCACCAAAAAAAAGAAGGGATGTGAAACTAAATAGCCTTTTTTTCTAATCTTCTGTACCTCAGGGTGCAATATCTAGTCTCTTTTCACCCCTACTTCCCATCATGTCACTGAACTGACCAGACAAGGTCATTCTGCATTGTTTGCCTTGCTGTAACGACAATGCTAAATGGTATTTTCACCTCCAGTGAGGAGGAAAAGCATTTCAGTAGTGCACTGAGTCACTCTCAGAGCTGAGAGGAAGTGCAGAACACTGAAGTGACCCTTACTTATTCAAAAAATGTTGCATTTTTACTGCCATAACATAACACTATATTTATGGGATAAGAAAGCAAGCTCTTAGCTAAATACAGCAGTTCATGTACAGTAAAGCTTGAGAAAAAAAAAACATACAACATACCAACTGGTGCACTTGAAGTATAATTAAACATCTGAAGGACCTTGTTAGATAAAAATAAAAAATATATCTCCACAAGATGACTTTCTCACAATAAACATATATTGGTGCTTAAGAAGGGCGACGCGGTGGCGCAGTGGGTAGCACGTTCGCCTCACAGCAAGAAGGTCGCTGGTTCGAGCCTCGGCTGGGTCAGTTGGCATTTCTGTGTGGAGTTTGCATGTTCTCCCCGTGTTCGCGTGGGTTTCCTCCGGGTGCTCCGGTTTCCCCCACAAGTCCAAAGACATGCGGTATAGGTGAATTGGGTAAGCTAAAATTGTCCGTAGTGTATGTGTGTGAATGAGTGTGTATGAATGTTTCCCAGTGATGGGTTGCAGCTGGAAGGGCATCCGCTGCGTAAAACATATGCTGGATAAGTTGGCGGTTCATCCCGCTGTGGCGACCCCAGATTAATAAAGGGACTAAGCCGAAAAGAAAATGAATGAATGAATGGTGCTTAAGAAGGTGGCATGGTGGCTCAGTGGTTAGCACTGTCGCCTCACAGCAAGAAGGTTGCTGGTTTGAGTCCCGGCTGGGCCAGTTGCATTTCTGTGTGGAGTTTGCATGTTCTCCCCATGTTGGCGTGGGTTTCCTCCAGGTGCTCCGGTTTCCCCCACAGTCCAAAGACGGTATAGGTGAATTGGATGACCTAAATTGGCCGTAGTGTATGAGTGCATGTGTGAATGCGAGAGTGTATTGGTGTTTCCCAGTATTGGGTTGTGGCTGAAAGGGTAAAACATATGCCGGAATAGTTGGGGGTTCATTCCGCTGTGGTGACCCCTGATAAATAAGGGACAAAGCCGAAGGAAAATGAATGAATGAATGGTGCTTAAGAAACTGTATTAAAATTAAAGTTTAACAATCTTGAACTTCAGAATTTCAAACTCAAAACTCAAATCAAGTTAAATTGATGTTTTTGACCATCTTTGGGGATTTCTGCTTTGTATGTTTATTGGCCACATGTAAACCCATTAGTTACCCATTAGTGCACACAATGTGTAAGTTTATTTTTATTATTATTAAAGTAGTTAACAGGTACATACACTGATTTATGTTTTTTAAAACTACAAGAAAAAAATCAAGGAGATATAAAGAAATATTTGAAATGACATTTAAAAATTTCACATAATAGCTACCCTAAAAAAAGTAAGTTTTAAGTGATGATTTCAAAACAATCAGCAATTCCGCATTTCCACAATTGAGATGTCAATGAAGAGAATGTCTGATCCCCCCCCCCATAGATTTTTGCTGCGTTGACTTAACAGTTAATAGACCAGCAACAGACCAGCATAAAGCATGTGCAGGGGTGTAAGCTATTAATAGCTCAGGCAAATATTATGGCTCAAGACCATTCAGGTTGTTAGTTAGTTAGTTAGTTGTTAGTAAGTGAATCAAATTATTTCAACTTACATTCTATGAACTTTGTGGTAGCTATAAAAGACATTTGGACAGAATCTGACATTATAAAGATGAAATGCTATGCTAAGACTATTTAAGAACATTTTGGCTGACTGTTTGGCACTACACACTCTACTCCTGAAATTCATAAAACATCAGAATTTACTGACAGTGTCTCTTGAGTAAAGAAAACTCTATAATTATTCATACAATCCAGATCTTTACTAGCACTCAAAGAGCAACGATGGGCCAAACTGATATATTTTTCACTGGTTAGAACATTTTAAACCAACAAACAGACATTAATCAATGCAATTTGTCATTCTTTATAGAATAAAAAACATAGAACTGTCAAAATATAGATACAAGGTTTGAGTTTAATTATTTATATAACACAGCTACTAAATATATATATATATACCTAAAACTTGAAACTACACTAGAAGCCCAATGAAAATAAGTGAATAGGGCTTCAACTAGTTTGATTTGATACCATTACAATTTTTCTGCCATTACTGTTTTATTCCCTACATCTCTATTTCTCTCTGTATGTCCACTTCACCGCATCATTACATAACAAGAACATAGTGCACAATGTCACGTTTCACTTTGTGCTTTAGCTAAGCTCCTATCGCAGTTTTAGACCTACTGTGCCCTGATGTCAACAATATAAACACGCAGTATTCCAGACAGCAGAGGAAAAGCCTGATTAACCACCAACAAATCTGCCCAAGGGAGAACAGCCCACCACAGTGGGATAAATTGAGCGCGTACGTTTACATGGATTGAATTTTCCCAGCTGAAGTCAATGCAGGCCCTGTGTCAAAGTCAACGAATCTGTGTGGTCATCATTCACCTCACTAGATCACAATGGGTATATTTAGCCAATGCTAAATCTGCTTCGTGAGGCACCCATGACAACCATCTGGGGAAACTGTATGTAATGTTCACTCAAGAAGGTGGCTGGTTTTAAATAATCTATCATTAAGCTACGGTTTCATTCTAGACATCTGTAAAAACACACAAGCTGAGGTGGCCTTGAAGTTAAAATGAGGCGCCGAGTTTAAAATGTAGATCTTCAGTTTTAAGTTCAGGCCAGAAAATGTAACTTCATGGCCTGAATACTAGATTACTAAGTACCATTATGTTAAACATCTGCCTCTTTAAACCGAAGGTTATTATTTTTACTAGGTAACCAGATATACATGAGTATGAGTAACTAACTTTAACCAAGGGTACTTTTTGCACACTGCACACTTTTTGCACTGATTGAAAACATTGGCAAAATGCATTTGGCCATTCATTTACTGTACACAACGACAGTGTTTTCGAAAACAAAGTTATAGTCTCTACAAAGCAAATGCTTATTGTGTGTGTGCGTGTGCGTGCGTGCGTGCGTGCGTGTGTGTGTGTGTGCGCGCATCTTTGCATATTACATGTTCATATTGCATGGCATATGTTTTGCTGGATCTGCTTGAACTGAGATTAATTCAGCAATGTAGACTACTATAATTGCAAAGTAAATGCATATTCTAAACTAAAGCACTATTAGTTTAGCAATATGTTTTTGTTGTAATCAACTGTAAGTCCGGTGTCCTTTTGTAGTGTTCAAAAACAGTCACTTATGTTATTCAGAGTCACTTGGGATGATGTCAGGTCCAATTTAAAGTTTAAAATGTTTAAATGCTGGCATGTAACTTTTAACATAATTTAATTTTAATATGTTTAGGGTCACTCGGTGTGAAATATCTACACAATAAAGCATGTCACCGGTCTTCAGCTGCCAGACAACCTAAGAGGTCATTATAAAGGTGTGTGCTGATGGTCTGCTCCACTGGGTTTCACACCATTACTGGCTATGCAAACACTTTAGCAATCAGGGTTGTGCACACAGTGTGTAATTATAGTTCTCTTTACAGCAATAAATGCTTCCTTTTGCATCTGAGTCGAGTGTCAAAGTGAGACATGACTCATGGGCAAATTTAAAAGTGAAGTTAAATGGCAGAAAGTTGCATATATCCATAGACTATATTGACAACTGTCCTGGTGTCTATTCCAAAAATACCCAGGTGCTTTATTCCCTCTCAGGACTTTTTAGTCTTGCGCATAACCGATTTAGACATTTCCTTGGTGTCACACAATTTCCTATTTTTCAGAGTGAAACTTTTCCAGAACACAATAATACTGTATAAGGGTGGTCAAACATGAGTTTTATCTTTTATTAATTGTTATATCCACTCTCTTGTTATGTATGTGGTTAAATATATAGACTGGTAACCAAAAAGACTATGTTTGAAACCAAGAAAAAGCTTCTGAAATACATGCATCAAGTGGTTAAGTAATAATACCTCAGAACCTGAAAGTATAATTCGATCTGAGTTCCTCAAGATTTTCCAATGGGTTTTTCCAATTTGTGGGTAAAATAGCATCTGTGGCTAATATAATATGACAATACTTTTAAAGTTTTTGCTTTACAATGTAAATTATACTGCTGTATCGATAACATCTGAGGTGATAGTCTGTGCAGTTTATGCTGTGGAACAAAATATTAAGTTAAGGTAAATATTTTGTTTACCACATACCTCATTTTACTTACAATCTAAAACCACTTTTATATAACCCCATAGAAAACCCTTAAGAAACCCATGACTTCCAGATTCTGACATCATTCTTGCACCACTCAATTGTAATTTAAGCCTACACTGTAATTAGTTAATTTAAAATGATTAAGTAAATGAACCGTGCATAATTATAAAAATTAAGTCAACTTAAGTGTTCCAAGTTACAACGGGCTCACTCATTTACTTAAGTAAAGTCAACTAATCACTTAATTGGTTTTACTTTATGCGTTTGCTATGTTGATGGCAAAATTAAAAGAATTGGCAAAATTTTACCTAAGTCTGGATCTTCTGAATAACAATAGTACAACTTAAGTACAGTTAAAATGAAATGAATGATATATCGATAGATCATTTTTCATGGCCTACTTTCCAACTTGGAATTTATTTTCACAATGCATTTTGATATTGCCTTTTTAGTGAGTGATACGTGTGTATTTTAGATGTCAGCAAAATTACATCTCTAAGTGGTCAGTATACTGTTGCCACACACCTTTTTTTAAGAAAAGATACATAATGATGATTTTAAAAAATGCTGTTTGGGTCGCCAGACAATAGATGACTAGGTTTTGAATTTTGTTTCATTATATATTTGATTATAATTATAAAGTGTTTATTCAGCTTTTCATTCTAAGACATACCAATTTAATTCAACAAAATAACTCATATACTGTTCATACTCTCACCATTCCTCTCTACCTCTCTACAACATGACACATTTTTGAAGACATAGTTCCTTCAAGAACCCTCCTATGCCAGTAAGTTAACACTCATGTTTCTTCATGGGAACATAGTGAAGCAGAAAGAAGACTCCTCGCTGAGTACTTCTTGTAATCTTCCATCACAGGGAGTGTAGTTGTTACCCCCCACCATTAAAAGGAGGAGCTCGGTATCTTGAGGCTTAGAACTGCAAATCCATGTTTTTACTGTCAACACGCCCCTCACTGAGTGGCAAACATTACACGCCAGCTAACATTTTTAAGTTGATTATTCCCTTTTTACAACTGTTTGGACCCCAAACATGATCAAAATAGAGATATTGGTTCAGGTAATTTGTATTCCTGATGGCTAAAGGGGCAAATATTTTATGCGGAAAAAAGAAAAAGAAGAAAATAAACTGCTTAAGACTGAAAAACATTAAATGTTTAAAGGTTTGAATTGCTCAATATCCTTCTATTCACTGGAGGCCTATAAACAGGAACATGCATTGCCAGAAGTTGAAACCGATTTGTTTTCTTTCTTTTTTTTTAATCATTATTTTTTCTTTGACAGGAAAAAAAGTTGTTTGTTTGTACTCTTTCACAACAAAGTCCCATGCTAATTTCCAGCGACTTGTGGCAAGCCCCCTGCACCAGAACAAAGGCTGCTGTCTGAATTTGAAGTGGAAATTTCCACTGAGCCTTGAGCCCTGGCTATCCCAGTTGCACATCTGAAACTTAATATTACAACTAAACTAGTGGGCCTCTAGCTTTGTAAGGGGAGTGTACAGTGCAGGTCCTGACAGCGCAAGGTTAGTGAGAATATGTGATCTCTTTGTACATATACAGTAGGGTTTAAAAGAGTTGATGCTCTTGCAAAACCATGTCAGCAGTAGCTGTTAAAATCACAATTACAAGAAGAAATGCCCCTTAAAATGAGCTTAAATTGCATTTGATTTCGAGGCTTCAGATCAGCAGAGAGAGTAATAGATGATTTCAGATAGTGACTGCCAGAATTTGCATAAATAAACACTTTCTTTTCAGTGTGATCAGTAAATCTGCTCTTTTCCCCTACTCAGTCTGACAGGATAGCATTTCTTTGACATTCTTTCTACCTAGTATTAAAATGCATTCTCTGCTACAGAACAAACAAACTCTTGTTATATGACTTTTAAGTGAAACAGAAAGCAAGCAAATGGAAACGATGTGGATGAATTTCAATTGAGTCTCTGTTTTGGTAGAAATATGAATTAATTTTCTTTCTGTTTTCTCACAATAAAGGTACCTTATGTATACTCTCAAACATGACATATAAAAAAAAAAAAACTCCAAAACTTTTAACGAGTGTCTGAGCTATAAGATATGTTCGATGAATAAAAGCACATCTGAAGCCATAAATATATAAAGTATAATATTAAGTATACTTTAATATATAGACTGCTAATAATATATACAGTATTTAATATAAAAAGGACCATTTTTAATGTCATAGTTCTACAGGAAGTCCTGATGATTTGGCTAATTGTCATTGTGACGTTTATCACATTAAGAATATCTTTAAATAACAACGATGTATCCAAAAATGAAAATGTTTTTTCTGTGCCTTTTTAAAAAGACTCAGGTCTACACTACAACCTTTTCAACAGCAAACAAACATGGCCAAAAACTCTGTATTACGTATGCCAGGCCAGTATTTGGTGCAGTCAACTTGTTAATAAACAGTACCTGTAGGAAAGTGACGATATGCCGTTTCTTGTGTATTATTTGCTGTGTGTATGATGCATCTCCACTTTTGGTTGTAATGTAAAGTACATCCAGACTTTGCTGATGAATCATTAGAAAACACTGCACCAACACTACCACATTCTTCACCATTGTTGTGTATGTTTGTTTAAGCTTGCCTTTAATCTACAATTCCCTAAACACGTACTATGGTGTGCATGATGCATGATGCCATTCTTTTTAAAGACTTCGGGAATTTACACAGACACGAGAACGTTGTTTTCAAAAACTTCCACCCTTTTTCTAATTTATGCAATGTCAGTCCTAAAAACTGAAACTGAAAAAACGTTTTCATGTAAACTAACAGGTAAAACATCTAAAGTTTCCTGTTTTTGGCTGAAAACATTGTCCAGTAAACGGCACCTAAATGAGACTTTTAAGGTTTTCCAATATAACAGCAGAAAGCAGCACCTTGGCTTGTATCAATGCAACCATCACTATTATCTAAATCATCTAAGACACGTTATTTAGAGTGTGACTGGGCAGTGAGATTATAGTGTTTAATCCAGGGCAATAGTGTTACTCTGACAGCAAATTAATCCATGTTAGCCCAAAGCAAAGCTGTAAGTGAGGAATCAGACAGGACAAACAAAGATGAACCGAACCCATATAACTTTTATTTCTACCGTAAAATAAAAAGGTTTTGTTTTCCACAGAGGAAAAATTCACACGGGTTTAAAATCGAAACAGCATGAGGGTGAGTAAACGACGACAGAGTTTTCATTTCTGGGTCAATGGGAATACGTAGTGCTGACTGAGCACTATAAGAGAGAAGATATGATTTATATGTCCGGTATGATGATGAATGTAGTGTATGCGAACAAATAGCTTGTCTTGCAATAATTCTCTCAAATGCTTTGCTATGCTGAAACTAAGTGCAAGCTGGCTTGTTATGCTGATCTGAGAACAGATCTGCCGGTACTTTTATGAGGGGTTTCATTATCCTAAATCTATGTAAGAGGGCAACTGTCCTGTCTTGTGAGCTTAAACTGTAACATGAGATGTTACAAACAAGTTGTAGAAGTGACACCAGCAGCTGTTGCCCCTAATTTACCCTCACAGGCGACATTCCCCACAGGACTCTCATAAACAACTTTGAATGATTTATTTTTGCCTAATCTTACTTTTGGTCTCATCATGTGTTAAATGGGTGGCCATGTATACACACAAATATCCACAAAGTAACCCTTCAATACAGAATTAGTGTTAAACAGCTATGTTTTGCAGCAGAATCTGTGTTTCTTAAACAGCAGAGAGTGATTTTTCTTTCAATGAGTCTATAAAACCAGCAGATACTGGAAATGCCGGACCAACTGTTCATTAAAGAGACTTACAAGCTGGTGATACAAGAACAGTTTGAGACATTATAAAGATGAGCAACTTGCTGAGCTGAGTGATCAATTATTGCCGTCGTTTTCTTGTTTCAGATTGTCTGTAACTGCAATTTGGTGATCAATTAAGTTTTAACGACCAGACAACTTGAGCTATTAAAAATGTTGTAAAGCATTATGTTAACACTTACACTGGCAGATATATCATCTTTGTGGGTTTTAGGCAGGATTCAGAACTCAGGAGCCTGCAAAACATGATGACTAATTCACATCTGTGTCTTTAAAAGTTACATAATCTTTTACTTTTTTACTTTACAAAAAAAATTGAGGGGAACAAACATGCAAATCCAGCTGATGACGAATCGCCTCACTATGTTTCTACCTGAATAAAGCAATTTCCGGTCTTATGAATAGAAAGAAATAATTAGGCTCGGAATTAACTATGAGTCATGTCTGGCATGTGTAAAACTCTTCATTAGCATCATGCACGACTCAAAGACAGGCTGTTCAGCAGCTCATTTGCATGTTAAGTAACCTCAAAGTTAAAGCAAAAGCTGAATTTATGTTAGTCAAAAGCACACAGTAACATACAAGCATTCTGTACATGATTACAAAGCACATAAACTTCAGAAATGAGCCCTTTGGTTTGAAATGCCACCATGTTTGAATATTAATAAACACAGAGTGGAAACAGATGGAATTGGGGCTCAATTGCCCATGAATAACCCGCTTTCATCAGTGAGCTGTAGGCAAATATTTATAGTTTTTGAGTACTGCTGCACATAAGGTCACACTGTTGACCTCTTCACCATAGGAGACTTTTCTTTTCATTGTCTACTACCAAGTGGCCAGGATGGCATAAGGCAAATTGACATCTCTGGACATTGTGCACAAAAACAAGTTTCTGATTAGTTCTTGTTACATGCAGTACATTACGTTCAGCCAGCTAGACTGATAAACAGCATGCATACACACTGTTTATTGCACCAGAGACCAGACCTGCCTGCTTGGTGATGTGAGAGATGCAATTTAAGTAAATGAATTTCTTTCCATGACAAATTTTGAATATGCCTATTGAACTTTTTGAAATTAAAATGTAAATGTGGATATTCAAAAAAAAGTTGTTAGGTTATGAAATGTGTCTCATGTGCTAACTATCTAAGGATGGGCTCACACTTGTAGCTCAGGAGCTTCATTTTGTCCAGTCTAGTGCTGCTGGGTGATTAATTGAAATTAAATCGCAAATGCGATTGAGCTAAACTGCAATTGTCAGGGGACCACGGTTCTGTAATCAGTAGTAAATCTCAGAAGAAAGCCAGAGGTTACTCTTGCACACACCTACAATGAAGAAACCCAGGATATCTCCATAGCATTGCATTATAAATTGAGGATTTAACTGCTTCATTGATTTAGCATGAAATGACTATGGAAACATCTCACAGAAGTATTTATTTCAAATAGTCAACTTAAGTTACTTCAAAAGGTGTATGTTTGGAATAACAATAGACTATATGTGGTATTTTCACATGCAGAATTTACTACACAGAGTCATAGTTCATTGAGAAGCTACACAAACAGTTCTCATTATCACAGAATGATTATCTGTAGTATTATCATCCAATTAAATTGATTTCAATTTTTGATTACATTTTGTGCAGCTTGTATGTGAACTACAGCTCTGTGTATTAAATGCTGCTCCATCTGAAAGTATGCTAGAGGTTTACTACAACTGGCTTCGCTGACAAATGTGCATGAAAACCACCTTCGATTGAACCTAGCCCTAGTCCAGACGAAAAAAAAGAAAATTATACATTTGTTTCTGGTTTCCTTGGTATTTACACTCATTTTTAACACACAATGTGAAGATACAAAACTAAATAACAGATATTATGACGCAATTTGCAACCAAACTTACCAAACATTCCAAATAATTTTCTGAAGTGGGCTAAACGCGTGTTTAGATACATGTGTATGAGAACTTGTGAAGAGCTCTTAAAATGCGCAGTAGAGTCAAAACTAGTGCCAGGAATTACCCAAAATAACACAAGCAAATGAAAATCTCCTGTAAGGAGATGTATTTCAGATTGCTGTATTAAACTACAATGGGCTACATGGTGACTATGATGAGAGAGAACAGAGTTTAGAAGTGGACAAGACTAACATTTTCAGCAGTCTTTGTTTGGTGTGCACCAAGGTTTGCACCACACTTTTTCAAAGGGACTGCACTGACTGAACAATTGCAGAAATATAATAGAGATATATTATTATTATTTAATCAAACCAAGCTTGCCAAGTGTGAACACACCCTAAGTCTGATCTGTTTTACTTTAATATGTGGGTGGAAATGCACGTAGGCCTACTGTATGAAAGTTTGAGCATTATGTCATGTAAATATCAGAAGGCAAAATCAAGTGCCAGTGCACCATAACTAAACATTCTCCAGCACTAAAGCTCATAATGAAGTGCACCGATTACTATTGTGTTTACATTGTGTAAGAGGAGCACGTGGTAAACAAACAGCTGGGGTCAGGCCAGCACGCGCCTCGAACATTCTGCGCGCGCTTCCATGTATTGTCATTATGACGTTGACCAGTTTGACACCACACATGAATGAACGAGCATTCAGCAAAGAAAAAAGAGCCCGTCGCTGTGGCAGACACACAGCAGATAAATGACCTCAATACTGCTCAATTTCAAAAGCAGAGACGCTTAAAATTGGATTCAGATTTAAATCATGTTTGGACACTTCACTCCGGTTATTATATCTTTGTATTTATGTGTCTGCCATCTGTTCACATAGAATGCTTTCTGCTTTTAGATGCGGTATATGTCTAATCATAATTGACGTAAACATTAGCCTTTTAACGCCACTATAAGCTCTGAGAAAGACAAATTAGCTTATTAGCCATTCCGCAATGTGCAACTGTAACGAGCAGAACCATTCCGAATCGATTCGTTTGAACAGTTCGTTTCAAGGAAACAGTTAAAAAAAGATTCAACGTTCTTTGCGTCATGACGTAATTGTGTTAGCCCGTGGTCCCTGACATTCAGCGTGTAACATGCTTCAGTAAAATCTTATGTAAGCGTATTATGCTATTCTCTGCTTTCCCATTAATATACTGTAGTTACAATACGCATATAGTCAGCAGTCTACATCCTGGTGCCAACAGAGTAAACCCCTTCACAATGTGTACAAAAGATGTAGCTACAAAATATATATTAAGAGTATATATTATAGGCTTATTAAATAGTAAGATTATTTAACATACAAATGTATCTCTTAATATATTTAGGATAAGTAAAAGAAAACATTTAATATTTTATTATTATTATTGTTATTATTATTATTTCTGTTAATTGCAGTCATTTCAGACTTTACATTTTCATCACCACAATCTTAAATCAGGCTATTTTAAGATCTTTTTTTTTTTTATCTTGACAGACAAATCAAATGTACAACCAAACCAGATTTGCACATATACTAATTCCCACAGAAAACATTTAATTAAAACCGACACTTTCTGATTTCTACTAGAGTGTAATCATTTATGCTCTATACGTTTCATTTATAATTTGTGTTTACATTAAATATAGACTTAATAATTAATGAATCTAACGCTTAGCTGAAGTGTTTCGCAGTTGTGTTATAAACATTTATGTTATTTTAAAGTTTCTTTCATAGCTTTCGCTCTATTAATGAAATCCTCGGTTAACAATTCAATAAATCAGTCATTTGTTTATTAAAGACCACAAGGACCGACTCCCCAGGATTTGCTAAGCTTTGAACAGACCGGTTTTACGAAACTGATCGAGTGAACCATAATAAAGATCCGACTCAAATGATTCGCTAACAAATTCGGACAGCGCTAACGGAGTCTTTAATGTTACAAGACATCAGCTTATGCCATGTAACATTTAGTTTAGGTTTCGAGCTTTAATCTGTGCACTTCGAGAATAAAACACAGCCAGGGATGAATGTCTGTTTATGATCAAGCACATGACCGTATTTATTTATGTGTTTATGTGGAGGTGTAGTATTATGGACTCACCAGCCGTTTCTCCGCCACTCCTCCCTCCTGCTCGATCACAAACCCCAAAACTGATGGGGAAAAAAGCTCAAATTCAGAGCCTCCGCGATGCAAAACACCTTCTACTTTCTTCTAAGGAGCGACCATAAATCAGTCTCGTCTTTTAATCAGCAAAAATCCGAACGCGTTATTAACATATCAACACTAGCCTACATAAACAGATGCATTGCGGGCTGGGAGTTCACCGCTGCACGTAAAACAGAAAGTAAAACCGATCTACGGGCGATCTTGAGACTGTAGTGATGTGTGTGTGTATGTGTGTGTGTGTGTGTGTGCTCTCCTCATATACGACTGCATGTGGTGGTCGATTGAGGATTTTGGTGGTGGATGTGGTTTGTGCACGTAACTCACGACACGAGCTGGTCCCTCCCCCTTCATCACATACAGAGAGAGAGAGAGAAAGAAGGGGGGGTATTGGGAGAGATGCGGATGATGTCGGAACTCCAGCTGGATCTTACACTGTCTATATGCACATGAACTCCTGAGAGAGCCACCAATTCCTTTTTGCCCAGTGTATTGTACATTTACATAGTGTACATCACACTAATGTGTAATATAATAACATGGTCACACTTTTCAATAAGGTTGTATTAGTGTTAGTTAATGCATTTACTAACACCAACAAGCTATGAACAATACATTTATTATTTGTTCATGTTAACGTTAGTTAATGAAAACAGAGTTGTTCATTGTTAATTCATGTTAACTCCAGTGCATTAACTAACGTTAACAAGCATGAATTTGGATGTTATGCATTAGTAAATGTTGAACTATGATTAATACATGCTGTACACGTGTTGTTCATAATTAGTTAATACACTATATATACTAACATGAACTATTAAAACCTTATTGTAAAGTGACCAATATAATGTAATATAATACAATACATCTGCAACCATATAATAGAATAGAATGGAATAGAAAGCATTATGTAGTAATATAACCATATCACTATGCGCTTTGTAGTTTGGAGAATGAATGGGTAAGTGTGTATTTCATTCATTTATTTTATTTTCGGCTTAGTCCCTTTATTAATCTGGGGTGGGTAAGTGTGTATATATAATGTAATTTAATTTAAAGATAATATAAAATGCCTACACAGTGGTTCGGTGTATTTGTTATATTATATGATAATTATATGATGAATAAATATATGTATGTATATATATATATGTATATGTATGTGTGTGGTTTTATATATGTATAATACCAACGTCCCTAACATAAGTAATTTGGAAACTATAACATCACACTAGAGTAACACGATGTGCTTTTTTTATTATATTATATTATATTATATTATATTATATTATATTATATTATATTATATTATATTATAT
>CAIGQV010019186.1:12641926-12655635 GCA_903798115.1 Danio jaintianensis | reverse complement strand
ATTATATTATATTATATTATATTATATTATATTATATTATATTATATAATATTATATTATATTATATTGGGGCGACGCGGTGGCGCAGTGGGTAGCACGTTCGCCTGACAGCAAGAAGGTCGCTGGTTCGAGCCTCGGCTGGGTCAGTTGGCATTTCTGTGTGGAGTTTGCATGTTCTCCCCGTGTTCGCGTGGGTTTCCTCCGGGTGCTCCGGTTTCCCCCACAAGTCCAAAGACATGCGGTATAGGTGAATTGGGTAAGCTAAAATTGTCCGTAGTGTATGTGTGTGTATGAATGTTTCCCAGTGATGGGTTGCAGCTGGAATGGCATCCGCTGCGTAAAAACATATGCTGGATAAGTTGGCGGTTCATCCCGCTGTGGCGAAGATTAATAAAGGGACTAAGCCGAAAAGAAAATGAATGAATGAATTATATTATATTATATTATATTATATTATATTATATTATATTATATTATATTATATTATATTATATTATATTATATTATATTATAACATGTTTTCAATTCAACAATCCCTGAAAAACACTTATTATTATAAAAATTATCCAAACTGCTTTTTCTATATGGTTGTTGAATGTTATATTAAAAGTGGTTTGGAAAATGTGTAATAATAATAAATATAATTAAAAAAAATCAATTATTAAATTTAAAATTGAATTGAATTTTTCTAGGGCAATTTTCGAAAGTTCGAATCAATGTCCATTGCAAACCATTTTGGATTCAGCCTCTCTGGAAAGCACAGTGAGTGAGTGGGCACACTTGGTTGAGACACAGCCTGTGAGCGTGTGCCAGTGCATGCCAATGAGGTGCCACTGACAGACACATATTGTACCAAAGCCAACTGGGCGGAATCATGGGAACCCATGAATAGCTGCCTGGGGGTGGGTCGAGAGACCAGGATGGCAGCGTTTACAAAGCCCTATTGAGGCCGACACACCGGGCACTAGACTGGCACTGAATCAACTGACATGTGGGGTATAAAGAGTGCATGGAGGCAGGAAGCGTTATCCATGGTACAAACCGATGAAGTAGAATGGAGTATTAGACTATACATGGTATCTGGACCTCTAGAGTGACGGTTAAAGAAACAATCTCACTGCCTTAATATTTGCTGTTTTACTCATACTTATTTGTCACTGTCCCAAAGTTTGTATATTTTTCTGAGTACATATTTAAAGAGTTCACCCAAAAAAGACAACTCTGTTATTAATTAATCACTCTCATGTTGTTCCAAACTCCTAAGACTTTCATTCATCTTCGGAATACAAATTAGCATATTTTAGGTGAAATCTGAGAGCTCCCTCATCCTCCATAGACTGACTGCCAGGTTCCCTAGTCATTTAAAGTCTTAAAAGGTAACCAAAAAAAATCCTCAAAACAGACCACCCACCTTCAATGGTTAAATCGGAATATTATCAAGCTACAGTAATATTTTTTGTGCGCACAGAAAACAAAAATAATGACTTTATTCAACAGTTTTTTTTCTTCTCCATGTCAATATATTGCATAATATGTATTTCTAATAATATTTTGTTATTATATTTATTAAAAACAATATCTAAACCTGAACTTATCTTGACAAACTATTTATGATATGCATACATTGTATCATTTTCAAGTTTGAAATAAAAAATAGGGCAACATTTAAGGGTTAATTACATTCCTAGATATCCTTTTAAAGACATATTTCACTCATATATATAATTTTTTACTGGCAAGTTAATAACGTGGTTCCAAACCTTTGTGAAATTTTTTTTTGGGGCTGTTGAACACAAAAGAAGATATTTTGAAGAATGTTGGAAACCGCTAGCGACTGACTTCCATATTATAAATATTTAGTACAAAAGTCTGTGGCTACAGTTTCCCAATATTCTTCAGAATATGATATTTTGTGTTCAGTAGAAGAAAGAAAACTGAAATGGGTTTGGAACAAGTGATTGTGAGTAAATGATTTGTTTGAACCATCCCTTTAACTGTGATCCTTTAATGTCCACAACATTCTTATATAATGCTTAAATGTGTCTTAAAATATCTGTTATGTGTCCATTTACATGCAAAGCTGAAATGTTATTTGCTTGTTTTTAATAGTGGCTTTGAATCATATGTAAATGTGAGGATTGGTGTGTGTTTCTCTTTGCATTGAGGTTTGCATGTTTTGAATCCGCTCAGTAGCAAAACACGTAGGCTAGATTTCCTTATTGGAGCAGTTCATTAACATCTCCATTCAATTTGCAGAGATTAATTTCATAAAGCCACAATGTCTCATGGCGCATAAGTGTTGATTTCACAATGTGATTCAAATTAGAAAGTATCCAAGCACTTAGCTGCGACTTTCTTTGCCATAGCTTGTGATTTGTAGGCTAATAAAGCCCCAGAATAGAAGAACAGTATTGAATAACTACGAGTAGAATTGAGATTTAAGTCAGAGAATCAATATTCTGTCTCAATTGTCACTATAAAAGCACCATAAGCATAAAAAGTTTAATTCAGCTCAAATGTACGTAGCCTACATCAAACGTATTGCTAACTTTTGATTTGAATGTGAAGGTTTTTCTCGCCCTCTAGTGTTTTCACATTCCTATTACACTTGGACTTCAATTCCTTAAATTACAACCGAATTTTTTCCCTTTCCAGGATTTTGAAACATTTTTGTTGCTAAATATCTGTTATGGTCACAGAGGCTACAATTATTTTCTTAAAAAAACAAAAACAAAACAAAACCCCAACTTAAATATAGTTGAAGGCAAAATTATTATTTTCTTCTTTTTTTATTTTCCAAAGTTACATTTATAATGTAAATATAAATCTATTTTTTTTTTCTTTTGGAAAAAGTTATTTATTTGTTTATTTATTTATTAGTTTGGCTGGAATAAACACAGTTTTTATAAAATAAATAACACATAATAAAATAAAATAAATAAATAAAATTGTAATATTATTAGCCCCCTTACGCATTTTATTTTGAATTGGCTACAGAACAAATCACTGTTGTCCAGTGACTTGCCTAATTAACCCAGCTTGCCTAGTTGACCCAATTAACAGCCTTTTAAATAAAATAAAAAAACACCAATGAAATATTATGTACTCTTCATAGCAAAGACAAATGAAATTATTAATTGTATGTATGTATGTATGTATTCATTCCTAATGATAAAGCAGATTTTTCAGCATCATTACTTCACTCTTTAGTGTAATGTTGTTTGAATTTACCATGATATTCATGGATTTACTTTAAGTTCTGTTCAATTTAATGTAATCTTGCTGAATAAATTTTAATTCAATCTACATTTTTTTCTTCAACAGAACACCTTATTTTGAATGTACTAAAATTGGCATATTTACAATTAATGTTTCATTAAACAGATGCTTTGATGCCAGGTGATTTACAAACGAGGACAAGAGAAGTAGGCCTATTCAAGGCAACAAAAGTGCTGTGACAGGCCCCAGTTAGTACATTTGGTCCAGTATGTATAATAAAATAAAGAATTATAGCGTGTTAATGTTATAAAGTGTTGATGAAAATAAAAACATTGAATTCATCTTTCAAGAAAAAGAAATTTTCAAAAATCAAAAAGAACTGCACAAAATGTTGACCAAAAGATGTTAAAGTTTATGAAATCTATGAAAAAAACTGACATCATTTAATCTTTTTTTTTTTTGTCATCAATAGACATCATTTAATGTCTATTTTTTCATTTTAAATACGTACAAATTAATTTAATGTGCTCCTGTAAGCATGCTCTTTGTTCTACATATAATTCTCTAAAGAGAAGTTGTCATAACAAACACCCTAGGCATTGAAGGGTTTTGTTTGTTGATGTGTGGCTGGAGCATCAGCTGTTCTGATAGTTATTGGGAATGTTATTTACTACTCACCTGAAGGCAACAATACCCTTTAACCAAGACACGGCAGAGGTCACGGAGGAAGAGGAGCTCAGTCATGTAGCTTGAGGCTGAACATCGAATCCAATTTGTCAAAGAGAGATGCAAAGATCCTAAAACTGGATGTTGTTAGAAGATTAGTGATAGGGAAATTGTTGGCAATCTGTTGGAGAACAATAAGGGGTTCAAATACACATCCCTGGGGAGCTGCAGCACTGCAGGGTGAAGATTTAGGTATGCATTTAAGATAAATGTTAGTATATGTTTTTAGCCTATATAGGTCTAATAACATTTGAAGAGTTCAGATGCAAAAACCTCTAAATGCCTTCTGAATTTTTCTTCTAAAATGAGTATTTTCATTAGGCTCTTGTGTGTAGGTTCAGTAATTTTACTTTTATGGCAAAGAATAAGTTCTTCTCATGGTCTTCAAAGTGAAATAACTCAACATAAACAAAGGAGGCTGAGGATAATGCTCATTTTTTTATGGAAATTTCAGACGGCACTTCATTTGCTCCAAATTTCAATTTAGAGATTTTTTTTCCAGACAATGTCTATTGGTCAAATAATAAAATCCAGGGTTATTTCACCAAATACTGATTAAATAAACATCTCTGAAGTGATACTGATTAAATAAACATCTCTGAAGTACATTGCATTGTGTTATTTAAGAATGAATATGAACACATCTGATAAATAAATAGTATAAATATCAGTTATTTTAAAAAAGAAATGTAATTATTTTTACATACAGTTTAAGGCAAAATGATTAATGAAATTAATTCCTCTTCTTTTTTCCATTTACCAAGTAATATTTTTACCATTTTTTTAACCAAGTTTTATACTTTTTACCATTTACATTGTTACATTTAAAAGAGCAAGAGAATTTTCAGTGTTTTATAAAATATTTTTTTCTTCTGGAAAAAGTTGTATTTATTTTAGTTTGGCTGGAATAAACGCAGTTTTTAAATAATAATAGAAAAATTATAATGTTTGGCGGTTCATTCCGCTGTGGCGACCCCAGATTAATAAAGGGACTAAGCCGAAAAGAAAATGAATGAATGAATGAATATAATGTTATTATTCTCCTTAGCATTTAATTTTCAATTGGCTACAGAACAAAGCACTGTTGTCCAGTGTCTTGCCTACTTACCCAGCTTGCTCAGTTGAAGAACACTGAAGAACATTGCATTGTGTTTTTTAAGAATGAATATAAACACATCTGAAAACATCTCACCTTATATGATATATATTATTTATTTTATGCAACAACAAGAATGGTGTTTTTTTTTCTACTGGAGAAACTGATCATGGTGTTTTTTCCCCTAATAGCTGTATGTATGTGTAGATGGATGGATGGATATATAGATGTCAATAACGAACGTTTTTTGGTTTCCATAAAATAAATCCGTTCTTAAATCTTGACCGTTCTTCAACCATGTTTCCTCTAGGTGGCAGCAAAATACACTTTGTGGCCTGGTGGCCTCGTATTTTGTACAAGTTGTATAGGCATTTGATTCGTATAACTGTAATGTTTTACCTTTTAATGGCAGTGTCTAGACAGCTCTAGAAATTATACACATTCTTCTTATCAATTTTCCCTCATTTGGAGCTGTGCTGATCGTCATGATCCATCAATTGTGAATCACTGATCTTCCTTTTCAAGCCCTAGAGAAGATATACAGTATGAAGTTTCCATGGTTTCAGTGCAACAAAGGCAGAGATTATTCACGTTCCTACACAAGGCAGTAATTGTCTTCAGTATATTTATAACTGAAGGAGTTAAGTCAAGGATGCTTTCTACACTGCATGTACTGTATTTACTGGAAAAGGAAAATATTTTTTCCTAGAATACCAAACCATCACCGTTTTAATACTTTATTGCAGTGTTTCTCTATATAAAATTCATTGATATCTTTTCTAAATCTGTATCTATATTGCCATTTGTTTGCTTTTACATTCACAGTGCATGTTCCTGCCTGAAAAGTGCAATTAGCTACTCAAATTAGATGTGAATGAGAGACTAATCAATATGGTTAAACAGGTGCAAACAGGTCATTTTCACATCACAAAACCAGAGATATTTAACAGAGGATGGCTTTTTAATGCCCCTCAAATAATTGGTTGTTTGCTGGCCGTTAGAGGACACTTCACTCCAGACATTTCACAGTCAAGCCTGTGGCATTACTTACAGCTAGAGAACAGTTGCATAACACATCCTCATGGCCTCTTTTGCTAATGAAGAGATGCGAACACTGAGCTCTTTGACTTTTTTTTTTTTTTTTATGATGTCAATCTCTCTCTACAGGACAAAGAGATCTGCATTCATATGCATGTGCTGTAAACTGCATTATAGTCAGATCAGTTAGCAGCTCCAGAGTTGCTTCTTAACAATATAAGGATAACACTTTACATTGCAGCTTGCACGTTAGTCACTCTGTTGATTAGTCTTATAATGTGTATATATACACACAGTGCATAATGGTGTAAAAAAGTGTTTTACCCTATACTGATTTCTTATTTTTTGCATGTTTACCACACTTCAACGTTTCATATCATCAAACAAGTTGAAATATTAATCAAAGATATCAAAGTGAACACATCATGCAGTTTCAAAATGACTGTTTTTGTTATTGAGGAAAAACAAAATACAAAACTGCATAGCCCTGTGTGAAAAAGTGTTTGCCCCCTACACCTAATAACTGGTTGGGCCACTTTTAGCAGCAACAACTGCAATCAAATGTTTTTAATAACTTGCAAAGAGTCTGTTACAGCGCTATAAAGGAATTTAGGCCCACTAATCTTTACATAATTGTTGTAATTCAGCCACATTGGAGGGTTTTCGGGCATGGAGCTCCTCTTTAAGGTCATGCCACAGCATCTCAATTGGATTCAGGTCAGGACTTTGACTAGGCCACTCCAAAGTCTTCCTTTAGTTTTTCTTCAGAAGTGGACTTTTTATCCTGCTGCAGAAACCAAGTTCACTTCAGCTTGAGGTCACCAACAGATGGCCGGACATTCTTCTTCAGGATGTTTTGGTACACAGAATTCATGGTTCCATTTATCATTTGTCCATATTAAACAGCCCCAGACTATCGCACTACCATGACCACATTTGACTTTTTCTGAAATGCGGTGGTACTTTTTTTTATGTCATAGGACACACACCTTCCAAAAAGTTCAACTTTTTTGTCTTGTCAGTGCACAGAATATTTTCCCAAAAGTCTTGGGGATAATCAAGGTGTTTTCTGTCAAAAACTGAGTCCCTTTATGTTCTTTTTGCTCAGCAGTGGTTTTTGCCTTGAAACTCTGCCATGCAAACCATTTTTGCCCAGTGTCTTTCTTATAGCGGAGTCATGAACACTCAACTTAACTGAGGCAAGTGATGTTTTGCAGTTTTGTGATCTCTTGGATGAGTTGCTGCTGTGCTTCTGCGGTAATTCTGGTCGGCCGGCTGCTTCTGAGAAGGTTCTCCACTGTTCCATGTTTTGCCATTTGTAGATAATGGCTCTCACTGTGGTTCGCTGCAGTCCCAAAACTTTATAAACAGCTTTATAACCTTTTCCAGACCGGTAGATCTCAATTATTTTCTTTCTAATTTGTTTTTTAATATCTTGGGATCTCTACATGATGTCTAGCTTTTGAGGATCCTTTGGTCTACTTGACTTTGTCAGACAGGTTCTATTTAAGTGATTTCTTGTTTGCGAACAGGGGTGGCAGTAATCAGGCTGGAAATTGAACTCAGATGTGATAAACCAGAGTTAAGTTTTAACAGGGGGACAAACACTTTTTCACACAGGGCTATGTAGTCTTGTATTTAGTTTTCCCTTAATAATAATAAAAACCTTCATTTAAATGTGTTTCTTGGGTTTACTTTTTACCACTATATACAGTTTAACAACACTGATTAAAATTTGTGTAATTAAATATAAAAGTTTTAGCAATCAAGCAATCATTATAATACATTATTATAATTGAATTTTTTTTTTATATGCAATTAAATTATTATAAGCAAAGTGCATTCTTTGGATAAAAAAATGACCATAATTAAAGAAAGAAAAATTACAAAAGAATAGCGGGGCACGTAGCAATTATAATTATCTAAATTTTTTACTGTTTGTTGAAAAATTGTGCACCTAAAATACTTATTTTTATAATTTACAGGTGAATTCACATAGCTGTTTATACGTCATTGTATGTAACAGTGCTTTGTTCCTGCAAATGACAGGATGCATCTGGAGGTTTCAACTGATTTTTATCTAAAAATTGATATGCTCTTTTTGTGGGTAATGAAGCAGATGTTTTACTGTTAATATGCAAGATACCACTCATCACATAATTTTGTCAACATTTCTGGTAAATGAAACGAACAAGTGAGTGAAGTTTGGGAAAACCTGATTTTGATAGCAGAAAAAAAATACAAAAACTTGATTGCAATAATTTTTATAATGCAATAATCCATGTGTATATGCAATATGTTAATATAATGATTTCCATCAACAGAAAATTATTTATGTAAAAATTTAATGGGACTTTGTTTTGTTCAGCAGTCACGAAATTGCTTGATTAATTGAAGACCCATGAGATATAAGGTGGGTTTTTTTTTTTTTTTTGGTTTTTGTTTTGGAAAACAGTAGGGGTCTCAACATAGATCCTTGTAGAACACCAGCACTGCTGGATGAGGAGAGTTAATACTGATTTGGTAGATCTTGTTATCCAGGTGTTAATTGCTAAGCTATATATTTGATCACCACCCCTGGATACCAAGCTAGTTTAAGGCAAGGCAACATTTAAGACAAAGTTTATAAAGCACATTTTATACACAATGGCATATCAAAGTGCTTTACATAAAACAAGAATCAAAGAAACGTGAAATGCAACAAGTATAAGAAATAAAAATAAAAATTATTAATAGCAGATTAAAAATGTGTTTAAACAGGTTTAAAAGGAATGGAAAAAAAAGAGATGAAAGAAAGACACAAACAGTGCAGTTTATCTGATGAAAGCACGATGCTCATTCAGTAAATGCACAGCAAATTCTGTCATCATTTACTTCCCATTTTGTCATTCCAAAACTTTGACTTTATTCTTTTGCTTGGTAAATCGATACAGATTTGTAATAAATGAAGGGTCAGTAAATTACAGATTTTTTAAAAAATTTCGGGTGAACCCTTTAAAGGAGAATGGATTCTGATTGTTTTTTTTTGTTACTCAGCTGGAGAGAATGATCTTGAAAGTGACTCTAAATCATATAATTCCACTGTGCTTTTATTGTTGTGGTGCTGACTTTATTCTTCATATATATTTAGATCAACTTATAGAACTCTATTATATCATTATTATTGTTTTTGTTGTAATTGAACTTGCCTTTAGCCTACTTGGGAGGCAAATGGGCTACAGTATTTTACAATATACAATGCAAAAACATTTAGCATGAACCTAATTTTCTTTAAACTCTCTTTTTTTTTAGTATTCTTTAGAAATTTGAGATTAAATATTTGTTGTCACGAATCATAACCTGCACAAATGTGGTGTGCTTTCATCTATCATCTGAAATGGTTTGGAGATCTTGGCGGGCTGGAGAACAACAGCCGTTATCTGTGAGGCACACAGCTGCCGAACCATCTGCTGTGTGACAGACAGGTTGGTTAGAAAAATATGATCGGCAATGCGAAGTCATTAGTTCTGGGTGAGTGTGATTAATATACACTGATATGACACCAGCTACACCAAAACCAAACACACTGGTATTCATAACTAGCCTGACTCAGACGAACAGCAGGTTTTTGTCTGGATCAGTGTAGGAGGTCCAGCCGACAAATCTGAACCGATATGGTTAGATTGACATTTAACAAACTCAGCACACTGAATAAAAGTATTCGTATTTTATGTGGATACATCAAAGCTCTGTATTTTAGGGATATGTCAGAAATATTGCAACTTAAAGAGAGGCTGTTCTTTCTTCTTGAAAGCATTGGAAATCAAATTAAACCCAATGAGATTTGGCCAATGTACTTTCAGTCTTTTTTACAAAATAGAAAAGTCTATTCAGACAGCGTTTCACTTGTGTGTTTAATGTGTGAAATCTCCCAGAACAAATGTTTTTTAAAACGTGAATCCACTAAATCCTCTCTTTTGTTCGCTCTTTTGTCATCATTTATTCACTCTCATGTTGTTTTAAACCTTTTTTAAACATTCTCTCTTCTGTGAAAGCTCTCTAAAAAAAATATTGAAATGAAAATTCTGTGAGCATTTGTTTGTTTCAGCTTAATTAATAGTTATGGTTACCTAACAGTTTCTGATCCCCTTTAACTTCCATAGTACAGTAATTTTGAATGCTATGAAAGCCAATGGAGACCAGCAACTGTTTGGTTTCCTATTTTCATAAAAAATGTTTCATGCTTAGCAGTAGGAAGGAATTTGAAAGTAATCAAATGATGACAGAATTTTCAGTTTTGGTTGAACTTCCCATTTAATGTCCCAGTGTTTTTTGGATGGAAATCAACCCCACTAACTTTTATTGTTCGAAATAAAGTAAAATTGGGTCACAAAATTGCTTAAAGGTGCACTAAGCAGTTGAGAAATGCAAAAAAGAGTTTTGTACATGGAAATTACTGCCGTGAGCCTTAAACTTCATTTTTCCTTGTTCTCATGTAAATCCTGTGAGTCTATAATGCTGTGAAAAACAGGCCAATCAGAACAAAACACTGACTCTGATGATCCACACGGGATCATTAGTATACACCCCCCAGGCAGCGTTTGATTGGCCATGTTTCCTACAACAATTATATTGTTTGTCTTATTTTTAAGTTTATGTAAGTTTATATTATACTTAATATGTGTGTGATAATTTCTTTGTGTTCACAACAGTTCAGAACACAAAATGTAGGATATTATAGGATTTTAAATTTCACCCCAAAATGTATCTTTTGTTAGTTTAACGTATATCGGGAATTACCCAGTGTATGTTTACAATGAGACAACATTTGAACTGCTTAATATGTGTTTAATGCACATTTATGCATCGTGTCATATCACTCAGCTCTTACTGGGATTTTTACGAAGTGAAAAAATAATCTTCAAATTCCTCATCTGTTTATAGAGTTTGATATTAAATTATGCCAGTGTTATCAAATATATGTTAAGCACACAAAATACAACTTTTAATACATCTCTGTCTGCCCCTATTGCAGAGTATAATTCTAAGGTTCTAAATGGGCTTGTAAAATCATTTTTGGAGATTCTTTGCATTTACCTAAGCTCCATACCCTCTATGTAGTTATCAGAGAACAATTTAACATATTTCATGAATGCGTTCTATGGCCTTTGTGAATAAATATAAAGGTTTTGCCCTATTACTTTTTGAAATGCTTTAATATCCACAATTAAAGCTTACCTGTAATGATTAAAAAATCACAATGATTACATGTAAGCAATCTCAAACTTCAGTCTAGTTTCTCTGAGTGTGTTTGTTTTGAACATGATCCTCGTCTCTCAGCCGGGTTCTGAATGTCTGGGGTGAATGTATGCTGACTAACCCAGCTGATGGACTGTTTACAGTATCATTTTACAGCATGCTTTAGAGGCATGGGGCGAGAACAGCATGAACCTGTTAGCTCTGACGCTAATAATCATCCAGCACGTCTGTGTTACCCTTTCCACTTTCTCTTGCTGTTTTTGATAAAGGATAACTAAAGCCTTCTTTTGAAGCACTACTGGTGCTCTCTGTATCAGATGATTATTTACTGATACGCATGATTATATGTTTTGTATCAGTGGTTTATCTGGACTAGAGTTAAACTGCGGAGAGTGACCTGTCGATGGTATGAAAGTGTTTTCTGATGCCTGTTCTGTTGCTGTAAGAAATCTGGAGGGGAATCACATCTACGGTTACAGCACTACTGATTTGTACTGTCAACTGTCATGTTGCCATCTTGAAGATCATTCTGATTGCCAATAGAAGTCTTAATAAACTGTATCTTTTACTGTAGATCCTTATTGAAACCACTTTGATATTTAGATTTTGTCTCTTATCTACTTGATGATTCAAAACAATGGACACTTTTTTTTGCCACAATTCAGTTATTTGTAGTCTTTAATTACATTGTATAATAATAAATGGTGATTTATTATACAAGCGAGTAGCGTGACACATTTACAACTCCACCTACTGCAGTGTGGGGGTTGAAGTGTTCATAAACAATATACCAACATTCGTTTTTTTTAACTACCTTTTGCCCTCAAACGATAACAAAAAAGAACCTAATTTGAAGTATACTGGAGCCTTAAGAAATAAAGGTACAATGGCTGTCACTGTGTGTACCTTTGCAAAAGGTGTGCCCTTGTACATTGTGTAATTATAAAGGGTACGCAATGTACAAAGTACAATGATACATCTTAGTATGTTTTGAAATGGTAACATTCAGTAACAGCTTTTTATAAGTTAATCAGCAAATTTAAAAAAAAACTTTTTGGAGCCAAGTATAAATTTAAAAAGTTTTTTTTTTATTTGCTCATTAACTGACAAAAAGCTGTTACTGAATGTTACCTTATCAAAACATACTAAAATGTACCATTGTACTTTATACATATATATATATATATATATATATATATATATATATATATATATGAATAACTGAATGTATACACTATTCCATGGTCTGTTGAGGTTCTTGATTTCATTCTGATTGGCCAAAATGTGTATTGATGGATATATATTGATATTGATTAACTACTGATAATTCAGTTTTGCCAACACAACAATAAATTATGTGAAGAAACACTATTTTTGTATGTAAAAAAAGTATATCATTTAAATTACTGTTTTTCATATAAGATTCTGAACTTTTTTTTTTTGTTTTATGGTTTTTATAAATTCATATTTTTTTTATGATCATAGTTTAACATCAAAAATAAAGAAATTATTTGTCTGGGACAAGGGTAAAACTTATGTATTCATAATGTATTCATATTGTAAAATGTATTTGTATAAATAAAACGAATTAACAAAGACCAAAATATGACAAAATGGTAAAAGTTTGACTTGATCTTACAAAAGAAATTCCAAGTAAAACATGTTTGTTTTAATGAAAAAAGTATCAACACCTTGAACATAAACACCTCCATGAAGTTAAGTCATGAAGTCAAATTCTGTCACGTTATGGTATAGGAGACGGGACAAAAGGTAGGATCCAAGTGCATTTAATTGTGAGTCATCTTACAAAAACTGGACATGGTGAAAAACAAAGTAACAAAATAACAAATAACAAAACAATAAACTAAGACCGGGACTAAAACATAACATGAGCAAAAACCATACCATCAAAACCAACAGAAACAAGAAGACATATAACGACAGAGCAAAGACAAGACGGGTGCAGGGTATATTTATAGTCCAAACAATGAGAAGTGATAGGATGCAGCTGCTTGTGTGATGAGTGGAAGTGGAAACCGGGTGTGTGTGGCGGAATGATGGGAATTGTAGTTCGTTATGATTTGTAGTTCACCAGCGATCTCAAAAGTCCCTGATCGCTGGTGATCATGACAGTACCCCCCTCCTAAGGAGTGGATTCCAGACGCGACAGAATATTCCTGGAGGGAGGTGAAGCGGAGGCGGAACAGGGGGAGGGCATGGAGGGTCCAAAACAAAACACTAAACAAAGCTGGCACATAACACAGTGACTAGACAGGAACAAGAAATACAAAAACTGTGAAACAAGGAACTGTGGCGGACCTGGAGCATGGAACTCTGGCGGATCTGGAGCATGAAGCTGTGGAGGACCTGGAGCATGGAATTCAGGCGGATC